>CM065812.1:111766857-112366857 GCA_033398695.1 Orobanche coerulescens | reverse complement strand
TGATAAATACTTTTTTTCTTCTTTTTGTAAGTTTATAACCATTAATGTGTTAGCCATGATGATTAAAAAAAGTATATAGTTGCAATTGGTTATTGGCTAAACATCTTTTCAATATATACATTTGGAAGAATTCCAACTTGTTTGACATGCTCAACTAATTTCCTGTTATATCTTTTAGCTTAGATATCGAACAGGGTCCAAATCAACCCATATGCAGTATACAAATAGACTAAACATGCCAATTTTATTGAAAACCAATAACTACATTATGCAGAAAATGGCTAATTTAGTACTTCAGGTGATCCCAAAATAAATTAAGCAATACTTTAGAGTCACAGACTCGCCCACCCGATAACCTGAACAGGGAAAACCTCGTCTGTTTATGGGTTTACTTTAACATACCAAGATCAAGTAAAATTTACAAAACCTAACATTTTTACAAAACCCAGTTCATATCAAGCATAAAGTCGATAAATTTTAATACGAATAAAATTTTCACAAAACCAGTTAGATTATATACATATAAAGCTTAATATCAATAAATTTGAACACTTTAACACACCAAAATAAACAAAATGCAATCTTTTACAAAACCCAGTTCAATTATCATATATAAAAAAGCAATTGAATTTAATAAGATCAAGAATCAAGATTCACAAACCCTAATTATGTAAATTAAGGATCAAAAAAGGGTGATTAATGTAATACTTACTTGAATTATGTTTTGATTATAATGGCGGGAAGGGCGGACCCAGCGACGGGAAGGGCGGACAAGGCGACGGGAAGGGCGGACAACGGCGACGGGAAGCAGCGACGGGAAGGGCGAATGGCGACGGGAAGGCGTCAGGGTAGAGAGAGGCGGAAGCGGGAAGGGCGACGGGAAGGGCGAACGGCGACGGGAAGGCGTCAGGGTAGAGAGAGGCGGAAGCGGGTTCAAGTGCCTGAATATCTACCGAAACAAAGAAAGAGAACTGAAAGTATGCCACAGTGGAAGAAAAATAAAACCGTGGATGATCAAACAACAGCGGTTGTTAAGCAACAACCGCTGTTAAATGTAAACAACAGCGGACCGCTGTTAAAAGTGTTTATTTAACAGCAGTTAGTACCAAAAACCGCTGTTAAATATATATATTTTTTTAGAAAAAATTAACTGGTTGTAGTTTAAACCGCTGTTAATTGTCACTTTTTTAACATCGGTTTTCCTTAACAACCGATGTTAAATTGCAAGTTCATTTTTTTTTTAATTTTTTGGGATAAATTTAACATCGCTTATTATAAAATCGCTGTTAAGTTGCTATTTTAACATCGGTTGTTTAAATAACCGCTGTTAATATATTGCACACTATTTACAAGTATGCCACCGCGTCATTTTAACAGCGGTTTTCGAACAACCGCTGTTAAAAGGGCGCTGTTAAAGGCTAGTTTTGTAGTAGTGTTTTGAGCTTATTCTCAATTAATTCCACATGTTTCCTGTACTCAACAGTAGATTCACAAACACAACATGGGGTGTTTCTTCCACAACTAATGTTCTTTTGTTAAATACTCTGTATGACTTACTTATTTGTGAGTATCCCATAAAGAGACCATCATCAGTTTAAGAATCAAAGGCATTCAGTTGGGTTTTACCATTGTTGTGATTGAAACACTTATAACCAAATATATGAAAATATGCAACAGTTGGTGTTCTGCCATTCCAAACCTCATAGGGAGTTTTGTTGTGTCCCCCTAGTATCATACTCCTATTTTGAGTATGACATGATGTGTTGATATCTTCAGCCCAAAACCTCTTCGGCGGGTCAGCTTCTGCAATCATTGACCTGGCTACTTCCTCCAGGGTTCTGTTTCTTCTTTCAGCTACGCCATTTTGTTGTGGTGTTCTTGCGGCAGATACTTCATGTTGAATTCCAATCTGATCACTATATTCAGTGATTGCCTTATTGAGAAATTCTCCACCTCTGTCTGATCTGATCTTGATAATGGAGAGGGATTTCTCATTCTGAATTTTTCTCAGTAGTTCAGGTAGCTTTGTTAATGTCTCACTCTTTTTATAGAGTAAAACGACTAATGTATATCTGGAATAGTCATCCACTACTACTAAAGCATGCTTCCTTCCACTCAATGTCCTTGGCTTGATGGGGCCAAAGAGATCCATATGAAGTAGATCTAAAACTCTGGTGGTGAGAGTGGTAGGCAGAACTGGTTTGAAAGATGCTTTGGTTTGCTTTCCATTATGGCATGCATCACAGAGAGATTCTTACTTGAATACTTCTGATGGAAGTTCTCTGACCAGCTTTTGAGAACTTATCTTGTTGATGGCTTTGAAGTTCAGGTGACATAGATGATAATAACCGGTAATTGTTTTTCTATGAATTTATGAATATGAACAAAAAGAAACCTTGTTAATCCGTAATTAAGAATGAAGTCGGAATTGAGAATGTTGAGACATTTGTTAGAATTGATTGATTATAGAATTTCGGCTTGTATTCGTATTGTTTGAGTTTAAATGGTTTGGTTTCGTATATGATTGAGATATCGTTGAACCGTTGAGTTTGATTGGTTGGTTATATCGGCTGTTGATTGTTATTGAACGTATTATTAATTGATTATTGCATTAGGTTGTGATAAGTGACCGTTGATATTAACCGTTATGCTGCGATTGAGATTAGAAAATGCATGGATCGCCTTGGTCGAGGCTGAGAAGCTTGTAGATGAAGACGATGGAACTGGTAACGTCTTCGTCGTATCGATATCGAGGCAAGTTATGCTTGCTCATTTCATAATGTTTAATAAATGGTTTTGATTTCATTTCATCTATGATTCATATAGCAATGATATCATGAATATGAATTGTCGGGATGATTGTATGTGTATTATGATTGGGTTGGGCTAAATCGTATTGTATATGATTTAAAGGTGTCTAGTGAAAGCGTAGATGTGAATTTTCTTTGGTCTATAATATGGGATGTTGGGTATCGAGGATAGTTTACCATGTCGACATTGAACTCGAGATGGTGATTCGTTATTAGTGATGGACTGTACTTCATTTTGGACTATTCGTATAATCATGTACTCATTCAGGGATGTTGATCATAGAAAGGTTAGTGTCTCCGGCTTTGAGGTAATTTAGTATTGCTCAATTTCGAGAAAAATTATCCTGGTGCATTATTGTGTATGTTGTATGTTGATATTTCATGTAATGAGTATGCATCGTTGTTTGGTGTATTTTGTGTTGTTGTCTTTCTTAAAACTATAATTTTAATGGCCGATGTGTTGAGGGATAAAACCTGATTGGTACCCACGTCTGGAGTATTCCCAAGTAGATACTTCTGTGACCCTCAGTTGCGACTTTGGGAGTTTATGTGTTAATGGGCCAATGTGTTGAGGGATAAAACCTGAATGGTACCCACGTCCGGAGTATTCCCGAGTAGATACTTGTGTGACCCTTGGTTGCGACCTTGGGAGTTTATGTGCTAATATTATATACATTGTTGAGCATTGTGTGAACTGTTGTCTAACGAAATTACGACATTGTGGTCGTGCCGATCTTTCATTATCGAGCTATCATTGTTCACTTGGGGAGTCTTCTGATCCTTATTGGATATGCATTTCTTCGAGTTCATTGTCATGTTGCATCGTGACATATCTGGAGTCATAACTACATACTGATCAGTCGTGTGTAGGATTTTCAGGACGGGCATGTGTAGTCATGTGTTGATTTCAACCTCGCATTGAGCTCTTCACATGAGACGTACTTGGTTAGACTAATTAGGTACAATACCACACATGTATTCGATCGATACCCGTTGGTGGCTGTGCAAGGACATATTTTCGGATCGGGCGTATCGTGACGTCCATCTTGATTCATATTGATTGGTCGTTCATAGTCCATGTATGTTCGGATATGTTCGATAGTCGGGTTTGTCTTCGAGATCCCATATATGTGATTTGTATATGTTTGACGATTTTATTCTCTCGGGTATCTGTCCCTGTGATCCTTTATTGATCTTGTTGGAGTTGCCATATCGTTGGTATTCTCGTCCGTTATTGATCTTGTTGGAGTGACCATATCTTTGGTATTCTCGTTCGTTATTGATCCTTTATTAATCTTGTTGGACTTACCATATCGTTGGTATTCTCGTTCGTTATTGATCCTTTATTAATCTCGTTTGGAGTTACCATATCGTTGGTATTCTCGTCCGTTATTGATCCCTTATTGATCTTGTTGGAGTTTACCGTATCGTTGGTATTCTTGTTGGTTGTTAATCCTTTATTGATCTCGTTTGGAGTTCACCATACTGTTGATATTTGTAGCACCCCCAAATCCCATTGGGTCATTACAGTGCCGTGGACCCCACACCAGGAGATCCACCAGGCGAACATGACTAAAATACAACAAACTGACCAAAAGGGGAATTACAATCCCTACACTGACATCCAGCATATTATTCCGATATGGAATTTCAATGACAACAGTGGGCCTACATGGCCTAAATAAAATACACGACATCCACGAGCCTAGCTCGGATGATACAAAATGACAAAGACTGAACAAAACTGGAGTACTCCAACTGTCTGACTGACATGAACACCAAAACATCTCGGACTAGTATCGCTCGAATGCCTCGTCGCCATCGTCATGCCCCTGCGTCTCAACTCTCTCCTCGCAAGCACCTAAAACATGAAAACATGTTCCGCCCCCACGGGGTCAGTCATCCAGATAATGAATATCAAATACATGTACAACATGATATGCATCCAAAGGGCAGAATAAATAGTATAGTAATGGTAATACGAGATGCTCACAAACCAAAGTAAGAATCGAGCATTCGTGGAATACTATGCCCACGGCATACGATCAATACCTGCTCAACAGGTTAGAACACAAGTGCCCAACGCGAATCATCAATACAGAACACAACAATACATCACCCGAAGGTATACCAAGCCAAACACTGAAATAGATACGAATCACAATGCCCGAAGGCTCCAACAGGAATACCGATACATCACAATGGCCTGACAAACAATGTACCAAGTTGTTTATCATCATAATACCCCAATGTCACTCACCAAGTCGCTAATCACCACAATGGCCCGAAGCCGAAACAGCCCAAGTCGTATCAATGAGGGCCGGCCACTGCACGGCCGTATCACAATGAGATCATCCAATGACCGTGACTGAATTGCAGTCTTTGGGAAACCAACCGCGAGGGTTCAAGCCCCGTGACTTACCCATAATCATATCACCCGGTGATCGTGACCTCATCGAATCAGAGGTGTTGGGAAACCAACCGCGAAGGTTCAAGCCCCAAGCTTACCCATAATGAGATCATTAACTGACCGTGACCTCTCAATCGTAGGTGTTGGGAAACCAACCGCGAAGGTTCAAGCCCCAAGCTTACCCATAATGAGATCATTAACATGACCGTGACCTACTGAACTGTAGGTGTTGGGAAACCAACCGCGAAGGTTCAAGCCCCCAGCTTACCCATAATGAGATCATTAACATGACCGTGACCTACTGAACTGTAGGTGTTGGAAAACCAACCGCGAAGGTTCAAACCCCAAGCTTACCCATTGAGCACTAGCCGAGACTAGCCTCCGAAACATAATTAATCACAACAGTAACGATCCCAAGATTACCAAATTCACAAGAATAATAGCGTGCTTCCTTGAGTCGGCCAACACGACAACAACAACTCATGGATGGGCACCGTCCACGGCGGTCCCAATTCAAATACCTCGACTGCCTTGGAATGGCCAATTCACAACAACTCAACGGGTGGAACTATCCTTGACCGTCCCAATTCAATACATCGATTACCTTAGAACGGTTAATCGATAACCAATGATACAACGGATGGGAATTATCTTCGATAATCCCAATTCAATACATCGATTACCTTAGAACGGTCAATCTATAACCAATGATACAACGGATGGGAATTATCTTCGATAATCCCAATTCAATACCTCGATTACCTTAGAACGGTTAATCGATAACCAATGATACAACGGATGGGAATTATCTTCGATAATCCCAATTCAATACCTCGATTACCTTAGAACGGTCAATCGATAACCAATGATACGGTAGAATAGATGTCCCGGTGTCTTAAACCGACCACCGAAACAGATATGATAAATGAATACATCAAATGCCTTCAATCGGACAATGCGACATCATAGCAACAGTTCCAATTCGATAATAACGATTCAACGATGCCTCAGAACGACATTAACGTCAACAATAATAATCGATACATCGGTGCCGCGAACCGGCTATCGACAACAAGAATCTCAATGCCTTAAACCGGCCGTTAACGAATAACAATCACATCTGGCATAATCACCGAAGGGTATTGCATCAAACAATTCCCAAATATCAACAAATCACGAAGAGACTAAGTCTCGAAATGATACAATACATTCATACACATATATGATACATTAATCTCATTGACCAGTACAAGTATAAAACTTGCCTCAAACCGAAGGCGAGCAAGTCCTTCCACGATCAACGTCCTGGCACGAAATGACGAACGACGCCTCCCGACGATCACAAACACTCGAACAACCTTGAATGAAAACGATTCATTCAAAAACACAAAATCAATAGAAAACAACGACAAAGACAAAGCCCGATTCAAACACGAATCGATCACACCGCACGAACGAATATCATAGTTCTCAACTATGAATTCTAACATCCTCTAACACCTCAATGATCAATTAACATGATCATTACGTTCTTAACACTTGTGAAATCCATTCAACAAGATTCACTTAAGAACAATCATCAAAACAAACATCTCAAAATGATAATATCACCAATATCATCAAATTGATCCTCCTATAATGATAATATTATCAATATTATCATTATCACCCCAAGAACATCATCAACTCAGTAATCATGATGTCTGAAACAGAAGTCTTTCATCAATACATCATGAATTCGGATTAAACAACAAGATTCACTCAACCATTTCCAAATTATGATAATCACCCCTTAAATTATCATAAATCCTTACTAAAATGGATAAAATCTTACAAGAACACCATCAACAACAATAATCATCTCAAGGCTATGTTAATCATATAACAATCTTAACATAATCCTTCCTAGACATGATTAAAAAGCTCCAAACAATCTAAAACATCAAGAACATAATCCAACTCAAGTGATACTATCATGTTCTTCATCAAAAGTTTATCAAAACCATGAAGAATCATAATATACTCCATTAATCAAACAATACCCGAAGAAAACAACAACAAAAACATGAAAATCACTTGAAGAACAAGAGATTGAGGGAACTTACCAAAGAAGAACAAGAAGAAGCCTCCAAACACCAAAGGAGCACCAACAAGCTTCCAACTTCAAGCTTCAATCCAAGCTAGGATGATCAAGATCGAGTTGGAAGGTGCTAAACATCAAAAACAAGTCCAAACGGACGATTCTAGGGAGAGAAATTGTGTTTTGGTTCGTGAGGAAATGAAAGACGAAACCAAGATAAATAGACTGACCAATTCATTACGTACATTATACATTATGGTTAACGTACGTAAGAGGCATTACGTACGCTATGTTAAGACTTTAACGTACGTAATGTAAATCCAGAACTAACTGGACTAAAATATGAAGGCCTTAACGTACGTAAACAAAAACATATTACGTACGTTAACAAGACCTGCATTACGTACGTAGAGTTCACCTCCTAACGTACGTAAGGGTCCGTTGACTGCAATAGTGAGATCCGATCGGAAGATGCTCGGGACCCACCGGCCAAAAGTGACTACGAGGAAGGTTCCTGCCACCTACCAAGCATTACGTACGTAACCTTACAGGCATAACGTACGTAATACTCAGCCTATAACGTACGTAAGTCTACACATGTAGCGTACGTTAAGGCTAGTGTACTTAGCCAAAAATCCAAACTCTCCAATCAACATTCAAACGACGAAACCAACCCGACGACAAGTATAATATTTCGATCCCGAAATATTCCAATACAATATACATTGTATCAGTCCAAAACAACAACACTTGTACAATTCCAAATGAATACGTACAACTCAACAGTAACACGAAAAAAATTATCCCCGGATATTACATACTCCCCCCCTTAAAAAGAGTTTCGTCCCCGAAACTTAGGGTGCAAAAACACGGGGTACGAACTATCCATCAGGATAAGAAAACAACATCTCCAGGAATACTCCTCACTGCGAACCACTTCGCCTGAGTAATCGGGCCAACCCCACGGGTTCCCGTGTCTCCTATCCGATCACAGCGAAAAACAGGGGATAAAAACACTCAACCAACTGCGAGATCAGCCGAATCATAACTCTCCCGCTAGAGACCAGCCAGGAAGTCGTACCAACCGCATGACTAGTAGCACCGGCGTACACATCCCGCGGGAGTCGCCCATTGTACATGCCTACAACCATCGGTGTACACTTCCCTTATTCTCATTAGCATCGAACGTCTATGCTATCACTGACTTACGTCACAAAAGAGAATAACAACGCACAAATATGGTCCTCGGGACCATATCAAATGCACATTTAAGTCCTCGCAACTTGACGTCTCGAATCACAATGAACGTTTACCCAGATCACCACAAAAATCTCGGGTACAATACCGAAAGGAAAAGAATAACGTATCAGACGACGTCAAATCTCAAGATTCTCAGATACAATCATTACAAGATAGATCAACCATAAAAGGTTCGCAACCACAATACTAAAGTACCGACCGAGTCAAACATCAATCCGAAAAGTAAAGAAAAAAAATTACGGTTACATCTCAAATGTATCCAAAATCAACATCCTCCAGGTCATCGAACTCCTCGATCTGATCGACTCGAGGAAGATCCAAATCTAAGCTCGCTGTTCCTCCTCGAGTGTCCATACCTATGGCTCCCGAAGCCCGATATGACCCCTTGGATGGAGTACGGACTGAAGAAACAAAATCTCTCGAGGCCCGTGATTTCCCTTGAGATCTACTGGCACTAGAACCCCTGCAGTATTTCTGAAGGTGTCCCTGCCTCCCACACAGAAAACAAACAATAGATCGCATCAAGCACCGAGTACTGTGATGTCCTATTGTATCACAGTTAAAGCAAATAATGGTCGAACCCGTCACCTGAGAAGAAGATGCTTTCCCAGCACGAAGACGACTAGAAGATGACCTCTTGGACGTAGGAGCCTGATGTCCCTCTGAACGAACTGGTATCCTAGTCCTCTCACCGGAAGAAACTGAAGGGTTCTTCCGAGCAAGCTCCTTGATCAAAAGCTCTGCTCCAAGCGCCTTCTCGATGAATTCACCAAGTGAATTGAAATTATGGTTGAACAACTGCATCCTCAACTGCGGGTTCAGCCTCTTGCTAAAATACTTGATCTTATCCGCCTCAGTACAGATAACAGATGAAGCAAACTGAAGGAGTCCCTAAAACTTCTCCACAATAACAATAACACCCTCGTCCTCGACGGATTCGGGGTTCAAAACCTCTGAAAGCTTGGCTTCACGAAGTGGAGCCGGATAATACCTCTCTAACATGAGAGTCTTAAACTCACTCCAAGCACAATCACGATCGGTGGGTTTCACGGAACGCCACCAAGAATAAGCGCCTTTACTCAAATAGTAAGCCGCTACTGCCACCTTACTCTCTTCCGGACACTGAACCATGTCGAAGAGTTTATCAAAATGTTCAATCCAATGAACAATATCAGCTGGTTCCGATGAACACTCAAAAATAGGCGGCCTCTGACGAGAGATGTCGCCGATAATCTGACTCACTCTCCTGGACTGTCCATAAAACGGCACCTGGAGTCCTTGATGCTGTGTACCACGAACCATCGAAGTCTGCATGGTTTCCATTATCTGCGTCATTTGAGTCATCTGGGTCATCATGCCCCTCGTAAGCAAGAAAGGGTCGATGTCCGTCTGATCGACTCCTCGAGTATGACGTTCCGAAGGGAAACCGGTCGCATAAGTCACATCTCCGGCAGAATTCTGATCCATATCGGCATCTGTACGCGCATAAGCATGAGGTTCTGGGTTTCGGCCTGCTGTGTAGCCTTTACCCCCTCTGCCACGTCCTCGGTTTCCTCTTTCCATACTGAAAAAATAACGCTCGATCATGAAAAAAGCTCAAATATGCCTCAACGGACAATCCACAATGCTAAGTCAATAGCCAAACACGAGTATACATACTCAACAAATAAACAATCACTTCAAACATGATAATTATAGCCAATACTGGTCCGACACGCTCCAAAGCAATTAATCATGAATGGGTCGTAACACAATGTTACATACAGATTTCAACAAAACATGTATAATCAATGGCATAATGAATGTATGAACATACAAGAGAATCGAGTCCTTACACAGGTCATACGAAGCTTCGAGGTCTTCCGATACTAGTCTTCACCGACGACGACTCGATGAAAGAAAGACTCATACAGTCGTTCAACTACCACGACTCACGTGGCTGACTGTCTGCATTGTCATAACTCCGACACCACTACTACCGCGTCGGTAGAGCCACATAACTCACATATCAGGGTATCTCACAACCCAATTCTCTGATACCATCTTCTGTAACACCCCCAAATCCCATTGGGTCATTACAGTGCCGTGGACCCCACACCAGGAGATCCACCAGGCGAACATGACTAAAATACAACAAACTGACCAAAAGGGAAATTACAATCCCTACACTGACATCCAGCATATTATTACGATATGGAATTTCAATGACAACAGTGGGCCTACATGGCCTAAATAAAATACAACGACTGAACAAAAACTGGAGTACTCCAACTGTATTACTGACATGAACACCAAAACATCTCGGACTAGTATCGCTCGAATGCCTCGTCGCCATCATCATGCCCCTGCGTCTCAACTCTCTCCTCGCAAGCACCTAAAACATGAAAACATGTTCCGCCCCCACGGGGTCAGTCATCCAGATAATGAATATCAAATACATGTACAACATGATATGCATCCAAAGGGCAGAATGAATAGTATAGTAATGGTAATACGAGATGCTCACAAACCAAAGTAAGAATCGAGCATTCGTGGAATACTATGCCCACGGCATACGATCAATAGCTGCTCAACAGGTTAGAACACAAGTGCCCAACGGCGAATCATCAATACAGAACACAAAAATACATCACCCGAAGGTATACCAAGCCAAACACTGAAATAGATACGAATCACAATGCCCGAAGGCTCCAACAGGAATACCAATACATCACAATGGCCTGACAGCCGAACAGCCCGAAGTTGTTTATCATCATAATACCCTGAATGTCACTCAGCCGAAGCTGTCAATCACCACAATGGCCCGAAGCCGAAAAAGCCCGAAGCTGTATCAATGAGGGCCGAAGCCACGGCACAAAGCCGTATCACAATGAGATCATCCAATGACCGTGACCTGCTGAATTGCAGGTGCTGGGAAACCAACCGCGAGGGTTCAAGCCCCAGACTTACCCATAATGAGATCACCCAGTGACCGTGACCTACTGAACTGTAGGTGTTGGGAAACCAACCGCGAAGGTTCAAGCCCCAAGCTTACCCATAATGAGATCATTAACATGACCGTGACCTCTCGAATCGTAGGTGTTGGGAAACCAACTGCGAAGGTTCAAGCCCCAAGCTTACCCATAATGAGATCATTAGCATGACCGTGACCTACTGAACTGTAGGTGTTGGGAAACCAACCGCGAAGGTTCAATCCCCAAGCTTACCCATAATGAGATCATTAACATGACCGTGACCTACTGAACTGTAGGTGTTGGGAAACCAACCGCGATGGTTCAAGCCCCAAGCTTACCCATCGAGCACTAGCCGAGACTCGCCTCCGAAACATAATTAATCACAACAGTAACGATCCCAAGATTACCAAATTCACAAGAATAATAGCGTGCTGCCTTGAGTCGGCCAACACGACAACAACAACTCATGGATGGGCACCGTCCACGGCGGTCCCAATTCAAATACCTCGACTGCCTTGGAATGGCCAATTCACAACAACTCAATGGGTGGAACTATCCTTGACCGTCCCAATTCAATACATCGATTACCTTAGAACGGTTAATCGATAACCAATGATACAACGGATGGGAATTATCTTTGATAATCCCAATTCAATACATCGATTACCTTAGAATGGTCAATCGATAACCAATGATACAACGGATGGGAATTATCTTCGATAATCCCAATTCAATACCTCGATTACCTTAGAACGGTTAATCGATAACCAATGTTACAACGGATGGGAATTATCTTCGATAATCCCAATTCAATACCTCGATTACCTTAGAACAGTTAATCGATAACCAATGATACAGCGGATGGGAATTATCTTCGATAATCCCAATTCAATACCTCAATTACCTTAGAACGGTCAATCGATAACCAATGATACGGTAGAATAGATGTCCTTGCATCTTAAACTGACCACCGAAACAGATATGATAAACGAATACATCAAATGCCTTCAATTGGCCAATGCGACATCATAGCAACAGTTCCAATTCGATAATAACGATTCAACGATGCCTCAGAACAACATTAACGTCAACAATAATAATCGATACATCGATGCCGCGAACCGGCTATTGACAACAAGAATCTCAATGCCTTAAACCGGCCGTTAACGAATAACAATCACATCTGGCATAATCACCGAAGGGTATTGCATCAAACAATTCCCGAATATCAACAAATCACGAAGAGACTAAGTCTCGAAATGATACAATACATTCATACACATATATGATACATTAATCTCATTGACCAGTACAAGTATAAAACTTGCCTCAAACCGAAGGCGAGCAAGTCCTTCCACGATCAACGTCCTGGCACGAAATGACGAACGGCGCCTCCCGACGATCACAAAACACTCGAACAACCTTGAATGAAAACGATTCATTCAAAAACACAAAATCAATAGAAAACAACGACAAAGACAAAGCCCGATTCAAACACGAATCGATCACACCGCACGAACGAATATCATAGTTCTCAACTATGAATTCTAACATCCTCTAACACCTCGATGATCAATTAACATGATCATTACGTTCTTAACACTTGTGAAATATATTCAACAAGATTCACTTAAGAACAATCATCAAAACAAACATCTCAAAATGATAATATCACCAATATCATCAAATTGATCCTCCTACAATGATAATATTATCAATATTATCATTATCACCCCAAGAACATCATCAACTCAATAATCATGATGTCTGAAACAAAAGTCTTTCATCAATACATCATGAATTCGGATTAAACAACAAGATTCACTCAACCATTTCCAAATTATGATAATCACCCCTTAAATTATCATAAATCCTTACTAAAATGGTTAAAATCTTACAAGAACACCACCAACAACAATAATCATCTCAAGTCTATGTTAATCATATAACAATCTTAACATAATCCTTCCTAGACATGATTAAAAACCTCCAAACAATCTAAAACATCAAGAACATAATCCAACTCAAGTGATACTATCATGTTCTTCATCAAAAGTTTATCAAAACCATGAAGAATCATAATATACTCCATTAATCAAACAATACCCGAAGAAAACAACAACAAAAACATGAAAATCACTTGAAGAACAAGAGATTGAGGGAACTTACCAAAGAAGAACAAGAAGAAGCCTCCAAACACCAAAGGAGCACCAACAAGCTTCCAACTTCAAGCTTCAATCCAAGCTAGGATGATCAAGATCGAGTTGGAAGGTGCTAAACATCAATAACAAGTCCAAACGGACGATTCTAGGGAGAGAAATTGTGTTTTGGTTCGTGAGGAAATGAAAGACGAAATCAAGATAAATAGACTGACCAATTCATTACGTACGTTATACATTATGGTTAATGTACGTAAGAGGCATTACGTACGCTATGTTAAGACTTTAACGTACGTAATGTAAATCCAGAACTAACTGGACTAAAATATGAAGGCCTTAACGTACGTAAACAAAAACATATTACGTACGTTAACAAGACCTGCATTACGTACGTAGAGTTCACCTCTTAACGTACGTAAGGGTCCGTTGACTGCAATAGTGAGATCCGATCGGAAGATGCTCGGGACCCACTGTAATACCCGGTTGTAATTCAGTCATTATTCAGTATTTATCATTCAGTAATTGTCACTCAGTAATTTTCACTCATTAATGATCACTTGTCACTCATATTCAATCATCGTATTCATCGTTCAGAGTAATCGTATCGAGTATCAGTCGTCATTCATCATCAATCTAGATGGAGTTTCGTGTGGTGTTTACCACCGTTGTCGTATTCATAGTGTGCTGTGTGTGAGGAGTAGCGCATGCTACGTACTCTCTTTAGCGTGCGCTAATTGAGTACGGGTAGCGCACGCCACCTCTCAACACTAGCGCACGCTAGTGTAGTTGAGCAGGCAGTCCAGAAGGCACTGGACTGCAGTTGGGATTGTAGGTAGCGCACGCTACGAATGGTAAGTAGAGCGCGCTAGTGATCCGGAGTAGCTCACGCTATACAGTTGGTGTAGCGTGCGCTAAGTTCGGATCAGGTTGAGTCCAGTGGTTACTAGGCTGAATTGAATTAATTCATAGCGCACGCTGCGAGTGGTTTTAGCGTACGCAAACGGTGTAGTAGCGCATGCTAATTGTTGGATGTAGTGCACGCTACCGAGATCAGATCAGAGGACAGAAGGTTTCTGGACTCCAGTACTGGGCATCAGATAATTCGTTAGCGCACGCTAACATTTGGGGTTAGCGCACGCCAATTGTACATCCGTAGCGCACGCTACCAAAGGTACGTAGCGCGTGCTACCGTTAACGGACAGTGGGTACTGGACTACCCAAAACACCCGTTAACGCACGCTAAGCATAGGGGCTAGCGCGCGCTAAGCTGGAATCACTATAAATTGGGCAGTTAGCCCAGTTTTCGGCATTTGTTATTTTCTTCGCATTCTCTCATCGGTTCCGGGCGATTTGGAGCGATTTGAAGAGTATTCTTCGAGGAGTAATCATCAATCATCATCTTCAAGCTTATCTTTTGGTTTAATCATCATTTCAACATCCTCATCACATCGAATCAAGGTAATAAATTTCTTGGATCTAGAATTTCGAATTTTGGGTTTTTCCTTCCGATTTCTTCGTGCAAGCTTGGATTGTTGATGGAATATGTTAGATATGGATTATCTACTGTGGGTAAATATTTTCCTACGGATTTTTCCGTGTATATTTCGGATTTCATTAATTTTGGGGTTTGATTCAGGAACACCTTGGGGTTGACTTTGATGTTCTTGGCGGTTTTTGATTAGATGTTGTCGATAACTCGAGTTGTGGATTCCTATGGGATTATTGATATCATTGAAGCGTTTTGATGGTCCGAAATACTCATTTTGGTGTTGGTTTCGATATATTCGGGATTGGATATTTTTGAAGTTGTGTGGTTTGTTACGTATTCGTTAGAATGCCCCAATGAGTTTGATTATCGTTGTATCGACTTTTGGGTTAGTCGTGTTTCGTTGCTTAATACGTGTATTGATCGGTTGTTGGTAATTATTGTTATTCAAGGTTGTTCGAGCGACCGGCATTTCGTTTAGGACGTTGTTCGTGGACGGACATTCTTCATCGGTGTTGTGTAAGTTAATTCTTACTCGGTTAAAAGGATATTCATTCCTTTCGTTGTTGTTCATTCATAATCATAATTCAATCATAATGTATTAACCATATTGAGACATGTAATTGTCAATTAATCACTTCATTCACGAGGAACGACGGTTCCAACCATTTCATTGAGCTATCATTCACTTCACTATCATTTCATCTCGGTGAGTCATTCTTGACTTTGTCGGATTGTTATTCATTAATATTCTTCATGGTCATTATTGTTCATGTGACCTCCTGGGTTCATATTGCGCGTCCGGGTGGGGATGTGTTGAATTTTTAGTCGGGCACGTGATGGTCATGTGTTGGGTTCACTGACACATTGGATTGTGCACACGGTAATGTACCTCCGTGAGACTAATTAGGTACAAGGGCGGGTGTGTCCGGACACTCATCTTGTGCACGTGCACATACCATTACGGGCGTACTGTGATGCCTCTCTTCAGCGTCATTTCATAATTAAGTTATATCATGATTGTGTTTATTCAACTCTTGAGGATTGTTGTTCTGTGTAACTGACCCCGGCTGGGGATTTTGTTTTTCAGGTCATGGCAAGGCAAAAGCACGGGAATAGCATGTTGGCGGCGAGGAGTCCCAGTGATACTAGTAGGGGGCCCCGATCTTTCAGTTATTCATGTTGTCCTTTATTTTCCGCTGCAGACTTTCATTTGGATACTCCGTTTCATTCAGTGTTGTGTATTTTATCTTCATATAAAATATACTAGTATTCGGTATTGTCCTGGTGTGTTGTACTTAAACTCCTCATCGGAGTATGTGGTAATATAATGTGGTTCGGTACTACAATTATATTATTTAATTCATCATTTTCATTTGCCTGGTGGGTCCCAGTCGGGGATTCACGGCACTGTAATATCCGCCTAGTTTGGGGTGTTACAGAGTTGGTATCGGAGCGTGGTTTTGAATACTACCTTCCGAGTCATGTCTCATTTGAAATCATCGTCATCGGACTAGTATCATTAGACTTTCGCGTCACGTGTGACTTGTGCGAATGCGAGCCAATCGCACCAAAGAAGCCGTAAGACTTCTAACGCCATGGTATAATTTCTGGCAATAATCATTCATTCATAATTCACTAGTTAACAATCCTCAAACATCATTTTCATTTTAATCATGTGATCATATTAATTCATTAATCACTCAATTCATTTCATTACACAGTTGATGATCAGGACGATCATGTTAACTCATTAATCACTTAATTCATGTCATTACTCAGTTGTTGATCTGGAAGATCATATCTTTAATCTTGTTAATTTGTTCAAGATTATCATTTCAATAATTTCATTAGATAATCATGTCACCTCAGTTAATCATTCATGTAATAACTGTGTTATAGCGCATATGCACATTTTCATCATTTCATGACGTAAATCATAATGCGGTACTCATAAGAGATCTATGATCACCATGCGACTTTCCTACTTCAATATGGAGAGAGCAAGCAGAGGACGCGGAGGGAGAGGCCGCGGTATGGGCCGAAATCCGGGAAATAATCACTCACTACCAGGAAGTCGTACCCAGGACTCAGCTCGATCGGAAGATGTTCGGGTTGATCCACTCACTTTTATGCAGGTCATGATGACCCACATGCAATTGCTTAATCATCATTGCGCCACTTTGGCCGAATTAATCGAGAGGACTCTCACGTACGAGCCTGCTACTAAGGAAATTGCTGAGCAACAACCTTCATCTGGCAGCAAGAAATCAACGAAGTGTAATCAATCCGAAGGCGGTCAGTCAACCTTCAAGAAGCCTCGTGTGAGTCCTATCGTTTCTGAGCGACCTCCTACGGTGCATAATCGTTCAGGATCTCAATACCGAGCGGCCAGTTCGGCCATCATCTCTTTTAATTGTGGAGAACCGGGTCATGTCAGCACCAAGTGCCCGAGGCAGTCTATCACGTGCCTTAAATGCGGAATTGTTGGGTATAGGGTCCGTTTTTGCCGAAGGGACTCCAAACCCACTCCGGTGACATCTCAGGCCCCAAATAAGTCAGCGGTTCCGAACCTGGCCACTCAGCCCGCGTCGTTCAAAACGACAGGAGCTATCAAAGGCGGAGCTCATATGTATCAGACGGGAACGTCCAGTTCGGGGGCCGACAAGTCCCGGATTCATGTGATGAAGAGGATCGACGATCCGGTGGACCGAAATATCTCAGGTATACTCGTAATTTTATCTCAACCTGTGTGTACCTTTTTATACTGATGCACCGCATTCATTCATTTCCGAATCATGTTTGAATAGGCTTAATTCGGATAGTCCTATTTCTTGTTGACCTTATACCATCAGGTCGACCTAACGGTGGAAGAATTCTCGGAAATCATACCGAATTAAGCTTGGTGACCGCGATTGGTTGGTAGACCTAATCGTGGTGGATTGACCTAAGGATGATGTAATATTGGGTATTAGTTGGATGGATCGTCATGATACTATCCTTAGTGCTATAAGCGTTTGGCCACTATCTTTTCGTCGTTGGTTGTCAAATGTGTACTTCAGGGAGGTAACCCCCGTTGTTACGGTAGAATCATTAAAATGATGGAAATAGTATAATTCCTCAATCGAGTTGTTCAATCATTCATTGTATCATTTTCATAGATTGGCCGTTCTAAGGCAATCGAGTTGTTCAGTCATTCATTGTATCATTTTCATCGATTGGCCGTTCTAAGGCAATCGAGTTGTTCAGTCATTCATTGTATCATTTTCATCGATTGGACGTTTTAAGGCAATCGAGTTGTTCAATCATTCATTGTATCATTTTCATCGTTGATCGTTCTAAGGCAATCGAAATGTTCAATCATTCGTGGTATCATTGTCATCGATTGACGATGTATTCCCAAACGAGTTACCTGGTTGTCTTCACATAGAGTTGTGGAATTCACGAGTGAGTTGGAGCCCGGTACTTCCCCGTTATCGAAGGCACCATACCGGATGGCCCCGACCGAAATGCAGGAGTTGAAGATTCAACTTGAAGAATTGTTCGAGAAATTATCTCCGACCGAGTGCGTCCCCATGGGGAGCACCAGTGTTATCTGTCAAGGAGATATATGGTTTGCTTCGTGGATGATGATCAAGGATAAGTATCCTCTACCCCGCATCGATGATCTCTTAGATCAACTTCAGGGAACTTCAGTATTCTTTTCAAGATCGACTTAAGATCTGGATATCATCAGTTGCGAATTCGAGAGTCGGATATCGCTAGGACAGCATTTCGTAAACGCTATGGTCATTATGAGTTCGTAGTTATGCCGTTCGGGCTAACTAATTCACCTGCGGTATTCATGGAGTTAATGAATCAGGTTTTCATCGAATTTTTGGATCAGTTTGTTGTTGTCTTCATCGATGACATTTTGATTTATTCTCGTAACCGAGAGGAACACGAGGTTCATCTTCATCAGGTTCTCAACGTGTTGAGATGAGAGCAACTTTATGGAAAGCTTTCCAAATGTGAGTTCTAGATGTCCGAAGTGACTTTTCTCGAGCATGTAATTCCATCAGATGGAGTGCGTGTTGATCCTCAGAAGACGGACAAGATTGGTCACCTCCGAAGAATGTTAAGGAAATCTGAAGCTTTCTCGGATTAGCCGGTTATTATCAGCGGGTTGTGGAAGGATTCTCCAAAATTTCCCAACCATTGATGAACCTTTTGCGTAAGGATAAGAAGTACATGTGGTCCGACGCGTGTCAGTGGAGTTTTGAGGAACTCAAGAGCCGGTTAATTTCGGCACCTGTTCTTTCCTTGCCGCAAGGGACGGAAGGATTTGTGGTTTATAGCGATGCATCCGGACAGGGTCTCGGATGTGTACTCATGCAGTATGGGAAGGTTATTGCCTATGCGTCACGAAAATTGAGACCTTACGAGGTTAATTATCCGACCCACGACCTGGAGTTGGCAGCCGTGGTTTTCGCATTGTAATTTGGCGTCATTACCTTTTGGGCGTCACCTGTCAGATCTTCACCGATCACAAGAGTTTAAAGTATATACTTACTCAGAAGGAGTTAAATATGCGACAGAGACGGCGGTTGGAACTAATCAAAGATTACGATATCGAGATCCTTTACCACCCAGGCAAGGCGAACGTTGTCGCCGACGCCTTGAGTCGTAAGTCCGTTCAGGAGCAGATGCTTGCTCGTTTAACAGTTCAGAAGGAGCTTCATCAGGAATTCCTTAGACCCGAGATCGAGGTCTGGCTTTAGCGAGTTCAGGGACAGCTTTGTATGTTAGAGATTTCATCGTCACTTGAGGAGGCAATCAGAGAGAATCAGGGTTCAGACCCATCATTGATACGCATCCGTGAGGATGTGGCTCAGGGGAAAGCCCCTGGCTTTGTGGTCCACGAGGATGGACTTTTGCGTTTTAAGAATCGGTTGTGCGTACCGGCGAATGACGAGTTGAAGAACTCGATTTTGAGAGAAGCTCATGCTACCCCTTATTTGGTTCATCCGGGGTTTAGCAAGATGTACAAGGACTTGAAACAAAATTACTGGTGGAGTAATATGAAGCGAGAAGTCGCGGAATTTGTTTCGAGATGCTTAACCTGTCAACAAGTCAAGATTGAACATCAGCGACCGGCGGGTATGCTGAAACCTCTACCTATTCCAGAATGGGAGTGGGAAGACATTTCGATGGATTTCATCACGAGTTTGCCGACGAGTCGTCGCGACATGAATACAATCTGGGTAATTGTGGACCGTTTGACTAAATCAGCTCATTTCCTTGAGATTTAGGATACATGGGGTCCCGAGAGACTGGCCCAGTTGTTCACCAAAGAGATAGTGAGACTGCACGGTACCCGTAAGAGCATCGTTTCCGATCGTGGCGGACGATTTTGTGTCTCATTTTTGGAAATCAGTTCATCGTACTATGGGAACTCAGCTCAATCTCAGTACCGCCTTTCATCCTCAGTCCGCCGGGAAATCACAGAGGACTATTCAGTCACTAGAGGACATGTTGAGGGCAGGCGTCCTCGATTGGAAATACGATTGGGAAGCCCAACTACTTTTGATCGAGTTCACGAATAATAATAGTTGGCATGCTTCAATTAAGATGGCACCTTACGAGGCCTTGTACGGTCGTCGTTGTCGATCTCCTTTGTCTTGGGACGACTTATCAGAATCAATCGGCACCGAGCCCGATATGCTTATAGCCGCCCGTGAGAAGGTAGCTTGATCAGGAGTCGTTTGTTGACAGCTCAGAGTCGACAGTAATCATATGCAGATAATCGTTGTCGACCACTAGAATTCGAGATGGGTGACCACGTTTTGGTCAAGGTATCCCCGAGTCACATACTTCAGCTCGATGAAATCAAGATCGCGGGTGATCATTCGTATGAGGAGCATAATACGAGTTTTAGAGTGGCGAATCAAACAGTTGAGGAATAAGACGATTCCTTTGGTTAAAATTCAGTGGTCTAGGCACGGAGTCGAAGAGGCTAATTGGGAAACCGAGATTAGTATGCGGTAGAGTTATCCCGAGTTGTTTGACCCTTAGTTTCGGGGATGAAACTCGTTTAAGGGGGGGTGTATGTAATACCCGGTTGTAATTCAGTCATTATTCAGTATTTATCATTCAGCAATTGTCACTCAGTAATTTTCACTCATTAATGATCACTTGTCACTCATATTCAATCATCGTATTCATCGTTCAGAGTAATCGTATCGAGTATCAGTCGTCATTCATCATCAATGTAGACGGAGTTTCGTGTCGTGTTTATCACCGTTGTCGTGTTCATAGTGTGCTGTGTGTGAGGAGTAGCGCACGCTACGTACTCTCTTTAGCATGCGCTAATTGAGTACGGGTAGCGCACGCCACCTCTCAACACTAGCGCACGCTAGTGTAGTTGAGCAGGCAGTCCAGAAGGCACTGGACTGCAGTTGGGATTGTAGGTAGCGCACGCTATGAATGGTAAGTAGCGCGCGCTAGTGATCCGGAGTAGCGCACGCTATACAGTCGGTGTAGCGCGCGCTAAGGTCGGATCAGGTTGAGTCCAGTGGTTACTGGGCTGAATTGAATTAATTCATAGCGCACGCTGCGAGTGGTTTTAGCGTACGCAAATGGTGTAGTAGCGCACGCTAATTGTTGGTTGTAGCGCACGCTACCGAGATCAGATCAGAGGACAGAAGGTTTCTCGACTCCAGTACTGGGCATCAGATAATTCGTTAGCGCACGCTAACATTTGGGGTTAGCGCACGCCAATTGTACATCGGTAGCGCACGCTACCAAAGGTACGTAGCGCGCACTACCGTTGACGGACAGTGGGTACTGGACTACCCAAAACACCCGTTAACGCACGCTAAGCATAGGGGCTAGCGCGCATTAAGCTGGAATCACTATAAATTGGGCAGTTAGCCCAGTTTTCGGCATTTGTTATTTTCTTCGCATTCTCTCATCGGTTCCGAGCGATTTGGAGCGATTTGAAGAGTATTCTTCGAGGAGTAATCATCAATCATCATCTTCAAGCTTATCTTTTGGATTAATCATCATTTCAACATCCTCATCACATCGAATCAAGGTAATAAATTTCTTGGATCTAGAATTTCGAATTTTGGGTTTTTCCTTCCGATTTCTTCGTGCAAGCTTGGATTGTTGATGGAATATGTTAGATATGGATTATCTACCGTGGGTAAATATTTTCCTACGGATTTTTCCGTGTATATTTCGGATTTCATTAATTTTGGGGTTTGATTCAGGAACACCTTGGGGTTGACTTTGATGTTCTTGGGGGTTTTCGATTAGATGTTGTCGATAACTCGAGTTGTGGATTCCTATGGGATTATTGATATCATTGAAGCGTTTTGATGGTCCGAAATACTCATTTTGATGTTGGTTTCGATATATTCGGGATTGGATATTTTCGAAGTTGTGTGGTTTGTTACGTATTCGTTAGAATGCCCCAATGAGTTTGATTATCGTTGTATCGACTTTTGGGTTAGTCGTGTTTCGTTGCTTAATACGTGTATTGATCGGTTGTTGGTAATTATTGTTATTCAAGGTTGTTCGAGCGACCGGCATTTCGTTTAGGACGTTGTTCGTGGACGGACATTCTTCATCGGTGTTGTGTAAGTTAATTCTTACTCGGTTAAAAGGATATTCATTCCTTTCGTTGTTGTTCATTCATAATAATAATTCAATCATAATGTATTAACCATATTGAGACATGTAATTGTCAATTAATCACTTCATTCACGAGGAACGACGGTTCCAACCATTTCATTGAGCTATCATTCACTTCACTATCATTTCATCTCGGTGAGTCATTCTTGATTTTGTCGGATTGTTATTCATTAATATTCTTTATGGTCATTATTGTTCATGTGACCTCCTGGGTTCATATTGCGCGGACGGGTGGGGATGTGTGGAATTTTTAGTCAGGCACGTGATGGTCATGTGTTGGGTTCACTGACACATTGGACTGTGCACACGGTAATGTACCTCCGTGAGACTAATTAGGTACAAGGGCGGGTGTGTCCGGACACTCATCTTGTGCACGTGCACATACCATTACGGGCGTACTGTGATGCCTCTCTTCAGCGTCATTTCATAATTAAGTTATATCATGATTGTGTTTATTCAACTCTTGAGGATTGTTGTTCTGTGTAACTGACCCCGGCTGGGGATTTTGTTTTTCAGGTCATGGCAAGGCAAAAGCACGGGAATAGCATGTTGGCGGCGAGGAGTCCCAGTGATACTAGTAGGGGGCCCCGATCTTTCGGTTATTCATGTTGTTGTCCTTTATTTTCCGCTGCAGACTTTCATTTGGATACTCCGTTTCATTCAGTGTTGTGTATTTTATCTTCATATAAAATATACTAGTATTCGGTATTGTCCTGGTGTGTTGTACTTAAACTCCTCATCGGAGTATGTGGTAATATAATGTGGTTCGGTACTACAATTATATTATTTAATTCATCATTTTCATTCGCCTGGTGGGTCCCAGTCGGGGATTCACGGCACTATAATATCCGCCTAGTTTGGGGTGTTACAGAGTTGGTATCGGAGCGTGGTTTTGAATACTACCTTCCGAGTCATGTCTCATTTGAAATCATCGTCATCGGACTAGTATCATTGGACTTTCGCGTCACGTGTGACCTGTGCAGATGCCGAGCCAATCAGACCGAAAGAACTGTAAGACTTCTAACGCCATGGTATAATTTCTAGCAATAATCATTCATTCATAATTCACTAGTTAACAATCCTCAAACATCATTTTCATTTTAATCATGTGATCATATTAATTCATTAATCACTCAATTCATTTCATTACACAGTTGATGATCAGGACGATCATGTTAACTCATTAATCACTTAATTCATGTCATTACTCAGTTGTTGATCTGGAAGATCATATCTTTAATCTTGTTAATTTGTTAAAGATTATCATTTCAATAATTTCATTAGATAATCATGTCACCTCAGTTAATCATTCATGTAATCACTGTGTTATAGCGCATATGCACATTTTCATCATTTCATGACGTAAATCATAATGCGGTACTCATACGAGATCTATGATCACCATGCGACTTTCCTACTTCAGTATGGAGAGAGCAAGCAGAGGACGCGGAGGGAGAGGCCGCGGTACGGGCCGAAATCCGGGAAATAATCACTCACTACCAGGAAGTCGTACCCAGGACTCAGCTCGATCGGAAGATGTTCGGGTTGATCCACTCACTTTTATGCAGGTCATGATGACCCACATGCAATTACTTAATCATCATTACGCCACTTTGGCCGAATTAATCGAGAGGACTCTCACGTACGAGCCTGCTACTAAGGAAATTGCTGAGCAACAACCTTCATCTGGCAGCAAGAAATCAACGAAGCATAATCAATCCGAAGTCGGTCAGTCAACCTTCAAGAAGCCTCGTGTGAGTCCTATCATTTCTGAGCGACCTCCTACGGTGCATAATCGTGCGGGATCTCAATACCGGGCGGCCAGTTCGGCCATCATCTATTTTAATTGTGGAGAACCGGGTCATGTCAGCACCAAGAGCCCGAGGCAGTCTATCACGTGCCTTAAATGCGGAATTGTTGGGCATATGGTCCGTTTTTGCCGAAGGGACTCCAAACCCACTCCGGCGACATCTCAGGCCCCAAATAAGTCAGCGGTTCCGAACCAGGCCACTCAGTCCGCGTCGTTCAAAACGACAGGAGCTATCAAAGGCGGAGCTCATATGTAACAGACAGGAACGTCCAGTTCGGGGGCCGACAAGTCCCGGATTCATGTGATGAAGAGGATCGACGATCCGGTGGACCGAATTATCTCAGGTATACTCGTAATTTTATCTCAACCTATGTGTACCTTTTTATACTGATGCACCGCATTCATTCATTTATGAATCATGTTTGAATAGGCTTAATTCGGATAGTCCTATTTCTTGTTGACCTTATACCATCAGGTCTACCTAACGATGGAAGAATTCTCGGAAATCATACCGAATTAAGCTTGGTGACTGCGATTGGTTGGTAGACCTAATCGTGGTGGATTTATCTAAGGACGATGTAATATTGGGTATTAGTTGGATGGATCGTCATGATACTATCCTTAGTGCTATAAGCGTTTGGCCACTATCTTTTCGTCGTTGGTTTTCGAATGTGTACTTCAGGGAGGTAACCCCCCGTTGTTCCGTGTACTATCGGTTTTATCAAAATTGGGATTCGATTGTGTGACCCAGCGGACAGAATTGGACGCAGATGGATTATTCCATATTGGTAATGTAATTATGTCTTGAGAACCTTGGCATCGTTTGAATACAGTACAGATGGTCATTTTTGAATTCATTCATCACTTGAGAATGCAAAGTGTGGATTGAGGTAAGGGTTGAATTGATATGAGTTACCACGAATTGGTAAGATTACTATGGTAAGATTACACTGGAATATTCTTACTTTGTAAGTACATTGATATGTAATTGTTTATGTTGATGTGATCGTTATCATTGTTGAGTATTGTGGCTGACCCCGTCGTGGGCTTTATCTTTTAGGTACTCGGAGATCGAGCTAGTACCGGTCATGAAGGGATGAGCTTCCCGGGTGATACTGGCTATGGCTTGAATATTTGGGATTCGAGTATTCCTTTCTGGTTGTTATTTTTCCGCTGCAAATGTATTTCCTACTGTGTTTATATCCGCTGCGTGTGTAATTTAAAATGGCCCTTTGGGTATTTCGTAAACTTGGATTATTTCGTTAAACCTTTAGTCCTTAAACTATATTATCGGTGCGTGTAAGTGATGACTTAACATACATTTTGGAACTGTTGAAACCTGGTATTTTTGCCTTGTACTTTCAAATGAAATTTTATGATGGTATTTGAGAACTATACTTTGGAAAATATTTAATTATTCGTAATATTACCGTCTTTGCCTCTATGGCGTGTATGAAATATTTGTGAAAATAATTTTTAGCCTTGTGGGTTCCGATGTGGGGCCCACAGCGCTGTAATATTCCCGGTTGGTTTTGGGAGTGTTACAGAATATGGTATCGGAGCTTGGGTTTCGTAAAACTCGGGCATGTGTGTTATGTGCCTCTACTAGTATGGTAGTAGCGCGGCTTTTGAAAATGACTTTCTGACTTTTGAGTCAAACCGATTTTTGGAGGTTCTAAAATTTTTGAAATATTTTCAAAACAGTTATATTTGCGATGCTGGTGTGTGTTGGTATTGTGTTGAGGCTTCGTATGGGAGTCGTATGGTAGTATCATGGGAAGATCATCGGCTTTATGCACCTGTAAGTATAATATTTTGGTTATTCGCTTATGGTAACGATTGACTGTTTTCGTGATGAGTTTGGATATTTGGTTGAGATGTTGTCTTTGACAGAATTGCAAGTTTCGAGGGCGAAACTTATTTTAAGAGATGTGGCATGTAATATCCTGGAATTTTAGTATAAATATTTTGCATTATTTTACCCGAGTTATATTGCACAGCGCAGGATATTACAGTATGGATAATATGATTTAAGGACTGAGACAATCGTGTTGGAATAATTGTCGTACTTGGTTGACAATCGCATTTGAGGATATCGTGTATCATGTGTATCGTATGAGAATGTTATTGGAATATATCTATTCAGTATGTCACGTGTACATATTCGTTATATTGAGACGACGGCCAGAAGCAGTTGTAAATGGCTAAGTATAAAAGCCATTATGTTTGTTAAGCATAGGAGCTAACGTATGTAAAGTTGCAAGCTTAACGTACGTTAAGTATGGTACATAATACGTTATGAAGGGAATCGGATAGGTCCGAGCTTTGATCAATGAATGGGCCCGGTATCGGCTACTTTCGGCGCAGATGTGGACAAGCGAGTCAACATTGAGCTTCACGTACGCTAAGAACAGCTCATTACGTACGTAAGCGAGTATGATACTGTAGCAAGTCAACAGCTACATTACGTACGCTATGGCACTGACACTACGTACGTAATACATGGAACAAAATGAGGCAGTGAGCTCTGGATGCTGATTATGTACGCTATGCAGGACATGTAGCATACGTTAAAAGGTCTTACGTATGTTAATGTTAGGTGTTAACGTACGTAACGAGTTGTATAGATTATATGTTAAGGATCGGTCTTTCATTTCTTCACGAGAAAAAACAGATTTTTTCCTCCCAAGCTTCGTCCCTCTTCACATTTAATCCTATTCCAGACCCTTCTACCTTGGTTGAGACCTTGATGATTTGATTAGAAGCTTGAAGCTGGAAATTCTTGATGTTTTTTGGAAGTGTTTGATCGTTGTGATTCTTCTTCAAGAGGTATGTGGCTAACCTTGTATTTCTTATCAAGTTAAGATGTTGTTGATGATGATTGCTTCGTATGATGATGGATGCTTGAAGTATTAATATGGTTCTTGGTGTTTTGTGAAGTATGTATTGGAAGAGATGATAATGATATTCCACTAATTGGTTTAGGTGTTAAATTTATGGATTATATGGTTAGATAACATATTGGACTATGTTGTCTTGATGATTATGAAAACGTTGATATTACTTGAACACGGTTGGGTTGATTCATGTTCTTAGGAATTTCATGGAGTAAATATGGTGATATAGTTGTGATTCTTAATGTTATATGAAGTGTTTGATGAGGAGGATGACATTATGTTGATTGTAGTAGTAGTAGACTTTGTATGTTCTTGACGAAACCCGAATATAATATGAGATTGAATCCGGAGGGGTTATGATTAATCTTGGATTATGATTATTCATGATATTGAGCTATTTGGATAGATGATAATAACCGGTAATTGTTTTTCTATGAATTTACGAATATAAACAAGAAGGAACCTTGTTAATCTGTAATTAAGATTGAAATCGGAATCGACAATGTTGAGACATTTGTTAGAAATGATTGATTATCGAATTTCGGCGTGTATTCGCATTGTTTGAGTTGAAATGGTTTGGTTTCGTATATGATCGAGATATCGTTGAACCATTGAGTTTGATTGGTTGGTTATATCAGTTGTTGATTGTTATTGAACGTATTGTTAATTGATTATTGCATTAGGTTGTGATAAGTGACCGTTGTTATTAACCATTGTGCTGCGATTGATATTGGAAAATGCATGGATCGCCTTAGTCGGGGCTGAGAAGCTTGTAGATGAAGACGATGGAATTGGCAACGTCTTCGTCATATCGGTATCGAGGTAAGTTATGCTTGCTCAGTTCATAATGTTTAATAAATGGTTTTGATTTCATTTCATCTATGATTCATATAGCAATGATATCATGAATATAATTGTCGGGATGATTGTATGTGTATTATGCTTGGAATTGGGCTAAAGCGTAATGTATATGATTTAAAGGTGTCTGGTGAAAGCGTAGATGTGAATTTTCATTGGTCTATAATATGGGATGTTGGGTATCGAGGATAGTTTACCGTGTCGACATTGAACTCGAGATGGTGATTCGTTATTAGTGATGTGATGTACTTCAATTTAGACTATTCATATAACCGTGTACTCAATCAGGGATGTTGATCATGGAAAGGTTAGTGTCTCCGGCTTTGAGGTAATTTGGTATTGCTCAATTTCGAGAATAATTATCCGGGTGCATTGTTGTGTATGTTGTATGTTGATATTTCATGTAATGAGCGTTGTTTGGTGCATTTTGTGTTGTTGTCTTTCTTAAAACTATAATTTTAACGGTCGATGTGTTGAGGTATAAAACCTGAATGGTACCCACGTCCGGAGTATTCCTGAGTAGTTACTTCTGTGACCCTTGGTTGCGATCTTGGGAGTTTATGTGTTAATGGGCCGATGTGTTGAGGGATAAAACCTGAATGGTACCCACGTCCGCAGTATTCCCGAGTAGATACTTCCGTGACCCTTGGTTGCAACCTTGGGAGTTTATGTGCTAATATTATATGCATTGTTGAGCATTTTGTGAACTATTGTCTGACGGAATTGTGACATTGTGGTTGTGTCGATATTTCATTATCGAGCTATCATTGTTCACTTGGGGAGTCTTCTGATCCTTATTGGATATGCGTTTCTTCGAGTTTGTTGTCATGTTTCATCGTGACATATCTGGAGTCATACCTACGTACTGATCGGTCGTGTGTAGGATTTCAGGATGGGCGCATGTAGTCATGTGTTGGTTTCAACCTCACATTGAGCTGTGCACACGAGATGTACTTCGTGAGACTGATTAGGTACAAGACCACACGTGTATTCAATCGATACCCGTTGGTGGCTTGTGCACGGACACATTTCCGTATCGGGCGTATCGTGACGTCCATCTTGAGTCATATTGATTAGTCGTTCATAGTCCATGTATGGTCCGATATGTTCGATAGTCGGGTTTGTCTTCGAGATCCCATATATGTGATTTGTATATGTTTGACGATTTTATTCTCTCGGGTATCTATACCTGTGATCCTTTATTGATCTTGTTGGAGTTGCCATATCTTTGGTATTCTCGTCCGTTATTGATCCTTTATTGATTTTGTTGGAGTGACCATATCATTGGTATTCTCGTTCGTTATTGATCCTTTATTGATCTTGTTGGAGTTACCATATCGTTGGTATTCTCGTTCGTTATTGATCCCGTTTGGAGTTACCATATCATTGGTATTCTGGTCCATTATTGATCCCTTATTGATCTTGTTAGAGTTTACCGTATCGTTGGTATTCTTGTTGGTTGTTGATCCTTTATTGATCTCGTTTGGAATTCACCATACCGTTGATATTCTCGGTCGTTGTTGGTTCTTTTTTGATCTTGTGTGGAGTTTATCATGTCGGTGGTAATCTCATTGATGCATTGGTTGTTTATTATTATTGATTATGTAAGCGTTCATACTTTGTGTCGATATTCGGGACTTGTCATTGTTTCCGGCAGCTGTTTGACATATGTGTCGTGTACTATCAGTTTTATCAGAATTGGGATTCGATTGTGCGACCCAGCGGACAAAATTGGATGTGGATGGATTATTCCATATTGGTAATATAATTATGTCTTGAGAACCTTGGCATCGTTTGAATACAAAACAGATGGTCATTTTTGAATTCATTCGTCACTTGAGAATGCGAAGTGTTGATTGAGGTAAGAGTTGAATTGATATGAGTTACCACGAATTGGTAAGATTACTATGGTAAGATTATACTAGAAGTATTCTTACTTTGTAAGTACATTTATGTGTAATTGTTTATGTTGTGATCGTTATCATTGTTGAGTATTGTAGTTGACCCCGTTGTGGGCTTTATCTTTTAGGTACTCGGAGATCAAGCTAGTAGCGGTCGTGAAGGGATGAGCTTCCTTGGTGATACTGGCTATGGCTTGGGTATTTGGGATTCGAGTATTCCTTTCTGGTTGTTATTTTTCCACTGCAAATGTATTTCCTACTGTGTTTATATCCGCTGCGTGTGTAATTTAAATTGGCCCTTTGGGTATTTCGTAAACTTGGGTTATTTCGTTAAACCTTTAGTCCTTAAACTATATTATCGGTGCGTGTAAGTGATGACTTAACGTACATTTTGAAACTGTTGAAACCTGGTATTTTTGCCTTGTACTTTCAAATGAAATTTTATGACGGTATTTGAGAATTATACTTTGGAAAATATTTAATTATTCGTAATATTACCATCTTTGCCTCTATGGCGTGTTTGAAACGTTTGTGAAAATAATTTTTAGCCTTGTAGGCTCCGTGTAGGGCCCACGACACTGTAATATTCCCGGTTGGTTTTGTGGGTGTTACAGAATATGGTATCGGAGCTTGGGTTTCGTAAAATCGGGGCATGTGTTATGGCTCTACCAGTACGGTAGTAGCGCGACTTTATGAAAATGAATTTCTGACTTTTGAGTCAAACCGATTTTTGGAGGTTCCAAAATTTTTGAAATATTTTCAAAGTTTCTATATTTGCGATGCTGGTGTGTGTTGGTATTATGTTGAGGCTTCGTACAGGAGTCGTATGCTAGTATCACGGGAGATCATCGGCTTCACGCACCTGTAAGTATAATATTTTGGTTATTCGCTTATGGAAACGATTGACTATTTTCGTGATGAGTTTGGATATTTGGTTGAGATGTTGTATGTGAAAGAATTGCAAGTTTCGAGGACGAAACTTATTTTAAGAGATGTAGTATGTAATATCCTGAAATTTTAGTATAAGTATTTCGCATTATTTTACCCGAGTTATATTGCACACATCATGATATTAGAGTATGGATAATAAGATTTAAGGACTGAGATTGTCGTGTTGGAATAATTGTCGTACATGGTTGACAATCGCATTTGAGGATATCAGGTGTATCATATGAGAATGTTATCGAAATATATGTATTCAGTATGTCGCGTGTACGTATTCGGTATATTGAGACGACGGCCGGAAGCAGTTGTAAATGGCTAAGTGTAAAAGCCATTACGTACGTTAAGCATATGAGCTAACGTACGTAAAGTTGCAAGCTTAACGTACGTTAAGTAGGGTACATAACGTACGTTATGAAGGGAATCAGACAGGTCCGAGCTGTGATCAATGAATAGGCCCGGTATTGGCTACTTTCAGCGCAGATGTGGACAGACGAGTCAACATTGAGCTTTACGTACGCTAAGAACAGCTCATTACATACATAAACGAGTATGATACTGTAGCAAGTCAATAGCTACATTACGTACACTATGGCATTGACACTACATACGTAATACATGGAACGAAATGAGGCAATGAGCTCTGGATGCCGATTACGTACGCTATGCAGGACATGTAGCGTACTTTAAAAGGTCTTACGTACATTAATGTTGGGTGTTAATGTGTGTAATGAGCTGTGCAGACTATATATTAAAGATCGGTCTTTCATTTCTTCAAGAGAAGAAACAGATTTTTTCCTCCCAAGCTTCGTCCCTCTTCACTTTTAATCCTATTCCAGACCCTTCTACCTTGGTTGAGACCTTGATGATTTAATTAGAAGCTTGAAGTTTGGAATTCTTGATGTTTTTTGGAAGTGTTTGATCGTTGTGGTTCTATTTCAAGAGGTATGTGGCTAACCTTGTATTTCTTATCAAGTTAAGATGTTGTTGGTGATGATTGTTTCGTATGATGATGGATGCTTGAAATATTGATATGGTTCTTGGTGTTTTGTAAAGTATGTATTGGAAAATATGATAATGATATTCCACTAATTGGTTTAGGTGTTAAAGTTATGGATTATATGATTAGATAACATATTGGACTATGTTGTCTTGATGATTATGAAAACGTTGATATTACTTGAACGCGGTTGGGTTGATTCATGTTCTTGGGAATTTCATGAAGTAAATATGGTGATGTAGTTGTGATTCTTAATGTTATGTGAAGTGTTTGATGAGGAGGATGACATTATGTTGATTGTAGTAGTAGTAGACTTTGTATGTTTTTGAAGAAACATGTATCATAATATGAGATTGAATCCGGAGGGGTTATGATTAATCTTGGATTAGGATTATTTATGATATTGAGCTATTTGGATAGATGATAATAATCGGTAATTGTTTTTCTATGAATTTACGAATATGAATAAGAAGGAACCTTGTTAATCCGTAATTAAGATTGAAGTCAGAATCGAGAATGTTGAGACATTTGTTAGAATTGATTGATTATCGAATTTCGGCTTGTATTCATATTGTTTGAGTTGAAATGGTTTGGTTTCGTATATAATCGAGATATCATTGAACCATTGGTTTGATTGGTTGGTTATATCGGTTGTTGATTGTTATTGAACGTATTGTTAATTGATAATTGTATTAGGTTGTGATAAGTGGCCGTTGATATTAACCGTTGTGCTGCGATTGAGATTGGAAAATGCATGGATCGCCTTGGTCGGGGCTGAGAAGCTTGTATATGAATACGATGAAATTGGTAACGTCTTCATCGTATCGGTATCGAGGCAAGTTATGCTTGCTCTGTTCATAATGTTTAATAAATGGTTTTGATTTTATTTCATCTCTGATTCATATAGCAATGATATCATGAATATGAATGGTTGGGATGATTGTATGTGTATTATGCTTGGGATTAGGCTAAATCGTAATGTATATGATTTAAAGGCGTCTGGTGAAAGCGTAGATGTGAATTTTCTTTGGTCTATAATATGGGGTGTTAGGTATCGAGGATAATTTACCGTGTCGCATTGAACTCGAGATGGTGATTCGTTATTAGTGATGGATTGTACTTCATTTTGGACTATTCGTATAACCGTGTACTCGTTTAGTGTCTCTGGTTTTGAGGTAATTTGGTATTGCTCAATTTCGAGAATAATTATCCTGGTGCATTGTTGTGTATGTTGTATGTTGATACTTTATGTAATGAGTGTGCATCTTTGTTTGATGTATTTTGTGTTGTTGTCTTTCTTAAAACTGTAATTTTAATGGCCGATGTGTTGAGGGATAAAACCTGAATGGTACCCACATCCGGAGTATTCCCGAGTAGATACTTCTGTGACCCTTGGTTGCGACCTTGGGAGTTTATGTGTTAATGGGCCGATGTGTTGAGGGATAAAACCTGAATGGTACCCACGTCCGGAGTATTCCCGAGTAGATATTTCCGTGACCCTTGGTTGCGACCTTGGGAGTTTATGTGCTAATATTATATGCATTGTTGAGCTTTCTGTGAACTGTTGTCTGACGGAATTACGACATTGTGGTCGTGTCGATCTTTCATTATCGAGCTATTATTGTTCACTTAGGGAGTCTTCTGATCCTTATTGGATTTGTGTTTCTTTGAGTTTGTTGTCTTGTTGCATCATGACATATCTGGAGTCATACCTACGTACTAATCGGTCATGTGTAGGATTTTTAGGATGGGCACATGTAGTCATGTATTGGTTTCAACCTCACATTGAGCTACGCACACGAGACGTACTTCATGAGACTGATTAGGTACAAGACCACACGTGTACTCGATCGATACCCGTTGGTGGCTTGAGCACGGACACATTTCCGGATTGGGCATATCGTGTCCATCTTGAGTCATATTGATTGGTCGTTCATAGTCGATGTATGGTCAGATATGTTCGATAGTCGGGTTTGTCTTTGAGATCCCATATATGTGATTTGTATATCTTTGATGATTTTATTCTCTCGGGTATATATCCTTGTGATCCTTTACTGATCTTGTTGGAGTTGCCATATCGTTGGTATTCTCGTCTGTTATTAATCCTTTATTGATCTTGTTGGAGTGACCATATCGTTGGTATTCTAGTTCGTTATTGATCCTTTATTGATTTTGTTAGAGTTACCATATCGTTGGTATTCTCGTTCGTTATTGATCTTTTATTGATCTTGTTTGGAGTTACCATATCGTTGGTATTCTCGTCCGTTATTGATCCCTTATTGATCTTGTTGGAGTTTACCGTATCGTTGGTATTCTTGTTGGTTGTTGATCCTTTATTGATCTCATTTGGAGTTCACTATACCGTTGTTATTCTCGGTCGTTGTTGGTTCTTTGTTGATCTTGTGTGGAGTTTATCATGTCGTGGTAATCTCGTTGATGCATTAGTTGTTTATTATTATTGATTATGTGAGCGTTCATACTTTGTATCGATATTCGGGACTTGTCATTGTTTTGGGCAGTTGTTCTATAGATGTGTCGTGTACTATCGGTTTTATTAGAATTGGGATTCAGTGCGACCCAGAGGACAGAATTGGACGTGGTTGGATTATTCCATATTGGTAATGTAATTATGTCTTGAGAACCTTGGCATCGTTTGAATACAGTACAGATGATCATTTTTGAATTCATTCGTCACTTAAGAATGCAAAGTGTGGATTGAGGTAAGTGTTGAATTGATATGAGTTACCACGAATTGGTAATATTACTACGGTAAGATTACACTGGAAGTATTCTTACTTTGTAAGTACATTGATATATAATTGTTTATGTTGATGTGATCGTTATCATTGTTGAGTATTGTGGCTGACCCTGTTTTTACGTACTAGGAGATCGAGCTAGTAGCGGTCGTGAAGGAATGAGCTTCCCGGGTGATACTGGCTATGGTTTGGGTATTTGGGATTCGAGTATTCCTTTCTGGTTGTTATTTTTCCGCTACAAATGTATTTCCTACTGTGTTTATATCCGATGCGTGTGTAATTTAAAATGGCCCTTTGGGTATTTCATAAACATGGGTTATTTCATTAAACCTTTAGTCTTTAAGCTATATTATCGGAGCGTGTAAGTGATGACTTAACGTACATTTTGAAACTGTTGGAACCTGGTATTTTTGCCTTGTACTTACGAATGAAATTTTATGACGGTATTTGAGAACTATAGTTTGGAAAATATTTAATAATTCGTAATATTACCGTCTTTGCCTCTATGGCATGTTTGAAACATTTGTGAAAATAATTTTAGCCTTGTGGGTTCCGAAGTGGGGTCCACGGCACTGTAATATTCTCGATTGGTTTTAGGGGTGTTACAATTTGGTGCCTATTACTTTCTTGTGATCTGGTCTGTCTGTTAGTTCCCAGACATTGTTTCTCTCCATTTGGTGCAGTTCTTCCTGTATTGCAATTATCCATGAGTAGTCATTAAGGGCCTTTTCAGTTGTTTTGGGTTCCATCTGAGACATAAAACATGAGAACATTGTCATTCCTGCTGGTTCTATAGATTTCCTGGTTTTGACTCCATCAGTTAAGTTTCAAATGTTTTTTTGAATAGGATGATCTCTGAGTCATTTGGGGATATCATCTTCAAGGTTTGTTCCCACTGTTGAGTTGCTTTGATGGACTTCGTCTTTCTCTACATCCGCTTGGTTTTGGCCGTCTTGATCTGCATTTGGATCAGCTACGGTTTTGTCATCTGCATGTGAGGATCCTGTCTGATCTGCAGTTGGGTGTTCAGCTGAGTCCATCATTCCTGTGTCATTAATGAAGACTTCTTCCAGGGTGGCGGTTTTGAGATTATTCTCAATTAATTCCACCTGTTTCCTGTACTTAACAGTTGATTCATCAAACACAACATGGAGTGTTTCTTCCACAACTAATGGTATTTTGTTAAATACTTTGTATGCCTTAGTTATTTGTGAGTATCCCATAAAAATACCATCATCAGTTTAAGAATCAAAGGCATTCAGTTGGGTTTTACCATTATTGTGAATGAAACACTTACAACCAAATATATGAAAATATGCAACAGTTGGTGTTCTGCCATTCCAAACCTCATAGGGAGTTTTGTTGTGTCTCCCTAATATCATACTCCTATTTTGAGTATGACATGTTGTGTTGACATCTTCAGCCCAGAACCTCTTGGGCAGGTCAGCTTCTGCAATCATTGACCTGGCCGCTTCCTTCAGGGTTCTGTTTCTTCTTTCAGCTACACCATTTTGTTGTGTTGTTCTTGCGGCAGATACTTCATATTGAATTCCATTCTGATCACTATATTCAGTGATTGCCTTATTGAGAAATTCTCCACCTCTGTCTGATCTGATCTTGATGATGGAGAGGGATTTCTCATTCTGAATTTTTCTCAGCAGTTCACGTAACTTTGTTAATGTCTCACTCTTTTTATAGAGAAAAACGACCCATGTATATCTGGAGTAGTCATCTACTACTACTAAGGCATGCTTCCTTCCACTCAATGCCCTTGGCTTGATGAGGCCAAAGAGATCCATATGAAGTAGATCTAAAACTCTTGTGGTGAGAGTGGTAGGCTGAACTGGTTTGAAAAATGCTTTGGTTTGCTTTCCCTTATGGCATGCATCATAGAGATCTTCTTTCTTGAATACTTCTGATGGAAGTCCTCTGACCAGCTTTTGAGAACTTATCTTGTTGATGGGTTTGAAGTTCAGGTGACATAGCCTCTTGTGCCAGAGCCATCCATTCTCAGCAATCGTTTTTTATAAGAAACAATTGTTTGGTGTTCCTTATTTCTAGTCTATCAGATAGACATCTCTTCTTCTGAATTCTTGTAGCTTCACTTCTACTGTCAGGAGATCAATCACTATGCATTTACATCTTGTGAAGACTATTAGATTGTTCTCATCACAGAATTGGCTTATACTTAGAAGATTGTATTCGAGCCCTTTGACATACTGCACTTTAGTAATGATTATGTTTCCCCTGTGCAGTTTCCCATGCCCTTTGGTTTGTCCACTTGAGCTATCTCTAAAATTTACATCTGTACCTCTTTCTTTTACATATTTTGACAGAATCTTCATGTTACCTGTCATGTATCTTGAGCATCCAGAATCTACAAACCATTCTTCACCTCATCATGTTGAACTTGAGGTGACATGATAGTAGTCCTTTCACCTTTTCTGCAATCAGACAAGCAGATATTTAGGTACCCAAATGTGAGTGGGCCCTTTGAGATTAGGGGGCTTTTTGGAGAGTTTATTTCTCCTGATATTTTGAAATTGTTGTTTATTCCTGTGAGGTGTATAGTGTCTTGGTCTATATCCTTGGTTAGGATAGTATACTAGATATGCCTCACAATGTCTCTGGTGTGGGCTATTCCTAAATCTTGGCTGAGATAAATCTTTGGGGTCTCCACACTTGTTCGTTTTGAAAATTTGGATAACCTTGAGGTTTTATTTTACCTCTCCCATTTTGAAATCTGTTTTTAGGGAGTCTTTGGTAATAAGCATAATAATATTTTGACTGTTGCTTCTGCCTTGGCCATTGCCTAATCTCCTGTCTAGGTGGCTGTCTTGTAAACCTTGGCTGTTGCCTAAACTTTTGACTGGGCGCTGCCTATTTTGAAATGCAGGTTTGTTTATAGGCTCAACATTTTGGATATAAGTTTTCCCTTGATAAAAGTGGTTTTTGAACTAGAGGGAGTGTTGGGATCATATCCAAGGCCTGATTTTAAATAAAGTGGCCTCATATTTATACACAATTCATCTAAAGTTATAGATACTTTCAGAGATGTTATCTCTTTAGCTTGTGCACTGTTTAGCTATTTCAAGTTCGAAAGCTCAGTTTTGATATGAGCGAGTGCAGCTGACTTTTCACAATTTAAAACAGTCAGCTTATGAACCTCAGCTGTGGTATTTTCAGCTGAGTTTTTCAAAGTGTTTTCAGCTTGTTTTTCAAACTCACTTATAATTTTTTTAAATTTTGCTGACTCTTGGCTGAGTTTGTCAAAATTATTTTTCAGCTGGACTTTCTCATTCTTCAGCTGCGCATTCTCAGTTGTAACAGACAGGTGAGCTGATTTTAAAGTTTCAAAATCTTTTAATAACTGATTTAAAGATTCGTGAAGATCCATATCTTCAGATATTTAAGAGCTGAAACCTTATGTAGTTTGAGGTTTAGATGTTACCTCTTCATCAGCTAGATTAGCCATCAAGCAGTTGTAGTCATCATCTGAAAAGAATCCACTGCTTGATTCAACTCTTTCTTGATCTTCACCAATGAGAGCCTTCCTTTTGTCCTCATTTCTGCTCGTGTCCTTCTTGCTTTCATCCTTTTTGAGTTCAGGACAGTCAAATTGGATGTCCTGTTTTGTGGCAGTTGTAGCATTCCACCTTCCTGTTTCCAACTTTTTTATTTCTCCTTGGGTTCTCTTTGAAGTTATTCTTGTACTTCGAATAGTTCTTTCTGAAGTTGCTGAACCTCTGCATGATGAAAGCCATCTCTTCTTCAAAATTCAGAGGGCTGGGGGGACTAACTTCAATTTGACTCTTTGCAGGTGATTCTGCTGCAAAAGCTATTCCTTTCTAAGCTTGTTCAGATGATGATGAGCAGGGCAGCTAAAACTCATATGCCTTCAGGTCAGAGAATAGCTCCTGGATCTTTATCTTGTTAAGATCTTTTTATTCCCTCAAGGCTACGGCTTTCATGCTTCATTCTGGGTTAAGTAACCTTTAAAATTTTAGGTCTATCTCCCTGTTGCCATAAGTTTTTCCAAGGGAATTGATTTCATTTATGATCTATTTGAATCTACCATCCACCTGATCAATTATTTCTCCACTCTTCATTTTGAAGTTGTCAAACTTCTGAGTAGCAATTGATGACTTGTTCTCCTTGATCAGCTCGGTTCCTTCACACATTACATCTAATGTCCCAAATTTCCTTGGAATTCTTGCAGTTTTTGATTTTGACCATGGTTGCCTTGTCAAGGGTCTGATATAATACATCTATGGCCCGGTTGTCAAGATTGGCCAGCTTCCTTTCTTCAGGTGACATTTTAGTCCTCTTCTTGGGAATCTTCTCTAGCTTCCCATCTGCAATTTCTTCTGGTGTGTTGTCATTTAGAAAGAAGTATGGTCCATCTTCTATGATACACCACATGTCATCATGGATAGATGAAGGATGTGTCTGCATTCTTATTTTCCATAGGGCATATTCATCAACAGAAAATACAGGTAATCTAGAGTGCATGTGCTGCATGTGTTTCATTATAATGAGAGATTTATATATGCTAAGATATATGGATCTGGTTTCGAATTAAACCAACCTCTCTGATACCACTTATAAGTCACAAGTCATCAGAAGTAAGTCTAGAGGGGGGTGAATAGACTTATTCAACTCTTTTCCTGAATTAGGTGAGTTTCTTCAGCTGTTTAATATGCAACTAACAAACCGTAGCTGCAGATGAGTAGTGCAGAAGCACAGCTGGTAACAATGCATGTGACTATGTCAACTGCAGGTGACTTATGTCAACTGTAAAACTAAGTTACGCAGAAGACAGTTGACTTCTAAATGGAATAGTAAAAATGAATGCAGCAGATAAGTATGATGTAAATGCAGTATAACACGCAAGCACTTATAGTGGTTTCAGAGGTGGAGTAATCCTCTACTAGTACATTTTTATCCAAACCAATTGGAGATGAATTCACTATAACTTTCAACTAGTGATAAACGTTACAATGATTCACATTGTTACAACAGTTTCCAACCAGTGGAAACCTGTGGCCATTGCAACTCCCTTTGGATGCCTTGGCCCTCTTGATCGAAAACCCGTGGATGCCTCAACAACTCGCAAGCTGTCTATCACCTTTCAATCAAGAACCCGTGGATGCATTTACAATCTCTTTACTTTCAAGAACCTCGGTCAAGAAAGCAACCCCGCACTCAAACTTTTAAGACAAGAGTTTTTGTCTTCTCCAACTTAAGAGCTTCTCAGTATTTGAACTTTGAAACTTTGCTTTTCACGATGCTATTGTTCGCTTTGATTGCTTTGAATACTTTGTTCGCTTGTAAATGTTGTTCGCATTGTACTTTACTCAATCTGTTATTCAGATATTTATAGTACGAATCCTTGAGCTTCTTCATAGTTGTTGCATCACTATAACAAATTGGTCCGTTGGAGAGTGGACTTCTTTGTTTATTCTTTCTGTAATATCCGCAATTTTCGATTTCCGGTAATTTCTTTTTTTCGGCGGAAGTCTGTTTTGACGACTCGCTCATGGCCGTTTCGTCATTCTGAGAATGATTAATTCTACACTTTTTGACATCCGAGTTCGTTTCGGTGTCGTTTTGTTGAGTTCCGTGTTTTTTCGCGACTTTTCCGCACTTGAGTTCGATTCTTGCGAATCTCGTCCGAAACTGTTGTTTCGAGTTTCCCGCAAGTCCGTTTAACTTTGTTGGACGTGTTGTGAACTTCGGTTTGGTTATTCGATAACGTATCGTGATTTCCGGGCGTTTTGGGCCATTTTGTAATTTCTTGAAAGTTACGGGTATCCGTATCTGTAATTGTTGTCTCGACCCGTTTCTTGGTCGCGTATGACTAATTATGGTATTACGCTTTCATTTCGAGTCGTTTATCTTGTCCGCGAACTTTTCGTCGTGTTCGTTCCGTCTGTTTTCGGAAATCGGGTCGTCGAGCCATGGCGGTGGCGGGACTGGCCGGACGGTGGCGGGACTGGCCGGACGATTGCGGGCACCGGCCGGACGGGTGCGGCAGGAACCGGAGTAGCGCACGCTACGGCCGGAAGGCAGCGCGCTAACCGGCAAGTGTAGCGCGCGCTGCCGGGTGGCCTAGCGTAACGCGTCTGTTATCGGGCAGCGATGGGGTTTCGAGGTTCTGGACTCGGTCGGGATCGGCGGGTAGCGCACGCTACGCCGAGCATAGCGCGCGCTAGTCGGCAGCGTAGCGCACGCTGTCGGCCGGCTAGCGTCGTTACTGGCCGGCGATTCGATCCGGATGGCTCTGGGCAGTCGGCTAAGCGCGAGTATCCGCCGTAGCGCACGCTAGCGGGAGTTGGGTCGGCGTGTTCGGTCGGCGGGGTTGGTCGGTGATGCCGGGTGTTGTGGGCCACGGCCGAGGTACTCTGCCGAAACCTGCCGATAGCGCACGCTAGACCGGGAAGGCTACCGCACGCTAGTGGCCTTGTATAAATATGGTGGCGATCACATTTCACTTCGTTTTCATTTCCTTCCTTCTCCATCCGCGAGTGGCGATTCATGGGCGACGAAGCCATGTTGTTTAACAACAAATCCATGAAGTCCTTGGGTTCATAACATCAATCGATCGTCCTTTATCAACCTTTGATCCAATGAATCAAGGTAATCTTCCTTAGAACCCTAATTTCGTGAATTTGGGGATTTTTGCATTTTCGTCCGATTCGTTCCGTGTTGTTGATTAATTCATGATGGGTATGATTAATCTTGATAGTATTATTGTGTTTAACATCATTTAATCCATTGTTCTTCGTCGAATCAAGTATATTTCTTGATTTCCTTGAATTGACTTTTTGGGGATTTGTCCCGATCTCGCTTTTTCATCCGTTTTCGATGGATCGATTATGGTTAAATGATGTTGTTAAACATATTCTATGGATTGTATATCCATATTTCAACTTGGAATTCCGTTTTCGGGTTTTGGACGGAACGAATCGTGTTCTTGGCCGTTTTGGGAAATCCGTGAACTTTCGTCATTCGTTCTTTGAATTCAATGACTTTGAGTCGTGTTATGGAATTCATTTCATTGTTATTATTTGTCCTTCGTAGTTTATGAACGTGAGTTGGCGTTCGGTGGAGTCGGCGGGTTCGTAGTCGGTTCGGGCCAACCTACTTGGTCGATTCTCGCGTTGTTCTTATTCGAGGCAAGTACCTTGCCCATACTTTTCTCGTTTATGGATATGATGATCGGTGGTCGTCTTGATGCGTTTGTTTGGTTATTTGAAATGAAGTTTCAAAGGATTTGATTTGGCCTCGTTAAAGGCTTTCTTTCAAAACGAGTGTGATTAGTGAACGGTGTTAAGAGAATTGATTAGGATTTGATTAATTTGAACTTTGAAGGAAATTATTATGGTACTCCTATTGTTTAAGTTCTGGAATCGTGTATTCCGTATTTAATCTTGTTATTTATTTTTGAAGAGTTTGATAATGGTGTCGAGTTAATGGCCATCTCTAGTGAGTATTCTTAATGAACTTACATTCTTAGCATGTTAGTATTGCATGAGTAACGTGTGTGTGTGTATGCTCACTACGGGTTAGATCCGACGGGGTCTCGGTAGGGGTCCACGGAGGTGTGGATCGACGAGCTTTGCTTTTAACCACTACGGGTTAGATCCGACGGGGTCTCGGTAGGGGTCCACGGAGGTGTGGATCGACGGTTAATTGTGGTGAATTTTTGCAAATGTGATTTGATATTGGCATTTCCGGAAATGAGTACTTTTGAACGGTTTTCATTTGCATGCATTGACTAAATGTGTAAGAGGTAAGTTGTTCGTTTGGCCTACTTGGCTAGGATGGCTCTAGAGTATTTTGTTGTTTGTTTTAATCATTTATTTGTGGATTTTGACGTTGGAAGACGAACCTTGTTGACGTTCTCGTGTCGTGAGTTGATGAGATTTGGGGCTAAAATCCCAATGGTTTATAAAAGTCGTTTCTTGATTTGGGGCTAAAATCCCAACGATTTGGTTAATGTCATTTTCCAGAAAGTAAACCTTTGGGGCGGTGACCCCTTTTGTCTTTTGGTTTTCGAAAAGTAGGATTTGATAATCCTAAATTGTTTTCTATTAAAACTCTCGGTGGCATTCTAAACCGTTTTATAAATTATTCCCATTGATTTATGATATTTCGTTTTTGAAATGTTTTCTCAAACCCTTGCCTCGGGAAGTACTTTTCGTTCGTTTGGATCTTTGAGGATCCTCGGTTATTGTTATTCGTGGAATGTGAATTGTATGGCTCGTATTTGCACTTTGTATTTGCACTAGCAAAACAGTGGAGTTTTGCTAACCCCCGAGTATTCGGGGTGGATGTCTGTTTTGCATTCGTGTTTTGGAGCATAACACGGGGTCGGCACGAAGGATGATGAAAGATGATCGATACTAATCACATGAGGAACCGTACATCGTGTGTTGGTTCGATTGTACTTTATTTTCCATTCTTTGTATTGTTCCCGTTGTACGGGTGTAGTTGTATTTTGTCCCCTGCGTGGGCATGAGTTGTATTTGAGTTGTATGTATTTTTGGAAAGACCAAATCGGTCTACTGAGTCATTGTAGCCTTGAAGGCATTGTCGAGATGTTAAATATTGTTACCAGCCTGGTAGATCCTCGAGGAGAGGGTCTACGGCGTGTAATATCCCTGAGTGGATTGGGGGTGTTACACTTTCATCTCTTTGCATGGCTTGATTCCCTTTTCGATTCTGACCATTTGAAGGAATTCTTTTATCCGCGCCACTTTTCTTGATTTTTATATTCATAAGTCTTCTTAGCGTGGATCTCAAGGAATATTTTATTCCTAGCTTTCTGGGAATCATTCACTTTGTCTCCTTAAAATCACGTCCGCATGTCTCTCCGTAATTGTTGACTTTCAACGCTTTGCTGATGTGGACTGAAAAACTTCTCTGATGTTTGGTTTGACCAGAAACCTCGGGTGATAAATAACTCCTCTGTGGTCAACTCTCATCCGATATGTTTACTTGACCGAAGACTTATCTGCTTTCAGTTGGAGTAATACTCGCCTGATGTGTTCGTTGTCTGAAAGCTTAGCTGATGACTCGCTTGCTGTCAAACTTATCTGATATATTTGTTTGACCTGAACTCGATTGATATACTGCCTTCTTCAGAACTCGACTGCAGCTGGGTTTTGGTCAAATCTCGTCTAATATTTCTGTTGACCAAAACTCGCCTGATATAGAACTCGTCTGAAAACTCATCTGATATGTTTAGCTATTCTATACTTAGCCGATTTACTAACTAATCAATACTTAGCCTAATTTTTAAGGCCTATAGAAGATACTCGTTTGGTTCTTATTTAAAATGCCAAGTACTTAGTGTATACATTTGAATAAATCATTAACACAGGGATGACATCATCAAAATCTAACAAGTATTCCTAACAGCGATCACAATGGTAATAAGATATTTAAGAGGTACTCGTGAGTATGGGCTGCACTATGTAGGATTATACCATGCTTTGAATCTACTACATGAGCTGCAAATCTGAAAGATCAAAGTAAGAGACCAATTAGATAATAAAGCAAGCAGCAATATATATATATATATATATATAAACATATATAAGTAATCAAGGAAATGAATCCGAAGATGGGCGATGTTGAGTCCAAAAAATCTGTCTCCTTAAAACAAATTCACCCGCACCGTAGTGTATAGTGTCTGCCTCCCAGGATTGTAATATCTGGAATTTCTACTACTGTTGCTTAACGTTATTTTATCCGATCTATGTTGTACAGTGTGGAATCTGTACAGTAAGGATAAAATAATTGAAGGACTGAGACATCTGTATTGGTATAATTTTCGTACTTGGTCGACAATTGTATTTGAGGATAGTGTGTATCATATGAGAATAGTATTAGAAGGAGTATGAGTATTCAGTATGTCAGGTATACGTATCTAGTATGTTGAGACGTTGGACAAGGATACCTGAAAATGGCCAAGTACAGCCACGATAGCGCGCACTACGATGTATACTTAGCGCACGCTAAGAGAGTGGAGTTACATACGCTAAGGAGGACCCCTAACGTACGTAAGGGATTCTGGATAAGGTTCGGAAGGTGGCCGACAGGTAGGCCCAGGCTGATTATTATCTGCATCTAGCGCACGCTAATGCATATGGTTAGCGCACGCTAATATCAGATCGGTCCAATAGGAATCTTATCCTTGTCAGGCTACTTTCAGCATGTGGGGGCATGGGCATCTTCGGGGTAGGTGCAGACTGTAGCAAGTCAACTATGATTAGCACACGCTATGGTCGGACACTTGCGTACACTAAATAGAGGCATTTACGTACACTATTGCATGGGCATTGCGTACGTAAATCAGTGTACGAAGCAGGGCAGTAGCCTCTGGACTACGATAGCGCACGCTATTTTGTGAAGGTAGCGCACGCTAATAACAGTCAGTATATATATGATTGCAGATGTGAATTGTGTTCATTTGGCCATTCCTTCCCTTATTTCGATAGAGAGAGTTCTTAGAGAGAAGTTTGAGGTTCCAAACACTGAGAGATGATCGTTCTTAACAATATTAAGATGGAGAGCATGGATTAGAGCCTTGTTCTTGAAGTTATAGAGGATTCTTGGAATGGAGTTCGATTGTTCTTCTTTATGGTTCGTCTAATACAAGGTAAATTTCATATTTGTTTGTTAGTGTTTCGTTTTAAAGGATGATTACCTGGGAGGGAGTATGTTGGATTATCATGTGATGATGTTATATGAGGTTTAATGGATGTATATGACTTGGATTATGAATCGGATGATTATTGACATGTTAAGTGATGTTAGATTATGTTGCTTTGATGATTATGAACATGGTTTCGAATCACTTGGTGTTCTTGAAGAACTTATTGATGAATATACCATAGCAAGACGATTATATGTTGAATTATTGGTATTTTAGATACGAAGATTAAATGTTCATATCTAGGATTAAGTCATGTTGATTGATGAATGATTAATGGTATATATCATATGAGTATAATAACGAGATTGAATCTGGAAAGATTTTGACTGATCTTGGAATGTGATTTCCTTTACATTCGTATCCGTAATCGCAAGGTGTTAGTCGATACATGTAAAGGCATGAAACTGTATAGCATTAGCGCACACTAGATGACTGGCTAACGCATGCTAACTGAAGCGACTTAGCGCACGCTACGTTAAGTGATTAACGTGCGCTATGTCAAAAGACAGTGTACATAATTGTATTGCGGTTGTGAGTTCGTAATGGATTGAGTTAGATTGTTCGAAGTAGTGGTTAATCGAGATATTGTTGAGCCGTTGGGTTTTTGGATTGGTTATATCGATTGTTGATTGTTATCGAACTTGTTGTTTATCAATTATTGTAATAGGTTGAGATTATTGATCGATGATTAGAACCATTCTTTGCGGTCGTATTCGAGAATGTTCGTGGATTGCTCTGATCGGGGCTGAGGAGTTTGTAGACGATGGCAATGGAATTGGTAACGGCTTCCTTATCGTTGTATCGGTATCGAGACAAGTTATTACTTGCACAGTTTATAATATTTAATGAATGGTTTCAGTTTCATTCATTTATAATTCGTATAGCAATGATTATAATTGTGAACACATGAGATTTGGGATTGTAAGTTGTTTTCGAATTTTGGGAATTTAAATCATAATGTATACTTCCTTCGTTCTTTTATTATTACAACGTGTTGACTATTACACTGTTCACATACTCTCGCTTGACTATCTTTTGAGATTTATAAATATGAAAAAATATAGTCATGTGGAATCTTGTTAGATTTATCTCGAAATATACTTTCAAAATATCAACTTCTTATAATTTTTAAAAGTAAAGAATTGAAGATATTAATAATCAAAGTTGTGCATTGGCAAACGTGAAAATCCAGATATTGCAGTTAAAAGAGAACGGAGGTAGTATGATTTACATTTGTTATTGGTATACTTGGGTATCTAGGATACATTGTGGTATAGACGAAGATAGGAATTATCTACCATCCGTGACATTTTGGACCGTCGAATATGGAGAATAATAGTCAGTGATGGTTTTTAACATGCAGATCGCTCTCGAAGGACTCGGGACAAGTACTCTAACCATTCTTTTCATTCCGTGTTGATCATGTTGTGATACAATTGTGTATTATTGTTGTCATGCATTTGTGTATTGTTGTTAATATGAATTTGTGCATTGTTGTCGTATGTCCACCTCGTGTTGATCTGACGGGATCATCTTGGGATCTATGCTAGCGTGCACTGGATCATTGGACGGGTTTATCCACCTCGTATTGGTCCAACGGGATCATCTTGGGATCTAGGAACTGAATGCTGGATCATCGGATTACCCATGTGTTGTTGTTGTGCATACGTATATTATGGGTTATCCATAAGTATACATTGTTGTTATTGATGTGAGCATATTGACGTTGTCGTATGAGTATGCATTTGTAGGTCTTGCATTAGGACCATGTCCGTATTTTGTATTGATCTGATCTCAGATTAGACTGACATGATTGTCGTGGTATTGGGCATCTCGAGGTATGTTCCATATTTCCTTTGGTAATTGTCTTCTGATGGACAATCGATTATCGTGTTGAGACGTGATGAGGTTACCCAATGAATTGGGTTGGATAGAGTTAGTAGATTTTGTAAGAGTAAGTTATGATAATGTTTTTAGAACCTTGGGTATTGTTGAGATACAATACAAATATTTTGGTATGAGCTTATTGTGTTGTTGAAAGGATACGAGATGTGAACTTTGGTAATTATTATCACGAGTTGGTAAAGTTATGGCGGTAAGATTACATAGTTGTATTCTTACTTAGTATTTTCATTGGTATGTAATTATTGATGTGATGTGATCGTTATCATTGTTGGGTGTTATGGCTGACCCCGTCGTGGGATTCTATTTAGGTTTTTGGGTATTGAGCTTGTAGCGGTCGTGAAGAGATGAGCTTCCCGGAGGATACTGGCTAGGGCATGTATTTGTATATTGAGTTTCCTGATCAGTTGTTGCATTCCGCTGCTAGAGTACACTACGCCATAAGTGCTCATAGGCAATGCTTTTAGCTAGTGTTGCCACCAAAGCGTTTCAATAGATTGCTGATTTTTGATCTTTTGAAACAGTACTGAAATAGTATTGCAGTAGATATACATTTGGTGTTGCAAGATAAAATGGTGTTGCGCGACGTGCAACACCTGTGATGGTGTTGCATTATATCTAACTTTTTAATAATTTTTTCAAGTTATGGTCAAAAACAAGCACAATGAAATGAAATTTAAATTTTAATAATTTTTTACTCTTAAAGTTTGATATATAACATATGATAAATTTGATTTAAATTATTTATATTTAATATAAATACTTATTATATTTTTTAATATTGTAATTAAAAATTATAAATATTTTTTATAATTTTAAAGTTTAATATATTATCAATATATATAATGAAATTTAAATTACGATATGTGTTTTATTTTCAAAGTATGATATATAATATAATATAAATTATAACTTATACTACCTCCGTTCTATTATAACTGCAACATCTGGACTTTCATGTTTGCCAATGTACAACTTTGATTATTAATATCTTCAATTCTTTACTTTTAGAAATTATAAAAAGTTGATATTTTGAAAGTATATTTTGAGATGAATCTAACAAGATCTCACATGACTATATTTTTTCATATGTATAAATCACAAAAGATGGTCAAAAGAGAGTATGTGAACAGTGTAATAGTCAACATGTTGCAATAATAAAAGAACGGAGGAAGTATATATTTAAATTATTTAATATAAATACACATTATAAATTTTATTAATAAAATTTAAAAATTTTAAATTATAAAAAATAATACGATCCTTTTTTAAAATACTTATATAGCGTTTAATTAGGAAGCGCTATGTAACAGTACACTTACATAGCGTTTTTAGAAAATGCTGTGGTAGGTTCCGTATTTTAAGTAATATTTCTTTAATTCTCGATCCGTCAATTAAAAAGGTATTTCGAACTTTTTATTTTGGTTTGATTTGAAGGATTAAATTCTTTTTTTGTTTAGATCTGAATGATTGCTCAAGGTTTCCTAATTTTTTTCCCTATTTGATTGATTGCTAAGTGTATTTTGCTGGTGTGGTTATATTATGTTATTTGTTTTGTTATAATATCTTGGCCCAACCCGGCCCGTTATAACATTTTTATTATTCCAGCCCGAACCCGGCTCAAAGCCCATGACATCTCTTTTTAGTGGGAGCCGCCCAATTGAGATTATTAATCTCCCCTTCATCAGGACCGTCCGATCCCCTCTTATAACCCCTAACCCTACTCCCTCTTCTCACCGCCTCCCTCATTCTCTCCTCTCTCCCCTCACTGTTTTGTCACTCAGCTGCTGCGATTCCTCCCCTCCCCTCAGTTTAGCCACCGCGATGCCCTCCCCTTCCCTCTGCGAATCGACGCCGTCTCCTCCCCTCAGTTAAGCCGCCGCGACGCCCTCCCCTTCCCTCCGCGACGCTACTCCCTTCCCTCTCCTCAAGTCTTTAAGGAATGGTTTGGTATATTTGTGTCACTTATTTGTGATATACTCCCTAGATGCTGTGATTCTTCTGGGAATAGCATTCTGATACTTGTTTTTTGGAATTAATGAAGAAAGTCGATGTTGATGGTATCTAAATGCTCTGAGATATTTGATCATGTTAACTGTCGAATATATTTGCTTAAGTGTTTTTCCAATCGTTCTCCAATCAACTGATGTCGCATCGATTGCATTTGGTGTTACTTATTGTTTTTCGATTGTAATTTGGATATCAATATGGATGGAGTGGAAGATGTGTTGCTGCATCAAAAGCTTCTTGTTGGAGCGAAGGATCCTGATAATCAACCTGTTTTCCATATCCGTTTCCTAGAGGTACATTTGACATCATTTGGTTCTCAGTGCCAAACCTTATTCCTGAGGTGGTCCTTATTTTTTATTGGACTAAGTGATCCACTATTGTGTGGAGATTAGCATCATTTGCTGTATTTGTAGACTTCAGAGTATGTTTTGTAAGGTTTCAATATGATTAGAGTGCAAAGATGCAAGAGTACAGATCGCTTGTTTTTACGAACAAATGATTTCTTCAACTTTCGTTGAGTGGAAGGACAGGAAGAAAGAACTAATTAGTGAATGGTATGATAGTTCAACTATGAGTTAGTGAGTGTACGGCTGTACATAATATCTTCCAGTGTTTTGAGAAAAATTACATCATTATCATCAACTGCACCTTAATCCTAACTATGTTGGGATTGGTGGCATGAAAATTATAGTGTCAATTAATTATCTAAAATTAGTTAACAATATAAATTCATGCAAAAAATAAAGTGGCAAAGTTTTACGCCAAATGCCCTTCTTGTCTTCATACGAAGGAAAATGAGATGAAATTCCAAAACCGTTAACATCATAGGTGTTCCAGTTACATGAAAAATATCATGAGATGGCGATGAGTTGAGATAATTGATATAGTCATGTCACATTAGGTGATTGATATTGTAAAATCAACACGAGCATTATGGAACATGACTCGTTTTGAGAAAAAGCACAAAGTAGTAAAATTACTTGCATGAAGTGGATCTTTTCAAGCTTAACATCTATATATACCTCATGCCTGGCCTGTTTGATATTTCGTTGTGTATTTTTCTTCAGAATGTTTGCATTAGAGGTGATGATTCTGATGGCAAACAAGTTTCAAGTGTTCCTCATGTCTCCTTTGCACATGACACTGTTAATACTGTTGTCCAATCTTTAAATGACAGGTACTTGATTTTAAATTGATATTTTGATTCAAGGATTGTGACCACCTTAGGTTAGACTTGTGTTTGGTGGGGCAAAATATCCTCGTACGTGTGTGTGTGTATATGTGCATGTGCATGTGGCTCTTAGTCACTTTACTAACTGTTTGTGACTGGGAAATAGGAACTGTGGGGGTGACTTCGAGACTTGCTCTAAGATTGGGGATTTATGTTGATAGTGTCTGTTGTCCACAAATGAACAAATTATTTATTTTGTGAAAATGTTTAATTATGTGAAGCATATGACATGAAGATTGATATCTTGCTATCTTTTGAATGTCACTTGGTTTTAACTTTTGCCATATCATTTGTTACAAGATACCCAAGTGCTTCTCTTTCAGTTCCTATTAAGATTATTAAAAGAAGAATGGTCTTATCTAGATTGGCTTATTTACAACAATTTGGTAGGGGAAAGTGAAACAGAAAAGTGGGAGAAGCTAATCCCGGCCTCAACTGGGATATTGGAGAATTTTGTGCAATGATATCAAGTGATCAAGATGATAATGCTATTCCTATGACTTAAGGCGGCACCACTGATCAGTTATTTCAATATGTAACTTACGATCACATGTATTTAGACTTAGTATAATTTTGTACTTTTTATGTTAGATTGGTGGTGTTGCTTGGTTTTTGTACTTTTCAAGTTAAATTAGTGGTTTGTTGCTTTGTATGAATTTAGGACTTTGTATTTTGTATTGGCATCTTTGTTGGTTTTTGGATGCCTTGGTTTATTTTGTATGGTTTGATGTAAAAATAAAATGGTTATTTCAAAATATTTGTATGAAGTGTTGCCTTTTACATTAGCTGTTGTTGTATTTTATAAAAGTAGTATTATAAAAAAACTGCCGATGTGGCATAGATGTAGGGCCCATTGCTGACCTGGCATCAAGATGGGACCTACTGATGGCATGGCATAAAGGTGGGACCCACTGATGACGTGGCACATGTGGACACTATGTTCTATTTTTTTTTAAATCTTAGGCAACATCGTTTGTTGTTGCCTTACTTGGTTTTGTTGTTGCATTATAGGCGTAATGCAATACTTTTCCTTTGTTGCAGTAGAGACTAAAAGTGTTGCCTTAGGTGTCAAAGGCAACGGCCGTATTGGCAATAAGAGTTTGGTGCTGCCTTTGGCCTAAGGCAACACTTTTTGTGTCTTCTGCAACAATAAACAGGCATTGCCTATGAGCACTTATGGCGTAGTGGTATTTTTAATTGTTGTCTTTTCTGCTACGTGAGTATTTTGAAATGACCTTTCATTATCTGGTATCTTAAGTTACTTTGGATAGGGTTTTCTAAACTATTTTGTCGGTATGTGTAAGCGATATCTTAACGTATGTTTTTAAACTGTTGAGTCCTGGCATTTCAGGCCTTGTCCTTTCAAATGAGATTTTACGACAGTTTTGATAAACGGATTTTTATAAGTCTTCTAATATTTCTAAAAGATAGTACTGTCGTTAGCCTCTTGGGCGTTTGTAAATCTTTCTTTCAGCCTTGTGGGTTCCGTCTCGGGGCCCACGGCGCTGTAATATTCCTGGATGGCTCTGGGGGTGTTACAGAATATGGTATCGGAGCTTAGGTTGAGAAAACCTAGGCAGTTGGGTTGAGTCGAGTCGTCTTTTTATCACATCATTCGAGTTGTCGATTGACGAATATTAGAGCCCTGGGTTTTTGTTGTTCACTCGGGATTGTGTGTTGTGTGATTTACCAGTGTGGTACTGGGGTTGTTGTAAACTTTTTCAAAATATGTTAACGTGTTTCTTCGGATAGAGCCGTGTTGTGTTCTCGAGTTGAACCGAGTTTGCAAATATGTGTGTTTCGAAATTATCGGTATCGAGTATTTTCTTGAGTCGATACATGTGCCAGTATCACGGGGAATCGTCGGCTTCACGATCTGTAAGTATTTGGATTCTTGAATTGCATTGAGATGTATTGCCCTTCTAAGTTGATATGCCTTGAGATTCGGGAGAATATTATGCGTTACGGTATGAGATGACAGAGTTGGGACGGGATTGATGATCTTGAAAAGCTATGATTTTTGAAATCAATATGTCGGTTAAACTTTGGAACGGAGTTGTGCATTTGGGAGAAATATTGTGGATGGTTGATAAGAACATATAGTCATGTTAATTCATTGAGATATATGAACTGTTTTTGAGCATTTGAAAAGGATACTTTTCAAAATGAATGTTTCACGGATGTTTTACCGAAAATGATTTTGGGCCGAGACCTAATCGATTTTGAAACAATTTTATAACTCAGGACTTGGGGTCCAAAAAGGGTTTTCTACTTTTAAATTCTTGTAAATTGGAGCGGGATATGGCTGAGGCCCTAATGTTTCAAAAGGCTTTTCTGATTTCTAAAACTCCCGAGATTTGTAAAACAGTTTACTAATCGTTTATGCATTTTATTACTACCTTTCGGGGTTTTGATTTATTTGTTCAAATGAAACTTCTCGGGTAGTCTTTCATTGTGTTCGATTTATTGATTATTCAATGTTTTGTCATAGCTTGGTTGAGGTGATCCAGGATGGATTAATGGTCGATATTGCGAGTCATATATGGAAAAGGAGTTTTTATCGGAGTCTATACATGAAGATTTTGGAACTCTACTGTGTGGTTTTCCGATGGAATGTCAGTGGAATTGGTGACAAGCCGAACTGATATACAGGAGTATGGATGTAGTCAATCATTTGCATGATTCCATTTTTATTTAATGGTGTGTTTTCGAAAAGAATTGCCATCAAGAACTTGACGTAGGCAAGCCAATTTAATTTTTCGAAAATAGAATCCGTGGTCCTACGAAAATTTATGTTTTGAGTTTTGAAATTCTTGCAAAGAACTTTCGAAAATTTGTCTTCTTGACGAGATTATATGATTTCAAACTGGTTTTGGAAATGTGACTGATATACATACGCATTTAGTGCATAGTGCATATCATGGTGAAGTTATGACTGTGACTCACGAACAGGATAATACATCAGTATGATGCGATGAAAAGAGATTCGAACTTTAGTATGGTAGTTTGATTATCCAGGGATGACCGGTTGATTGACCAGATAAGATAAATATGTTGCGTGTTGTAGCTTCATGTACAGGATGTGCTTTTGGAACTTCGGGTTTTGTGAAACCGGAGAATATGTGCTATGTGGCTTTATTGGTATGGTAGCGTGAATTTGCTATAGCGATTTTTGACTTTTGAGCCATATTGATTCGAGTATGATTGGATATGTTCGATGGGTTGTGATTGGTTGTTTGTATACCGAGGGGTATGTTCACCAATCGGGTATGTTTATTGAGATCCATTATATGTGATTGGTGTGTCGTTTTAAGAATGTTATTCTTTCGTATATCGGTTTATGTGGTTCTGTGTTGATCGTGTTGGAGCTTACCATGTGAGGGTATTCTAGGTTATTGTTGCTCCTTCGTTGGTAATATTAGAGTTTATCATGTTGATGATATTCTCGACTGTGTTTTGACATCTAGTTGGTCATATTGGAGTTTATCATGTTGATGATATTCTCGATTGCGTTTTGACCTCTGGTTGGTCATATTGGAGTTTATCATGTTGATGATATTATCGGTTGCGTTTTGACCTTTGGATTGGTCGTATTGGAGTTTATCATGTCGATGATAATCTCGGTTAATTTATTGGTTGATCACTGTTAGTGATCGTATGAGCATTTGGATTTTGTGTCGATGTTTCGGGATTTGTGTCATTGTGTTGGACAGTTGTTTCTCAGACGTATCGTGCATTATTGGTTTTTAGCAGATTGGGACTTGATTGTGTAATCAGGCAGACAGGATTTGACACGGTTACAGGGAGCGGTGTTGTAGTTGAGAGGCGCCAGATCAGAGTTGTGGATTCTTTTGTAGGGATCGGTGCTGTAGTTGAGAGCCTCAGGGTTGGGTTGTCTCGGTTAGATTTGACCTAGAGCATTGCATTTTTTTTACTTTTATTGTATATTTTATCATATTGTCATTGCGTGTGGTGTATTTTTGACAAGAAACTGTGCGCAGAGTCAACCTGCGTTCATCGGGAGTGCAGTAGCCAAATTCCGCTTAGGTAAGTCCCATGTGGATTAAGCCATGAGCGCAGGTATGGTATCGAGCTTTTTCGAATCCTATGTTTTCCTTTGTATTTATCACACAAGATTCTGTTGTGCACTAAGTTGGGGGTCTTCACGGAAACAGTCTCCCTACCGTAATAAGTATGGGCATGGTCTACGTACATCTTACCCTCCCCAGACCCTGCTCTGAGCGGGATATACTGGGTATGTTTGGTTTGGTTTGGTTTATATTACTTCATCCGAAGATGACATATTTTGTTGAGACTCATGGAGTGGTGATTGTAAGCGTATTGAGAATTTACAGTAGAGTCACTTACTAGTATCTCAGGAGATCGTCGACTTTGTGCATATGTAAGTATACTGTTTTCGTTATTCGTTAATGATGATGATTGATCGTTGTCGTGATGGTTTCGGAATATTTTTGGTTGAACAGTTTATTTGTTTTTCTATGATGGATTTCAAGTTTCGAGGACGAAACTTATTTTAAGTGGTGTAGTATGTAATATCCGGAATTTCTACTACTGTTGTTTAACGTTATTTTATCCAAGCTATGTTGTACAGTGTGGAATCTGTACAGTAAGGATAAAATAATTGAAGGACTGAGACATTTGTATTGGTATAATTGTCGTACTTGGTTGACAATTGTATTTGAGGATAGTATGTATCATATGAGAATATTATTAGAAGGAGTATGTGTATTCATTATGTCGGGTATACGTATCAAGTATGTTGATATGTTGGAAAAGGATAGCTGAAAATGGCCAAGTACAGCCCCGTTAGCACGCGCTACGATGTATACTTAGCGCACGCTAAGAGAGTTGAGTTACGTACGCTAAGGAGGACCCCTAACGTACGTAAGGCATTCTGGATAAGGTTCGGAAGGTGGCCGATAGGTAGGCCCAGGCTGATTATTATCTGCATCTAGTGCACCCTAATGCATATGGTTAGCGCACGCTAATATCAGATCGTCCAAAGGGAATCTTATCCTTGTCAGGCTACTTTCGGCATGTGGGGGCATGGGCATCTTCGGGGTAGGTGCAGACTGTAGCAAGTCTACTATGATTAGCTCACGCTATGGTCGGACACTTGCGTACGCTAAATAGAGGCATTTACGTACACTATTGCCTGGGCATTGTGTACGTAAATCAGTGTACGAAGCAAGGCAGTAGCCTCTGGACTAGGATAGCGCACACTATTTTGTGAAGGTAGCGCACGCTAATAACAGTCAATTTATATATATGATTGCAGATGTGAATTATGTTCATTCAGCCATTCCTTCCCTTATTTCGATAGATAGAGTTCTTAGAGAGAAGTTTGAGGTTCCAAACACTGAGATATGATCGTTCTTAACAATATTAAGATGGAGAGCATGGATTAAAGCCTTGTTCTTGAAGTTATGGAGGATTCTTGGAATGGAGTTCGATTGTTATTCTTCACGGTTCATCTAATACAATATAATTTTTATATTCCTTTGTTATTGTCTCGTTTTAAAGGATGATTACCTGGGAGGGAGTATGTTGGATTATCATGTGATGATGTTATATGAGGTTTAATGGATGTATATGACTTGGATTATGAATCGGATGATTATTTACATGTTAAGGGATGTTAGATTATGTTGCTTTGATGATTATGAACATGGTTTCGAATCACTTGGTGTTCTTGAAGAACTTATTGATTAATATACCATGGCAAGACGATTATATGTTGAATTATCGGTGATTTAGATACGAAGAAGAAATGTTCATATCTAGGATTAAGTCGTGTTGATTGATGATTGATTAATGGTATATATCATATGAGTATGATAACGAGATTAATTCTGGAAAGATTGTAACTGATCTTTGAATGTGATTTCCTTTACATTCGTATCCGTAATCGCAAGGTGTTAGTCGATACTTGTAAAGGCATGAAACTGTATAGCATTAGCACATGCTAGATGACTGGCTAACGCACACTGACTGAAGCGACTAGCACATGCTACGTTAAGTGATTAACGTGCGCTATGTCAATAGACAGTGTACATAATTATATTGCGGTTGTGAGTTCGTAATGGATTGAGTTGGATTGTTCGGACAAGTGGTTAATCGTGATATTGTTGAGCCATTGGGTTTTTGGATTGGTTATATCGATTGTTGATTGTTATCGAACTTGTTGTTTATCTATTATTGTAATAGGTTGAGATTATTGATCGGTGATTGGAACCATGCTTTGCGGTCGTATTGGATAATGTTCGTGGATTGCTTTGATCGGGGCTGAGGAGTTCGTAGACGAAGGCAATAGAATTGGTAACGGCTTCCTCATCGTTGTATCGATATCGAGGTAAGTTATTACTTGCACAGTTTATAATATTTAATGAATGGTTTCAGTTTCATTTGTTTATAATTCGTATAGCAATGATTATAATTGTGAACACAGGAGTTGGGATTGTAAGTTGTTTTCGGATTTTGGGATTTTAAATCATAATGTATATGATTTACTTTTGTTATTGGTATACTTGGGTATCGAGGATACATTGTGGTATAGACGAAGATATGAATTATCTACCGTCCGTGATATTTTGGACCGTCGAATATAGAGAATAATCGTCAATGATGGTTTTTGACATGGAGATCGCTCTCGAAGGACTCGAGACAAGTACTCTAATGAATTTTGTCATTTCGTATTGATCATGTTATGATACATTCGTGTATTGTTGTTTTCATGCATTTGTGTATTGTTGTTAATATGCATTTATGCATTGTTGTCGTATGTCCACGTCGTGTTGATCTGACGGGATCATCTTGGGATCTATGCTAGCGTGCGCTGGATCATTGGACGGGTTTATACACCTCATGTTGGTCCGACGAATCATCTTGGGATCTAGGCAGTGAACGCTGGATTATCGGATTACCCATGTGTTGTTGTTGTGCATACGTATATTATGGGTTATCCATAAGTAAACATTATTGTTATTGATGTGAGCATATTGACATTGTCATGTGAGTATGCATTTGTAGGTCTTGCGTTAGGACCATGTCCGTATGTTGTATTGATCTGATCTCGGATTAGACTGACATGATTGTCGTGGTATTGTGCATCTCGAGGTATGTTCCGTATTTCCTTTGGTAATTGTCTTTTGATGGACAATCGATTATTGTGTTGAGACTTGATGAGGTTACCCGATAGATTGGGTTGGACAGAGTTAGTAGATTTCGTAACAGTAAGTTATGATAATGTTTTGAGAACCTTGGGTATTGTTGAGATACAATACAGATATTTTGGTATAAGCTTATTGTGTTGTTGAAAGGATACGATATGTGAACTTTGGTAATTATTATCACGAGTTGGTAAAGTTATGGCGGTAAGATTACATTGGTCGTATTCTTACTTAGTATTTTCATTGTTATGTAATTATTGATGTGATGTGATCGTTATCATTATTGGGTATTATGGCTGACCCCGTCGTGGGATTTCTTTTTAGGTTCTTGGGTATTGAGCTTGTAGCGGTTGTGAAGAGATGAGCTTCCTGGAGGATACTGGCTAGGGCATGTATTTGTATATTGAGTTTCCTGATCAGTTGTTGTATTCCGCTGCTAGAGTATTTTTAACTATTGTCTTTTCCGCTGCGTGAGTATTTTTAAATGACCTTTCGTTATCTCGTATCTTAAGTTACTTTGAATAGGGTTTTCTAAACTATTTTGTCGGTATGTGTAAGCGATAGCTTAACGTATGTTTTTAAACTGTTGAGTTCTGGCATTTCTGGCCTTGTCCTTTCAAATGAGATTTCAGGCCTTGTCCTTTCAGCCTTGTGGGTTCCGTCTCGGGGCCTACGGCACTGTAATATTTCTGGATGGCTCTAGGGGTGTTACAGAATATGTTATCGAAGCTTAGGTTGAGAAAACCTAGGCAGTTGGGTCGAGTCGAGTCGTGTTTTTATCACGTCATTCGAGTTGTCGATTGACGAATATTAGAGCCCTGGGTTTTTGTTGTTCACTCGGTCTTGTGTGTTATGTGATTTACCAGTGTGGTACTGGGGTTATTGTAAATTTTTCCAAAAGGTGTTAACGTGTTTCTTCGGATAGAGCCGTGTTGTGTTCTCGAGTTGAACTGAGTTTGCAAAAATATGTGTTTTGAAATTATCGGTATCGAGTATTTCTTGAGTCGATACATGTGCAAGTATCACGGGGAATCGTCGGCTTCATGATATGTAAGTGTTTGGATTCCTGAATTGCATTGAGATTTATTGCCATTCTAAGTTGATATGCCTTGAGATTCGGGAGAATATTATGCGTTACGGTATGAGATGACAGAGTTGGGACAGGATTGATGATTTTGAGAAGCTATGATTTTGGAAATCAATATGTCGGTTAAACTTTGGAACTAGGGATGGTAACGGGGCAGGGATGGGGCGGGGTTCACAACTACTGGCCCCGTCCCCGGTTTATAAATCCTTCCCCCATCCCCGGTCAAACTCCAGTCAACCCCCGGTTGACCCTCATTCAAACCCTGGCCAACCCCCAGTTGACCTCTAGTCAAACCCCGATCCCCGGTCCTTACCTGGGGTCCTTACCCGGTCCTCCCGAATTGTTGCTGTTTTTATAGCTACTTTTAGCTATTTTTCTCAGGTCTTTTCAGTCAAAGCACATAAAAATAGTAATTAAGTAACTGTAAAAAATTACATAAGTTCAAAAATCCACAATAAAAGATTACATAACTTAAATTTATATATTTAATAAATATATAAAAAAATAAAATTCCTAATTATATATATACCGGGTTTGGGGCGGGTCGGGGGATAGGCATCCCGGCCCCGGCCCCGGTTTCATGTGAGCGGGTATCCCCAGCCCCGGCCCCGGTACCCAGTTTGGCGGGGAATCCCCGAACCCGATCGGGGCGGTCGATCGGGTTCCCCACCGGGTCGGGTCGAAATGTCATACCTATTTGGAACGGAGTTGTGCATTTGGGAGAAATGTTGTGGATGGTTGAGAAGAACATATAGTCATGTTAATTCATTTTGAGATATATGAACTGTTTTTGAGCATTTGAAAAGGATACTTTTCAAAATGAATGTTTCACGGATGTTTTACCAGAAATAATTTTGGGCCGAGACCCAATCGATTTTGAAACAGTTTTATAACTCAGGACTTGGGGTCCAAAAGTGTTTTCTATTTTTAAATTTCTTGTAAAGTGGAGCGGGATATGGGCTGAGACCCTAATGTTTCAAAAGGATTTTATGATTTCTAAAACTCCCGAGATTTGTAAAACACCTTACAAATCGTTTATGCATTTTATTACTACCTTTCGGGGTTTTGATTTATTTGTTCAAATGAAACTTCTCGGGTAGTCTTTCGTTATGTTCGATTTATTGATTATTTAATGTTTTGTCATAGCATGGTTGAGGTGATCCAGGATGGGTTAATGGTCGACATTGCGAGTCATATGTGGAAAAGGAGTTTTTATCGGAGTCTATACATTACGATTTTGGAACTCTACCATGTGGTTTTCTGATGGAATGTCAGTGGAATTAGTGACAAGCCAGACTGGTATACGGGAGTATGGATGTAGTCAATCATTTGCATGATTCCATTTTTATTTAATCGTGTGTTTTCGAAAAGAATTGTCATCAAGAACTTGAGGTAGGCAAGCTAATTTAATTTTTTGAAAATAGATTTCGTGGTCCTACGAAAATTTATGTTTTGAGTTTTGAAATTCTTGAAAAGAACTTTTGAAAATTTGTCTTCTTAACGAGATTATATGATTTCAAACTAGTTTTGGAAATGTGACTGATATACATACGCATTTAGTGCATAATGCATATCATGGTGAAGTTATGAGTGTGACTCACAAACTGGATAATACATCAGTATGATGCGATGAAAAGAGATTCGAACTTTAGTATGGTAGTTTGATTATCCAGGGATGATCGGTTGATTGACCAGATAAGAGAAATATGCTGTGTGTTGTAGCTTTATGTACAGGATGTGCTTTTGGAACTTCGGGTTTTGTGAAACCAGGGCATATGAGCTATGTGGCTTTATTGGTATGGTAGCGTGAACTTTCTATAGTGATTTTGGCTTTTGAGCCATATTGATTGGAGTATGATTGGATATGTTCGACGGGTTGTGATTGGTTGTTCGTATGCCGAGGGGTATGTTCACCAGTCGGGTATGTTTATTGAGGTCCACTGTATGTGATTGGTATGTCGTTTTAAGAATGTTATTCTTTCGTATATCAGTTTCTGTGGTTCTATGTTGATCGTGTTGGAGCTTACCATGTGAAAGTATTCGAGGTTACTGTTGCTCCTTCATTCGAGTTTATCATGTTGATGATATTCTCGATTGTGTTTTGACCTCTGGTTGGTCATATTGGATTTTATCATGTTGATGATATTCTCGATTGTGCTTTGACCTATGGTTGGTCATATTGGAGTTTATCATGTTGATGATATTCTCGATTGTGTTTTGACCTCTGGTTGGTCATATTGGAGTTTATCATGTTGATGATATTCTCGGCTTCATTTTGACCTTTGGATTGGTCGTATTGGAGTTTATCATGTCTATGATATTCTCGGTTAATTTATTGGTTGATCATTGTTAGTGATCGTATGAACATTCAGATTTTATGTCGATCTTTTGGGATTTGTGTCATTGTGTTGGGTAGTTGTTTCTCAGATGTATCGTGCATTATTGGTTTTTAGCAGATTGGGACTTGATTGTGTAATCAGGCAGACAGGATTTGACACGGATATATTACTTCATCCAAAGATGACATATTTTGTTGAGACTCATGGAATGGTGATTGTAAGCGTATTGGGGCTTTACAGTAGAGTCACATACTAGTATCTCAGGAGATCGTCGACTTTGCGAATATGTAAGTATACTGTTTTGGTTATTCGTTAATGATGATGATTGATCGTTGTCGTGATGGTTTCGGAATATTTTTGGTTGAACAGTTTGTTTGTTTTTCTAGTATAGTGTGGAATCTGTACAGTAAGGGTAAAATAATTGAAGGACTGAGACATCTGTATTGGTATAATTGTCGTACTTGGTTGACAATTGTATTTAAGGATAGTTTGTATCATATGAGAATATTATTAGAAGGAGTATGTATATTCAGTATGTCGGGTATACGTATCTAGTATGTTGAGACGTTGGACAAGGATAGCTGAAAATGGACAAGTACAGCCACGTTAGCGCGCGCTACGATGTATACTTAGCGTACGCTAGGAGAGTTGAGTTACGTACGCTAAGGAGGACCGATAACGTACATAAGGCATTTTGGATAAGGTTCGGAAGGTGGCCGACAGGTAGGCTCAGGCTGATTATTATCTTCATCTAGCTCACGCTAATGCATATGGTTAGCGCATGCTAATATCAGATCGGTCCAAAGGGAATCTTATCCTTGTTAGGCTACTTTCGGCATGTGGGGCATGGGCATCTTCGGGGTAGGTACAGACTGTAGCAAGTCAACTATGATTAGCGCACGCTATGGTCGGACACTTGCGTACGCTAAATAGAGGCATTTACGTACGCTATTGCATGGGCATTGCTTACGTAAATCAGTGTACGAAGCAAGGCAGTAGCCTCTAGACTACGATAGCACATGCTATTTTATGAAGGTAGTGCACGCTAATAACAGTTAGTGTATATATATATATATGAGATGTGAATTATGTTCATTTCGCCATTCCTTCCCTTATTTCGATAGAGAGAGTTTTTAGAGAGAAGTTTGAGGTTCCAAACACTGAGATGATTGTTCTTAACAATATTAAGATGGAGAGCATGGATTAAAGCCTTGTTCTTGAAGTTATAGAGGATTCTTGGAATGGAGTTCGATTGTTCTTCTTCATGGCTCGTCTAATACAAGGTAATTTTTGTATTCCTTTGTTAGTGTTTCGTTTTAAAGGATGATTACCTGGGAGGGAGTATGTTGGATTATCATGTGATGATGTTATATGAGGTTTGATGGATGTATATGACTTGGATTATGAATCGGATGATTATTTACATGTTAAGGGATGTTAGATTATGTTGCTTTGATGATTATGAACATGGTTTCGAATCACTTGGTGTTCTTGAAGAACTTATTGATGAATATACCATGGCAATATGAGTATATGTTGAATTATCGGTGTTTTAGATACGAAGATCAAATGTTCATATCTAGGATTAAGTCATGTTGATTGATGATTGATTAATGGTATATATCATATGAGTATGATAACGAGATTGAATCCGAAAAGATTGTGACTGATCTTGGAATGTGATTTCCTTTACATTCGCATCCATAATCGCAAGGTGTTAGTCAATGTAATATCCGGGGATAATTTTTTTTTTGTGTGTTACTGTTGAGTTGTACGTATTCACTTGGAATTGTACAAGTGTTGTTGTGATACAATGTATATTGTATTGGAATATTTCGGGATCGAAATATTTATACTTGTCGTCAGTTTGGTTTCGTCGTTTGGATGTAGCTTGGAGAGTTTGGATTTTTGGCTAAGTATACTAGCATTAACGTACGCTACATATGTAGACTTACGTACATTATGGGGTGAGTATTACTTACGTTAGACTTGTATGGTTACGTACGTAATGCATGGTCAGTGGTAAGAACCTTCCTAGATGGCAACTTTCGGCTGGTAGGGCCAGGAATCTTTCGATCCGATCTTACTATTGCAGTCAACGGATCTTTATGTACGTTAAGAGGTGAGCTTTACGTACGTAATCCATGTAGCTTGCTAACGTACATAAATGGTTACTCTTTACGTACGTTAATGTCTTCGTATTTTGGGTCAATGGGTTCTAGAGTTAGCATTACGTACGTTAATGTTTTGGCATAGGGTACGTAAGGCCCTTACGTACGTTAACCTTGTTGTATAACGTACGTAATGTGTTTGTCAGATTATATAACTTGGTTTCGTATTTCATTTCTTCACGAAACAAAATCATTTTTCTATCCTTAGAATCGTCCGTTTGAACTTGTTCTTGATGTTTAGCCTCTTCCAACTCGATCTTGATCATCCTAGTTTGGATTGAAGCTTGAAGTTGGAAGCTTGTTGGTTCTCCTTTGGTGTTTGGAGGCTTCTTCTTGTTCTTCTTTGGTAAGTTCCCTCAATCTCTTGTTCTTCAAGTTATTTTCGAGTTTTCGTTGTTGTTTTCTTTGGGTATTTTTTTGATTGATGGAGTATATCATGATTCTTCATGGTTTTGATAAACTTTTGATGAAGAACATGTTGGTATAGCTTGAGTATGATTGTGTTCTTGATGTTTTAGATTGTTTGGAGGTTATAATCATGTCTAGGAAGGATTATGTTAAGATTGTTATATGATTAACATAGTCTTGAGATGATTATTGTTGTTGGTGGTGTTCTTGAAAGATTATAACCATTTTAGTAAGGATTTATGATGATTTAAGGGGTGATTATCATAATTTGGAAATGGTTGAGTGAATCTTGTTGTTCAATCCGAATTCATGAGGTTATGATGAAGGATTTTTGTTTAGACATCATGTTTGTTGGAATGATGATGTTCTTGAGGTGATTGTGATGATGTTCATGATATTATCATTGTAGGAGAACCAATTTGATGATGATAGTGATATTGTCATTTTGGAGATGTTGTTTTGATGTTGTTCTTAAGTGATTCTTGTTGAATTATTTTCACAAGTGTTAAGAACAATTGATCATGTCAATTTTGAGGTGTTGGAGATGTTAGAATTCATAGTTGAGAACTATGATATTCTTTGGTATGTTTAACCGATTCGGGGTTGAATCGGGTTTGTCCTTGGTGTTGTTTTCTATTGATTTTGTGTTATTGAATGAATTGTTTTTCATTCAAGGTTGTTCGAGTGTTTGTGTTCATCGGTAGGCACCGTTCGTCGTTTCGTGACAGGACGTTGATCGTGGAAGGACTTGCTCTCCTTCGGTTTGAGGCAAGTTTTATACTTGTACTGGTCAATGAGATTAATGATATCATATATGTGTATGAATGTGTTGTATCATTTCGAGACATAGTCTCTTCGTGATTTATTGATATTTGGGGATTGTTTGATGCAATACCCTTCGGTGATTATGCCAAATGTGATTGTTATTCGTTAACGGACGATTTACGGCATTGAGATTCTTGTTGTCGATAGCCGGTTCGCGGTATCGATGTATGGATTATTATTGTTGACGTTAATGTCATCTTGAGGCATCGTTGGATCGTTGTTAATGAATTGGTATTGTTGCTAATAATGTTGTACTGGCCGATTGAAAGGCGTTTGATATATTCGTTTATCATCTCTGTTTCGGTGGCCGGTTTAAGGCGCCGGGACATCTATTCTAAACATATCATTGTGTATCGATTGACCGTTCTAAGGTAATCGAGGTATTTAATTAGGATTGTCGAAGATAATTCCCATCCGTTGTATCATTAGTTATCGATTAACCGTTCTAAGGTAATCGGTGTATTTAATTGGGATTATCGAACATAATTTCCATCCATTGTGTCATCGTTATTGATTGACCACTCTAAGGTAATCGACGTATTGAATTGGGATTAGTGAAGACGATTCCCATCCATTGTGTCGTGTTGTCGATTGACCATTCTAAGGCAATCGATGTATTAAATTGGAACTGTCAGAGACATTTTCCATCCATTGTATCGTTGTTGTCGATCGGTCGTTCTAAGGTAATCAATGTACTGAATTGGGATTGTCAAGGATAGTTTCCATCCGTTGAGTTGTTGTGATCGATTGGCCATTCCAATGCAGTCGAGGTATTTGAATTGGGACCGCCGAGGACGGTGCCCATCCGTGAGTTATTGTTTTCGTGTTGGACGACTCAAGGCAGCACGCTATTATTCTTGTGAATTTGGTAATCTTTGGATCGTTACTGTTGTGATTAATTGTGTTTTGGAGGGTAGTCTCAGCTAGTGCTCGATGGGTAAGCTTGGGGCTTGAATCTTCGTGGTTGGTTTCCCAACACCTACAGTTCAGTAGGTCACGGTCATGTTGATGATCTCATTATGGGTAAGCGTGGGGCTTGAACCTTCGCGGTTGGTTTCCCAACACCTACAGTTCAGTAGGTCACGGTCACTGGGTGATCTCATTATGGGTAAGTCTGGGGCTTGAACCTTCGCGGTTGGTTTCCCAGCACCTGCAATTCAGCAGGTCACGGTCATTGGATGATCTCATTGTGATACGGCTTCGTGTCGTGGCTTCGACCCTCATTGATACAGCTTGGGGCTGTTTTCGCTTCGGGCCACTGTGGTGATTGACAGCTTCGGGTGAGTGACATTCAGGGTATTGTGATGATATACAGCTTCGGGCTGTTCGGCTTTTAGGCCATTGTGATGTATCGGTATTCCTGTTGGAGCCTTCGGGCATTGTGATTTATATCTATTTCAGTGTTGGCTTGGTTTACCTCCGGGTGATGTATTGTTGTGTTCTGTATTGATGATTCGCCGTTGGGCATTTTTGTTCTAACCTGTTGAGCAGGTATTGATCGTATGTCGTGGGCATAGTATTTCACGAATGCTCGATTCTTACTTTGGTTTGTGAGCATCTCGTATTACCATTACTATACTGTTCATTCTGCCCTTTGGATGCATATCATGTTGTACATGTATTTGATATTCATTATCTGGATGACTGACCCCGTGGTGGCGGAACATGTTTTCATGTTTTAGGTGCTTGTGAGTAGAGAGTTGAGACACAGGGGCATGACGATGGCGACGAGGCATTCGAGCGATACTTGTCCGAGATGTTTTGGTGTTTATATCGGTCAGACAGTTTGGAGTACTCCAGTTTTGACAGTTATTGTCATTTTGTATTATCCAAGCAAGGCTCGTGGATGTCGTTGTATTTTATTTAGGCCATGTAGGCCCACCGTTGTCATTGAAATTCCATATCGGAATATTATGTTGGATGTCAGTGTAGGGATTGTGATTCCCCTTTTGGTCAGTTAGTTGTATTTTTGGTCGTGTTAGCCTGGTGAATCTCCTGGTGTGGGGTCCACGGCACTGTAATGACCCAATGGGATTTGGTGGTGTTACAGAAGATGGTATCAGAGCGCTTTGGGTTGTGAGATACCCTGACATGTGAGTTATGTGGTTCTACCAACGCGGTAGTAGTGGGGCTGTCAGGTTATGACAATCTGGACAGTCGGGTTTTGTGAGTCGTGATAGTTGAGTGACTGTATGAGTCTTTCTTTCATCGAGTCGTCATCAGTGAAGACTAGTATCGCAAGACCTCGAAGCTTCGTATGACCTGTGTAAGGACTCGATTCTCTTGTATGTTTATACATTCATTATGCCATTGATTATACATGTTTTGTTGAAACCTGTATGTAACATTTGTTTACGATTCATTCATGATTATTTGTTTTGGAGCGTGTCGGCTCAGTATTGGCTATAATTAGTATGTTTGAGGCGATTGTTTATTTGGTGAGTATGTATACTCGTGTTTGGCTATTGACTTATCATTGTGGATTGGCCGTTGAGGCATATTTGAGCTTTGTTCATGATCGAACGTTATTCTTTCAGTATGGAAAGAGGAATCTGAGGACGTGACAGAGGGGTTAAAGGCTGCAGAGCAGGCCGAAACCCAGAACCTCATGTTTATACGCGTACGGATGCCGAGATGGATCAGAATTCGGCCGGAGATGTGACTTATGCGACCGATTCTCCTTTGAGACGTCATACTCGAGGAGTTGATCGGACTGACATCGACCCTTTCTTGCTTATGAGGGGCATGATGGCCCAGATGACTCAGATGACACAGATAATGGAGACCATGCAGACCTCAGTGGTTTGTGGTCCACTGCAGCAGGGATCCCGGGTGCTGTTTTATGGACAGGCTGGGAGAGTGAGTCAGATTATCGGTGATATCACTCGTCAGAGGCCGCCTACTTTTGAGGGTTCGTCGGAACCAGATGATATTGTTCATTGGATTGAACATTTTGATAAACTCTTCGACATGGTTCAGTGACCGGAAGAGAGTAAGGTGGCAGTAGCGGCTTACTATTTGAGTAAAGGCGCTTATTCTTGGTGGCTTTCTGTGAAACCCACCGATCGTGATTGTGCTTGGAGTGAGTTTAAGACTCTCATGTTAGAGAGGTATTACCCGGATCCACTTCGTGAAGCCAAGCTGTCAGAGGTTTTGAACCCCGAATCCGTCGAGGACACGGGTGTTATTGTTATCGCTGAGAAGTTTCAAGGACTTCTTTAGTTTGCTTCTTCTGTTATCCGTACTGAGGCGGATAAGATCAAGTATTTTATCAAGAGGATAAACCCGCAGTTGAGGATGCAGTTGTTCAACCATAATTGTAACTCACTTGGCGAATTCATCGAGAAGGCTCTTGGAGCAGAGCTTTTGATCAAGGAGCTTGCTCAGAAGAACCCTTCAATTTCCTCTGGTGAGAGAACTAGGATGCCGATTCGTTCAGAGGGACATCAGGCTCCGACGTCCCAGAGGTCATCTTCTAGTCGTCTTCGTGCTGGGAAAGCACCTTCTTCTCAGGCGACGGGTTCGACCGTTGTTTGCTTTATTTGTGATACAATAGGACATCGCAGTACTCGGTGCTCGATGCAGTCTATTGCTTGTTTTCTGTGTGGGAGGCAGGGACACCTTCAGAAATACTGCAGGAATTCTAGTGCCAGTAGGTCTCGAGAGAGCTCACGGGCCTCGAGAAATTTTGTTACTCCAGTCTGTACTTCATCCAAGGGGTCCTATCAGGCTTCGAGAGCCATAGGTATGGACAGCTGGGGAGGAGCAACGAGTTTAGGTCTGGGTTTTCCACGAGTCGGCGAGATCGAGGGGATCGATGATCTGGAGGATGTTGATTTCGGGTACATTTGAGATGTAACCTTGATTTGTATTTTCATTATTTCTCGGATTGATGTTTGACTCAGTCTGTATTGTAGTATTGTGGTTGTGAACCATTTATTATTGATCTATCTTGTAATGATAGCTTTTGAGAATATTGAGAATTGAGGTCGTGTGATGTGTGTTTCTTTCCTTTTGCTGTGGTACCCGATATTTTGTGATAATCTGGGTAATTGTTCATTGTGATTCGAGACGTCAAGTCGTGTGAGGACTTGGGCGTGCGATTGATACGGCCCCGAGGACTACGTCTGTGTTGTTATTATTTTTGCGAGGCGTGAGTTAGTGTTTGCATGGGCGTCTGATGCCGATGAGAACGGGGGAGTGTACACCGATGATTGTAGACATGTACAATGGGCAGCACCCGCGAGGTTTGTACGCTGGTGTTACGAGTCATGCGATTGGTACGACTTTCTGGCTGGTCTCTAGCAGAAGAGTCATGATTCGACAAATCGACTAATTTGTATTCCGCTGCTAGAGTGTTTTTAACTGTTGTCTTTTCCGCTGGGTGAGTATTTTTAAATGACCTTTCATTATCTGGTATCTTAAGTTACTTTGGATATGGTTTTCTAAACTATTTTGTTGGTACGTGTAAGCGATAGCTTAACATATGTTTTTAGACTGTTGAGTTCTGGCATTTCAGGCCTTGTCCTTTCAAATGAGATTTTACAACGGTCTTGATAAATGGATTTTTATAAGCCTTCGAATGTTTTTAAAAGATAGTACCATCGTTAGCCTCTTGGGCATTTGTAAATCTTTCTTTCAGCCTTATGGGTTCCGTCTTGGGACCCACGGCACTGTAATATTCCTGGATGGCTCTGGGGGTGTTACAGAATATGGTATCGGAGCTTAGGTTGAGAAAACCTAGGCAGTTGGGTCGAGTCGAGTCGTGTTTTTATCACGTCATTCGAGTTGTCGATTGACGAATATTAGAGCCCTGGGTTTTTGTTGTTCACTCGGGCTTGTGTGTTGTGTGATTTACCAGTGTGGTACTGGGGTTGTTGTAAATTTTTCCAAAAGGTGTTAACGTGTTTCTTCGGACAGAGCCGTGTTGTGTTCTCGAGTTGAATAGAGTTTGCAAAAATGTGTGTTTTGAAATTATCGGTATCGAGTACTTTCTTGAGTCGATACATGTGCCAGTATCGTGGGGAATCGTCGGCTTCACGATCTGTAAGTATTTGGATTCTTGAATTGCATTGAGATATATTGTCGTTCTAAGTTGATATGCCTTGAGATTTGGGAGAATATTATGCGTTACGGTATGAGATGACAGAGTTGGGACATGATTGATGATCTTGAGAAGCTATGATTTTGGAAATCAATATGTTGGTTAAACTTTGGAACGGAGTTGTGCATTTGGGAGAAATGTTGTGGATGGTTGGGAAGAACATATAGTCATATTAATTCATTTTGAGATATATGAACTATTTTTGAGCATTTGAAAAGGATACTTTTCAAAATGAATGTTTCACGGATGTTTTACCGGAAATGATTTTGGGCCGAGACCCAATCGATTTTGAAACAGTTTTATAACTCAGGACTTGGGATCCAAAAAGGGTTTTCTACTTTTAAATTTCTTGTAAAGTGGAGCGGGATATGGTCTGAGACCCTAATGTTTCAAAAGGCTTTTCTGATTTCTAAAACTCCTGAGATTTATAAAACACTTTACTAATCGTTTGTGCATTTTATTACTACCTTTCCGGGTTTTGATTTATTTGTTCAAATAAAACTTCTCGGGTAGTCTTTCGTTGTGTTCGATTTATTGATTATTCAATATTTTGTCATAGCATGGTTGAGGTGATCCAGGATGTGTTAATAGTCGATATTGCGAGTCATATGTGGAAAATGAGTTTTTATCGGAGTATATACATTAAGATTTTGGAACTCTACCGTGTGGTTTTCCGATGGAATGTCAGTGGAATTGGTGACAAGCTGAACTGGTATACAGGAGTATGGATGTAGTCAATCATTTGCATGATTCATTTTTATTTAATCATGTGTTTTTGAAAAGAATTTTCATCAAGAACTTGACGTAGGCAAGCCAATTTAATTTTTCAAAAATATATTTCGTGGTCCTACGAAAATTTATGTTTTGAGTTTTGAAATTCTTGAAAAGAACTTTCGAAACTTTGTCTTCTTGACGATATTATATGATTTCAAACTGGTTTTGGAAATGTGACTGATATACATGCGCATTTAGTGCATAGTGCATATCATGGTGAAGTTATGAGTGTGAGTCGCGAACTGGATAATACATCAGTATGATGCGATGAAAAGAGATTCGAACTTTAGTATGGTAGTTTGATTATCCAGGGATGATCGGTTGATTGACCAGATAAGAGAAATATGATGTGTGTTGTAGCTTCATGTACAGGATGTGCTTTTGGAACTTCGGGTTTTGTGAAACAGGGGCATATGTGCTATCTGGCTTTATTGGTATGGTAGCGTGAATTTGCTGTAGCGATTTTTGACTTTTGAGCCATATTGATTGGAGTATGATTGGATATGTTCGACGGGTTGTGATTGGTTGTTCATATGCCGAGGGGTATGTTCACTAGTCGGGTATGTTTATTGAGATCCACTGTATGTGATTGGTGTATCGTTTTAAGAATGTTATTCTTTCGTAAATCGGTTTCTTTGGTTCTGTGTTGATCGTGTTGGAGCTTACCATGTGGGGGTATTCTAGGTTATTGTTTCTCCTTCGTTTGTAATATTGGAGTTTATCATGTTGATGATATTCTCGATTATGTTTTGACCTCTGGTTGGTCATATTGGAGTTTATCATGTTGATGATATTCTCGATTGTGTTTTGACCTCTGGTTGGTCATATTGGAGTTTATCACGTTGATGATATTCTCGGCTGCGTTTTGACCTTTTGATTGGTCGTATTGGAGTTTATCATGTCGATGATATTCTCAGTTAATTTATTGGTTGATCATTGTTAGTGATCGTATGAGCACTCGGATTTTGTGTCTATGTTTCGGGATTTGTGTCATTATGTTGGGCAGTTGTTTCTCAGATGTATCGTGCATTATTGGTTTTTATCATATTGGGACTTGATTGTGTAATCAGGCGGATTTGACACGAATATATTACTTCATCCGAAGATGACATATTTTGTGGAGACTCATGGAATGGTGATTGTAAGCGTATTGAGGCTTTACAATGGAGTCACTTACTAGTATCTCAGGAGATCGTCGACTTTGCGTATATGTAAGTATATTATTTTGGTTATTCGTTAATGATGATGGTTGATCGTTGTCGTGATGGTTTCGGAATATTTTTGGTTGAACAGTTTGTTTGTTTTTGGTTGAACAGTTTGTTTTGTTTTTCTATTTAAGTGGTGTAGTATGTAATATCCGGAATTTCTAATACTGTTGTTTAACGTTATTTTATCCGAGCTATATTGTACAGTGTGGAATATGTACAGTAAGGATAAAATAATTAAAGGACTGAGACATCTGTATTGGTATTGTCGTACTTGGTCGACAATTGTATTTCAGGATAGTGTGTATCATATGGGAATATTATTAGAAGGAGTATGTGTATTCAGTATGTCGGGTATACATATCTAGTGAAAATGGACAAGTACAGCCACGTTAGCGCGCGCTAGGATGTATACTTTGCGCACACTAAGAGAGTTGAGTTACGTACGCTAAGGAGGACCCCTAACGTACGTAAGGCATTCTGGATAAGGTTCGGAAGGTGGCCGACAGGTAGGCCCAGGCTGATTATTATTTGCATCTAGCACACGCTAATGCATATGGTTAGCGCACGCTAATATCAGATCGGTCCAAAGGGAATCTTATCTTTGTCAGGCTACTTTCGGCATGTGGGGGGCATGGGTATCTTCGGGGTAGGTGCAGACTGTAGCAAATCAACTATGATTAGCACACGCTATGGTCGGACACTTGCGTACGCTAAATAGAGGCATTTACGTACGCTATTGCATGAGCATTGCGTACGTAAATCAGTGTACGAAGCAAAGCAGTAGCCTATGGACTACGATAGCGCATGTTATTTTGTGACGGTAGCGCACGCTAATAACAATCAGTATATATATGATTGCAGATGTGATATATGTTCATTCGGCCATTCCTTCCCTTATTTTGATAGAGAGAGTTCTTAGAGAGAAGTTTGAGGTTCCAAACACTGAGAGATGATCGTTCTTAACAATATTAAGATGGAGATCATGGATTAAAGCCTTGTTCTTGAAGTTATGGAGGATTATTGGAATGGAGTTCGATTGTTCTTCTTCATGGTTCGTCTAATACAAGGTAATTTTCGTATTCCTTTGTTAGTGTTTCGTTTTAAAGGATGATTACCTGGGAGGGAGTATGTTGGATTATCATGTGATGATGTTATATGAGGTTTAATGGATGTGTATGACTTGGATTATGAATCGGATGATTATTTACATGTTAAGGGATGTTAGATTATGTTGCTTTGATGATTATGAACATGGTTTCGAATCACTTGGTGTTCTTGAAGAACTTATTGATGAATATACCATAGCAAGACGATTGTATGTTGAATTATCGGCATTTTAGATACCAAGATTAAATGTTCATATCTAGGATTAAGTCATGTTGATTGATGAATGATTAATGGTATATATCATATGAGTATGATAACGAGATTGAATCCGGAAAGATTTTGACTGATCTTGGAATGTGATTTCCTTTACATTCGTATCCGTAATCGCAAGGTGTTAGTCGATACATGTAAAGGCATGAAACTGTATAGCATTAGTGCACACTAGATGACTGGCTAACGCACGCTAACTGAAGCGACTTAGCGCATGCTACGTTAAGTGATTAACGTGCGCTATGTCAAAAGACAGTGTACATAATTGTATTGCGGTTGTGAGTTCGTAATGGATTAAGTTAGATTGTTCTAACTAGTGGTTAATCGAGATATTGTTGAGCCGTTGGGTTTTTGGATTGGTTATATCGATTGTTGATTGTTATCGAACTTGTTGTTTATCAATTATTGTAATAGGTTGAGATTATTGATCGATGATTAGAACCATTCTTTGCGGTCGTATTCGAGAATGTTCGTGGATTGCTTTGATTAGGGCTGAGGAGTTCGTATACGAAGGCAATGGAATTGGTAACGGCTTCCTCATCGTTGTATCGGTATCGAGGCAAGTTATTACTTGCACAGTTTATAATATTTAATGAATGGTTTCAGTTTCATTTGTTTATAATTCTTATAGCAATGATTATAATTGTGAACACGGGAGATTTGGGATTGTAAGTTGTTTTCGGATTTTGGGAATCTAAATCATAATGTATATGATTTACTTTTGTTATTGGTATACTTGGGTATCGAGGATACATTGTGGTATAGACGAAGATATGAATTATCTACCGTCTGTGACATTTGGACCGTCGAATATGGAGAATAATCGTCAATGATGGTTTTTGACATGGAGATCGCTCTCGAAGGACTCGAGACAAGTATTCTAATCATTTTTCTCATTTCATGTTGATCATGTTGTGATACATTCGTGTATTGTTGTTGTCATGCATTTGTGTATTGTTGTTAATATGCATTTGTGCATTGTTGTCGTATGTCCACCTCGTGTTGATCTGACGGGATCATCTTGGGATCTATGCTAGCGTGCGCTGGATCATTGGACAGGTTTATCCATCTTGTGTTGGTCCGATGGGATCATCTTGCGATCTAAGCAGTGAATGCTGGATCATCGGATTACCCATGTGTTGTTGTTGTGCATACGTATATTATGGGTTATCCATAAGTATATATTGTTGTTATTGATGTGAGCATATTGACGTTGTCATATGAGTATGCGTTTGTAGGTCTTGCGTTAGAACCATGTCTGTATGTTGTATTGATCTGATCTCGGATTTGACTGACATGATTGTCGTGGTATTATGCATCTTAAGGTATGTTCCGTATTTCCTTTGGTAATTGTCTTTTGATGGACAATCGATTATCATTTTGAGACGTGATGAGGTTACCCGATGGATTGGGTTGGACAGAGTTAGTATATTTCGTAACAGTGAGTTATGATAATATTTTGAGAACCTTAGGGATTGTTGAGATACAATACAGATATTTCGGTATGAGCTTATTGTGTTGTTGAAAGGATACGAGATGTGAACTGTGGTAATTATTATCACGAGTTGGTAAAGTTATGGCGGTAAGATTATATTGGTCGTATTCTTACTTAGTATTTTCATTGGTATGTAATTATTGATGTGATGTGATCGTTATCATTGTTGGGTATTATGGCTGACCCCGTCGTGGGCTTTATTTTTAGGTTCTTGGGTATTGAGCTTGTAGCGGTCGTGAAGAGATGAGCTTCTCGGAGGATACTGGCTAGGGCATGTATTTGTATATTGAGTTTCCTGATCAGTTGTTGTATTCCGCTGCTAGAGTATATTTAACTGTTGTCTTTTCCGCTGCATGAGTATTTTTAAATGACCTTTCGTTATCTGGTATCTTAAGTTACTTTGGATAGTGTTTTCTAAACTATTTTATCGGTACGTGTAAGCGATAGCTTAACGTATGTTTTTAAACTGTTGAGTTCTGCATTTTAGGCCTTGTCCTTTCAAATGAGATTTTACGACGGTTTTTATAAACGGATTTTTATAAGTCTTCGAATGTTTTTAAAAGATAGTACCATCGTTAGCCTCTTGGGCATTTGTAAATCTTTGTTTCAGCCTTGTGGGTTCCGTCTCGGGGCAAACGGCAATGTAATATTCCTGGATGGCTCTGGGGTGTTACAAGGATAAGACAACATCTCGATGCGTTGATAAATCGATCATCGCACCCTCAGCAAACTAGAATAAAATATGAACTATCACCGACGCGACCAAAAATTTGAAGAGAAAATTTTTCTGGAAAAAGAACTCGGAAATTCGGCTGTATGGCTGAAAAACGAATGAAAATTAATCTGTAAAATTCGGACCCCTCACATCTATAATTATAGGGGAAGATGAGAGAGGCATCTGGAGGAACTCTAACTTAATTAGGATTAGTCACTTTAATACTTATCATAATCTATTAATATATTAGTGTGATATAGTTATGCTAATATATTAATTCGATAATTATAAATTACTTTGATATTATCCTAGTCCGAAAAATTCGGATTTTATGATTGAGGCGATTAGAAAAATGAAATTTGCCATATAAATTTGCAGTAGAAATATAACTTTGAGACGCTGTGATATTTCGCCCAAATCGCCCTTCAACTCGACCCGACCCGAACCGAACCAAGTCGAGTCGAGTCAGATGATCGGTCAGACGGACGGCGGCGGCGCGCGCGCGCGCATGTGTGTGCATGAGGGGCGCCCAGTCACACATCCACTCATGTCTCACTTTGTTGTTGTGAACAAGAGTCTGTTCACATCACCTTATATACTCACAATTCTTCTTACAATTTTCCAATGTGGGATAGAGTCCTAAACACATTTCCAAAGAGCCCACTTTAGAACATTATATCTCATTCATACCTCAATCATTTTGAGTGTTCTTGCATGTTTTGGAAACCTCTTATGGAGTACTACGTATTCCAACCAAGTCTCAACATTAACTCGAAATCGGGCACACTCAAAATTACTTCTCAAGTGGGCTGCTCAAAACAGCCCATTTTCCTCTTTTTCCAACAATCCCCCACATGAATGAGATTTGTTGGGATAACAATACCCTGTATCGAATTTGTTGGATAAACCCTGTATCGATACTGCCCTGTATTGATCTAAGTGTTGTGATGTTTTGACAATAAGCCAAATCCTCAATACAGTAAGGAAACTGTATCGATAAGTTGTGTCAAACTGCATCGAAGACCTCTCGTAAAGATCCAGCATACAATACAGCAAAGAAGTCTCATTAAGACTAAGTATGGAAGCTGTCTCGAACTGACAAATAAAGTGATCTTCCATACAGCTATCAACAGGACAAAGAAGGAATCTTCAGTATTCACTAGAAGTCAAGTCCCGTTGATAAAGAAGTATTTAAATACTAAAAGATAAAGTATTTAAATATTGTGAGTCAACAGATCTTCAAATCCCGCAAAATCCGGATCATGTTTTTCATCCCATTGGAACGGAATCTTGCTCAACGGATTTATCTCAACGGATATATTTCAAAGACTATATATCTCCAGAGTTTGAAGATTGAAGACTACTGATCTACTGAACTACTGAACGATCAAGCTTACAAAGAAATACTCAGAGCAAAACATATCTCCAAAGCTTACTGCAACTCAGATCTAAGAGATATACAGTGCTCAACATCTTGAACAACACTTCATCAGCTAGAAGCTCAGAAAGTCAAAGTTGTTGTTCATACCCTGTTCTATCCTTTGAACAAACCCAGATCAGCCCTGTGTGGACTGAGTAATCGTTGCTTCTCTGGAACTGTGTGTGAAGGAATTGCATCGAAGAAGACGAAGCTTCATAACTGTGTGTGAAGAAGCCAGTCAAGCATTAGCTCAAACCAATATGTGTGAACGGTTGAAGCTAAGATCTTTATATCAATCTGTGTGAACGATATATTGATTGTGTGTTGTTATAATTACGTAGTTGTGTACGTAGTAATTATAATAAACTTTTTACTCCTGTGTGGAGGACCAGTGGACGTCGAGGGGTTTACCTCGAACCACTTTAAATAGTGTGTTATTTACCTTCTGCCTTACTTGTTTTAATTACTGTGATTATTTAAGTATACACTGCACATCGAGTTGCTGTATCCACAGCAACTTACTATATTCAAGACTTCCGCTATGCACTCAGATTTAAAATCAGTACAGCTTGTTGTTTAAACTACTTCCCAAGCTGTATCCAGTATACTTAGTGGCCAACAAGTGGTATCGGAGAGGTTGTTTCTAAAAAGAATCAGTCGTATTTTTAACCGAATCAGATCCAAAATCACTTACCCTTTAAAACAGTCTCTTTCATTTCTTTATTTTCACATGGATACTTCTATGATCAACAAAGTGCCTATGTTCTCTATTAACGAATTTGATGATTGGAGAATTAGGATGGAGGATCATCTTGCAGCAATGCACGAAGAGATGATTTTTGTTATACAGGATGGCCCTATCAAGATCATGAAGGTAAACATGGCCGCAAGGATTGAAGGCCAAGCTCATGCTGAGATGCTCGAGAAGGAGCGCGAGCAATGGACCACAGATGAAAGAAAGCGCGCCAATCTCGACAATGTGGCTAAGAACGCGTTATTTGTCACTCTTGACAAAGGCACGATCTCGAAGGTAAAGAGTCAGAAAGCGACCAAGGAAATCTGGGATAAACTCAAGTTGATTTGTGAGGGAACTGAGCTCTCAAAAGAAAACAAGATTTCAAAACTGACTCAGCAATTTGAATCTTTCAAAATGAAACAAACTGAGACACTTGAGGAATTTGACCTCAGATTCACTGGTATTGTTGGTGAACTTGAAGCGTTGGGCAAAATTTATACCCAAAAGGAGAAGAATTTAAAAATTTTCAGATCTCTCCCTGCCCGATGGGACATTAAGACCACAGCTACGCGTGTGTCTTGCAATCTTAATGAAATATCTACTTTTGATCTCTTCTCTGACCTCAAAGCGTTTGAGTATGATATTGACAGAAGAGAGAAAGCTGAAAAATCTCCTTCAAAGGTCACAGCACTAGCCGCTGTATCGAGCCGTCGACACAGCATGCACAGCTCGTCAAAGTCTAGTCACAAGAATGCTGACAGTGACGACGACATCCTGTCTCAAGATGAAATGGCGCTTCTCATGCACAAATTCAAAAGGTTCATCAAGCAGACTCCCTACAGGCCCAAACCTGTCCACAATGTAAGTATCGAAACTTCATCCGGTAATTATAACATGTGCTATAATTGTAGGAAACCAGGGCATTATGCAAATAAATGTCCTCATCCCAAAGTTCAAAGGTTGCCGGAAGCCGAGCAACAAGAGAGAGATGAAAGAAGACGTGCTTGGAAAAACAAGCTCAAGGCCCTGATTGGAGAATCAGAAGCCTCCCCCACACCATCCAAATCAGAAGAATGTCTTCAGGTGGTCACTGAAAGTGATTCATCTGATGATGAGTTCGATGATAAAGCATATATGTGCTTTATGGCAAAGGACATTCCGGAAGGTGAAGATAGCGATGATGAGGTAAGCTCAGCCTCAGCTATTCCATCAAATACATCTCATACTTTTGAAAACATGATGAATGAGTTTAAAAACATTCAAAAGGCCCACGAGACACTGAAAAATGAGAATATACAGCTCCAGCTGTCTAACCTAGAGCTGAAAGATGAAAATGACTTGCTGAAAATAAATTATGAAAATATGTCTATTGATTGTAAAACCAGCAAAGTCGATTATGAAAAACTCATGGAGAGCAATCATCAACTTGCTCATGAAGTAAGTGAGGTCAAAACTCACAATGAGAGCAAGACAAATGATTTGGTTCTACTTCAAGCCAAAGTCAAAACTCTCGAAATACGAGAAGATGAACTTGATACCATTCTAAAATCGTTCGAGAAATCGTCTAAAAGAATGGAAGAAATTCTGAGCACTGGGCAACATGCTCATGATAAAAGTGGCTTAGGATAAAGCTCATGTTCAAACAAAGGAAAAACTAGTACAGTGTTTGTCAAGAGTGTGGAACACATTCCTGTATCGAAAGATACCCCTAGTCCCGTGAAGGAACCTGCTGCACCGCGAAAACCGAAGGCTGCTATTCCGCCCCCGCAATCCTATTCCAGACTGCGGAATCACCAGCCGTTCCAACTTGTAAGGCGCACTCAATAGCATGCTCCCCGAGCATATCAACAGTGCTAACAGCCATTCACAAGGAAGGCTGTATCCAAATATCAAAGGCCCGCACGGCAGTACTATCAGTACAGCACGCCTAGGTATTGGATACAGGAGCCCCGTTATTCCTCGAGACAGCGGGTGCCTGCTCAGTATCAACAACAGCGTTGGGAATCCAACTGGAGACCCAGAAGGCAAGCGATTAGGCCAAAGAAAATGGCTCCACCTCCAAGACGGCACTCGTACTGGATTAATAATAATAACCCTGAATTTTACATGCATAATAATTATCATGGTTATAGAGACTACGTGTATGCCCCACGTAGATACCGCAACACTGTACCGAATGTGACCTACAGTAAACCAATTGCTGTCAGGAAAACTTGGGTACCTAAAGGCACTAACATTCATGGACCCAAAAATCAAAGGGGACCTAAATCTACTTAATCTTTTTGTATACAGGACATTCTAGAGAAAGACACCTGGTACTTCGATAGCGGATGCTCTCGGCACATGACCGGAGATAGAAGCAAGCTATCAGATTTCGTGGAAGGTTGCGGTCCAAAAGTTCGTTTCGGTGATAAATCTAAAGGAAGAACAAGAGGGAAAGGAAACCTTCTTGTAGGAAAATTCAAAGTCACTGATGTTGCATATGTTGAAGGCTTACAGTACAATCTACTTAGTATTAGCCAGTTCTGTGATAAACAGTTCTCGGTGAAATTCTATATAGATCGCTGTAGAGTCAAGAACATCCAGACTAAAGAAGTTGTGCTTACAGGAAACAGGTCAGGTAACATGTATATTGCTGACTGGAAGCCTATGAGGTCCTCAATTCCATGCTTTGTTGCCAAAGGCACTGCAGATTGTTGCGATATTTCTTACACGCAAGTGCACGTTATCGTTTACAAGTAATAAAGTGATAAGTAGAGTATCGTTCCCACGAGGACTGAATCTCTAACTACCGATTTTGTGTATTCTAGTTTTATTCGAACAATCGAATATGGGTTTTGCAATTAATTACTAAAAGAGTTATAAAAAGACTAAGCAGTAGAAAAACGATAGCTTGAATAAAGGGAAATCAAATGATGAATAAGTCTAGGATTCTGAATCCACCTCGGTTTATCCGAATTTACTCTCGATTATCCGTAATAAATAATTTTCCCAATTTATTGAAGGCGGAGATTGCTAATATATTCTACCGCCTCTCCCGAGGTCAATAGATTTGTCTAAAGACGAATAACGCACTATATCCCTAGGTGAATTAATTCGTCAATAGGCGAAAAGCATAAAATCTCCAAAAGGCCACGCAGTTCCTATGAGTATATTCCTATCTCACATAATAAAACAGTTCTCACCAATAGTTCCTCACCAATTCTCCTCTCCCGATTCGAATTGAATGATTAAATCAATACAACTATTGGCCAGATAATTGCAAGCATTAAACACAATTGGGAAAACTCAACAAAAAGGTAATTAATTAGACAATCTCAAGCGAATTCGTCAAAACGTAAGTTTCATCAAAATCCTAGATTAGGGTTTTAGCCTGACATACTAATAATTGAAAATACAGAATAAATGAATGAAAGCATTAAAATCAAACGCATATGAAGCTCGGATTCCTCCGTTCTTCGGATTCCGCCCTCTGCCCTTGAAGTCTTCTGCTTCCCTCTTCTTCTGCCGTCTTTCCTCTCTGATTCCCAGCTTAAGATCCAAAAGATAAAAGATCCAAGATGATTAATTAGGGTCTTAAACCCTTATTTATAGCTTAGCACCTCCTCCAAATCGCGTCTGTATGAGTAGGTCGAAAACTGGCTTCGAAACGGCCCAAATCCACGCGGACATACAAAAACCGCCTAGTGTGCCGCGGCGCACTAAATCTGTGCCGCGGCAAACTGTCTTTAGCTGGATGCCTGGGCGTCATTAAATTCTTCTGTGCCGCGGCTCACAGGTATGCCGCGGCACAGTCTGATTTACTTTGTGCCGGTGGTGTCTTCTGTCCGCGGCCCTGCTTCCTTGTGCTGCGGCTCATAGCCAAGATTTGCCGTTTTCGCCCGTTTCGCCTCGTTTTAGCTTCCGGACTTCAATTTCCTGACAAACATACAAAATTAAGGAATTAAAGGCTCATTTAAAAAATTTCACTCTCCAAAATAATACAAAATAATGATAAATAAGCGTATAAAAATACGCCTAACAAATACCCCCAAACTTAAGCCTTTGCTTGTCCTCAAGCAAAAAGAATTAATTTCAATAAAAGAATGTCGTGAATCATCGTGCGACTCGTAGTGTTCAACCTAATCAATACTATCCTGTAATTCTCTCTGAATAATACGAGTGTCGTAATAGCGAGCTACACTCAGAACACTGATCCCACAAAGTAATCAAGTTCAGTCCTAATTACTTGTTCATGAAGAAAATCTAGCTCAAAGATTAACAAAACGTGAATCAAATCGACCGTCAATATGAAAGGTTAAAATAAACAAGCTAGTTCGCCCCGTTCCTCAGTCTAATGGCACAATTTTCACGAGTTTCATAAAAATAATCCTCGGACAGTATTCCCTTATATATATATGCTCAAGAAATTAATTCGAGTTGACCACTAGGTTCGGATCTAGGGATGTTTCATCGGGATAATCCTAGGGTGGAACTTCCATTCTCATGTATTGGGAAACCGTTTGACGTAAAAGACACTCATGGGGCACATGGATGCTTCTAGTTACTAAGTTCCCTTCTACAGTGGAGAACAACTCGAATATATAATTCCTGCATGTCCGAATCAAGGTCGCTGTTTTACGCGAGAGTAAACAACGGGTCACGCGAATACCCCCGGTTACTAGGCTCCCTATCATCGGCACATGTGAAATCTCTAAATCACTAATCAGGGTCGTCGTTTTACGCGAGAGTAAACAACGGGTCACGTGAATACCCCCGGTTACTAGACTTCCCTTCATAGAATAAAATTATCTCGACTAGTGGGAAAAACTGACCAACTCTAAACTCAGTCTAAGTGCCAACACGACTAATGCAACTGGACGACTAACTAACCGAAAAATGTAACCAAACGTATCGACGGTGATTTAAAAACAAGTATGTATCCTCTCTTATCCACCAAGACCTCTACAATTACAAAAAAAAAATTGGACCTAATTGACTACGAAGCAGAAACTGAAATTACTGACTACAACTCGACTAAAAATCAACCGTTTCTTCAGAGAGAAAAACAGTGTCGTAACATCAGTATCACACAAATAGAAGCACGAAAAATTCACGAATAGAGAAAAATTAATACAAGCAAGGCTATTGAAAAATAACGCAAAGTAATGAAAAGTGCAACGAAATAAAGTACAGCAATGAATGTAGCAACTGAAAGTAAACCCCCCCCCCCCCCCAAACTTAGGACGTACATTGACCTCAATGGACAAAATATGATATGCAATAAGATAAGAAGGTCAAGTACTCCCCTCCAGTCCTCTCACGAGCTGGTGCCGGCATCATCCGGTGAGGAGGGTGGTGTGGCTGGCCGGGCGGGAGCAATAAATGGCCCGTCGGGATGCATGATATGGGCTGTCCATGCGGCAAGGTGCTCCTGATGATAAGCGTCCCTCGCTGCCAGACGCCTTGCCTCTCGTCGGTTGGCCCGGCGGGCCTGCTCTCGCATCTCAGCTCTGACGGCAGCAATAACGCTCTCTCGCTCCGTCCGCTGCTCCTCTCGCATGGCAGCCATCATACTCTCCCTCTATCTCCTCATCTCATCTCTCTCTCTCCTCGCCTCCTCTCTCAGCTCCTCTCTCTCTCCTCAGATCCTCCCTCAGCCCATCAAACATCTCCTGCAATCTCTCTCTGTCGGGCGGCGGGCCGGCATCTCCATGTCTCAGCAAAAGAGGCTCGGGGGATCCCTCGTCGGCCTCCTCCAGCAGAAATCCTCTCCCCCGAGCGTGCGCCGGCTCTCCTCCCCACTGGTCAAAATGTGAGATGATGCGGGGGTCGATCGGGGCCTGGGGAGCAAGCATCGGCTCGTCGTCTGACCACGTCAGCCCAGACTGCCTGCACAAAGCGCAGATGAGAGAGGGGTGCTTCAACCCCGTCTTGGCCCCTCCCTGAATGCACTGAAATATAGATCGGACCAAAAGAGGGGCCACATCGAAATGCAACCCGGACGTGATAGCATATAGAGTCCGGGCGCGGGAGAGAAAGACAGTGCGGATCTGAGAGGTGGGGTCAATGCGTGCGCAGATAAAATAAAGCCAGGCACGCCCGAGCCGGCTGAGGCGCGAGCTCTTGAAGTGGAAAGTGGAAGAACCCTGTGCGCGCTGCTCCCAGTCGGAATCGGGCTGTGCAATAGTCTTGAGCAGGGCCTCCTTCGTGAGGCTAGTCATCACTCGGTCATAGGCCGACTCATCTACCACCGGAAGCCCAAACAACCTCCGAATGGCAGCAGTGGAGAAATCAACTGTAACACCTCGGACATCGACCTGAGTCCGAGATTCTAACGACGGCAATGTATGGCCTGCCCGAATGTGCTTCAGTAGTGCACTGGCGTAGAACTCCTGCACAATCGAGATAACTGCTGGCTCGGGCGGTGCAGCGAATCTGGCCCACCCCATCTCATCAATCATAGCAAGCAGTTCCCCGTCCTGAGGGGCTGGAGTAAATCCCCTCTCCGGAATAAGCGGTCGCGGCCGAATCTTCTCATTGAAGATCTTGTGAATTTCAGGGTCCGAAAACTGGTGCCCCTACGACTCGGCCCGACTACGAGAGGTCTCCCCTCGAGTGGGGGATGACTGGGTCCTGGCTCTCTTGCTCAGCTTCTTTGTTCTCGCCATAATCAGTCCTGAAAAATACAACACCAGGGTTTATTAACGCAAACAATAATAACAATAATCAACACTCGGCTAAAGATGTCCAGCCAGAAATCAAGAATTTAACAAGATAACACATTCGTGAGAGAAAGATGAAATTGGACTTAAACGTTTAAACTGGATGTAAGGGTTGGGCTTGCTGTAAATTCAGAACGAATACGTTGCACAAAGATTCAAAAGATTGCTTTAACAAAGAAAATTTTTTCACTTAGACATTTTATCAAACACCTTAAGGGCACGAGTTTACTTGAAGAATAAACATGACTATAGCTCGATTCAACCCCCAAGAACAGAAACACAATTCATTCGTTATCAAGACAACGCACTCAATTCATTCATATTCCAAACTAACCATGAAAATTCGATTAAAACTACCATGTTATCCCCTAAACCATCCTAGAACTTTTGAAGGAAAATAAACATATTCAATCCATCCAATGCATAAACAACTTCAAATTTAAATTCATGAAACAAGTAGAGATTACAGATTGGGACATACCTCGATTGGTTTGTGAAAAGTGCAAGAAAAATCGAAAGAATAAATTTGCGAAGAGTTCGGCCGATTCGCGCGCGCAAGGGAGAGAAGGGAAGGGAACTTACCTGTGGTGGCCGGCAGAATGAGAGTTATAAGGTACCTTGCCCCTTCGAATTCCGCATGGTGTGCCGCGGCACAGCTCAAGTGTGCCGCGGCACCGAGTACAGTTCCTTTTCAGCTGTTCGCAAGTTTTGTTGTATGCCGCGGCACAGATTTCGTGTGCCGCGGCTCAGTGCTCAAGTGTGCCGTCGTGCCACGGCATAGGGTACAGTGGGTTTAGCTTTCCCTTTTGATTTGTGTGTGCCGCGGCTCACAATACTTGTGCCGCGGCTCAGGCTTCAGTTTCTCCCCTGGGACTTTCCTGCACAGAATTTTGAGAAGAACAAGTTAAAAGCGAGAGGCAGAAGCAAATTGAAGCACAAAAATGATGAAAAATAAAAATCAAGAATGCAAGAAAAATAAAGAAACGCAAAAATCTACAACTACGAACTCGGGTTGCCTCCCGAGAAGCGCTAAGTTTATAGTCTTCAGCCGGACCGATTTGAAAATATTAGTTCGCTTTTCGCACACTCCATTTGATTTCCGCCCCGTTCATCGAACCGTTCATATGGTTTTCAAAATTATGACCATCGGTCGTTAACGATTCGACTCGGTTCGGACATCAAATGCTGTTTGCGGAAAGGTTTCGACGTGAACAACTTCCCGAAACACCCGTTTTTCTCTTGATTAGATATCCGTTTGAATTCCGGCTTGTTTCCCTCCTTCAGAAATGACTTCATGACCCCAGCAGACTTGTCTGAGTGCTCGGGAAATGCTACTCGTTCTACATCTTTCTTAAAAATTGGACCATCTGACACAGAATCTGAATTTTTCGACCGACGATGCTTTCGGTGTCTTTCTTCAGCAACGACATCCACCCTTTCAATTTGTGAGCCTTTATCAACATCTCCCGAACATGGAAAAGATTTGAATACTTGAAAAGTAACTTGCTCGTCTTGTACCCTCAGAGTTAACTCCCCTTTTTCCACATCTATAAGGGTTCTTTCGGTCGCCAAAAATGGTCGTCCCAAGATAATCGGGATATCTTCGTCTTCCTCCATGTCAAGAACGATAAAGTCCGCTGGAAAGATAAATTTATCCACCTTTACCAAAACATCCTCAATCACTCCCCTCGGATACTTAATCGATCGATCCGCCAATTGTAAGGAGACTGTTGTCGGCTTGGCTTCCCCAATGTCCAGCTTTTTGAAAATCGACAGAGGCATGAGGTTAATACTAGCACCGAGATCACATAATGCCTTATTAAACGAAAGATTCCCCATGGTGCACGGTATGTTGAAACTTCCCGGATCTTTCAATTTTGGTGGGAGATTCTTTTGAAGAATTGCGCCGCATTCCTCCGTCAAGGCAACTGTTTCAAACTCCTCGAGTTTTCTTTTTTTCGACAATATCTCTTTCATGAATTTAACGTAGCTCGGCATTTGTTCCAACACGTCGGCGAACGGAATGTTAATGTGAAGCTTTTTGAACACGTCAAGGAACTTAGAAAATTGTTTGTCCGTCTTTTTCTGCTGTAATCTCTGCGGAAACGGGACGGGGGGCACACATGTCTTCGGGTTCTCTGGCAACGTTATTGAAGGTTTCAAATCTTGTGACTCCTCTGTCTCTAAATTATTCTTCTCTTCACTTTCCTTCTTCTTTTCACACCGCTCGGGCTGGTCCAACACCACCTTCCCACTTCTTAGACTGATCGCATTTAGACTCTCTCTAGGATTTGTCTCGGTCGTGCTAGGCAATGCTCCTCACGGTGAAGTCAACACATTAGCAATTTGGCCCAGCTGGACCTCCAAGTTGCGAATGGAAGCGGAATGATTCTGCAATGTTGCTTCAGTACGAGTCATGAATTGACTCGTATTCGCCGCCAATTTCGCAAGTGCTTCCTCGAGAGAAACTTTTGGAGCGGGAGGGGGCTGCTGTTGGTTCTGAGCGAACGGGGGCTGGTCTGAGTTCTGTCTGTTTCTCCATGAAAAGTTGGGATGATTGCGCCACCCCGGATTATACGTGTTGGAGTACGGATTATTCTGCCGATTTCCATTGCCCACAAATTGAGATTGCTCCATCTGATGTTGTTCGAACGGGTTTCCAACTTGACATTCCGCGCTCGGGTGTGATCCGTGAAACCAATTGCATGTCTCAATGGTAACGGGGGAAGGTGCGTGCGAAAATGCTTGGAGCTGTTGGGTCAAGGCGGCGACTTGAGCTGACAATGTGGAAATCGGATCATTACTTGAAACTTCCATAACTCGCTTCGGCGTCAATCTTTCCGATGGCCATTGATATGCATTTGCGGCCATAGCTTCCAAAAGCGAGTGTGCCTCGGCTATAGTCTTTCCCATCAAAGCCCCACCAGCGGCTGCATCCACGAGAGTGCGTGTAGAGGTACTCAATCCATTGTAAAACGTCTGAATTTGGAGCCAGTCTGGAAGGCCGTGATGTGGGCATCTCCGTAACAAATCTTTATATCGCTCCCACGCCTCGTGGAGCGATTCCATATCGTACTGACCGAAAGTGGTGATCTCGTTTCTTAATCTCGCCGTTTTAGATGGTGGGAAGAATTTGGCAAGGAAGGCTTGCGCTAACTCTGCCCATGTTGTGATCGACCCCGGCGGTAAGGAATTCAGCCAAAATTTTGCTTTATCCCTCAAAGAAAAAGGGAAAAGTCGTAATCTGATCGCATCGTCGGTGACACCATTATTCTTGAACGTGTCACAAATTTCAAGGAAAGAAGCAATATGAGCGTTAGGGTCGTCATTCGGCAGTCCACAGAATTGGCTCGCCTGCACCATCTGAATGATAGCAGGCTTGATCTCAAAATTATTGGCTTGGATAGTGTGACGCCGAATTCCCGAAAAATTAGCATTGATCTGCGGCATGGCATAGTCTCGAAGAGCTAGTTCCGGTTGAACTTGCCGCACATGGTTATCTCCTCCTTAGATTTCGATATTTTCGGCCATGTTGACCGTCGTCTGCAACTCTCTTTTCTCCTTCTTGTTCCTTCGAAGAGTGCGCTCGAGCTCGGTATCCAAAGGTAGTAGGCCTTCGTTACCGAGTTTTCTCATGCACTACACGAAAGATCCTGAAAGGAAAAACAAATAAACAAAATTAAATACAAAAATAACAAAATAAAAACGTTCAAACTAAGACTAGAAATACTGAAATCGATATTAGAAAATTTCAGTCCCCGGCAACGGCGCCAAAAACTTGTTGCGATATTTCTTACACGCAAGTGCACGTTATAGTTTACAAGTAATAAAGTGATAAGTAGAGTATCGTTCCCACGAGGACTGAATCTCTAACTACCGATTTTGTGTATTCTAGTTTTATTCGAACAATCGAATATGGGTTTTGCAATTAATTACTAAAAGAGTTATAAAAAGACTAAGCAGTAGAAAAACGATAGCTTGAATAAAGGGAAATCAAATGATGAATAAGTCTAGGATTCTGAATCCACCTCGGTTTATCCGAATTTACTCTCGATTATCCGTAATAAATAATTTTCCCAATTTATTGAAGGCGGAGATTGCTAATATATTCTACCGCCTCTCCTGAGGTCAATAGATTTTTCTAAAGACGAATAACGCACTCTATCCCTAGGTGAATTAATTCGTCAATAGGTGAAAAGCATAAAATCTCCAAAAGGCCACGCAGTTCCTATGAGTATATTCCTATCTCACATAATAAAACGGTTATCACCAATAGTTCCTCACCAATTCTCCTCTCCCGATTCGAATTGAATGATTAAATCAATAAAACTATTGGCCAGATAATTGCAAGCATTAAACACAATTGGGAAAACTCAACAAAAAGGTAATTAATTAGACAATCTCAAGCGAATTCGTCAAAACGTAAGTTTCATCAAAATCCTATATTAGGGTTTTATCCTGACATACTAATAATTGAAAATACAGAATAAATGAATGAAAGCATTAAAATCAAACGCAGATGAAGCTCGGATTCCTCCGTTCTTCGGCTTCCGCCCTCTGCCCTTGAAGTCTTCTGCTTCCCTCTTCTTCTGCCGTCTCTCCTCTCTGATTCCCAGCTTAAGATCCAAAAGATAAAAGATCCAAGATGATTAATTAGGGTCTTAAACCCTTATTTATAGCTTAGCACCTCCTCCAAATCGCGTCCGTATGAGTAGGTCGAAAACTGGCTTCGAAATGGCCCAAATCCGCGCGGACATACAAAAACCGCCTAGTGTGCCGCGGCACACTGTCTTTAGCTGGATGCCTTGGCGTCATTAAATTCTTACGTGCGCGGCTCACAGGTATGCCGCGGCACAGTCTGATTACTTTGTGCCGGTGGTGTCTTTACGTCTGCGGCCTGCTTCCTTGTCTGCGGCACATAGCCAAGATTTGCCGTTTTCGCCCGTTTCGCCTCGTTTTAGCTTCCGGACTTCAATTTCCTGACAAACATACAAAATTAAGGAATTAAAGGCTCATTTAAACAATTTCACTCTCCAAAATAATACAAAATAATGATAAATAAGCGTATAAAAATACGCCTAACACAGATCTTAGCTGGTTATGGCACAAGAGGATGTCTCACGTCAACTTCAAGACGATCAACAAGCTCTCAAGACAGGGAATGGTAAGAGGATTGCCAAACGTGTCATTCAAAAAGGACAGCGTCTGCGGACCATGTCAGAAAGGCAAGCAAATCAAGTCAACCCTGAAGAGCAAATCCTACCTTTCAACCCAAAGAGTGTTGGAGATGCTACACATGGATCTGCACGGTCCTGTAGACCCAGTAAGTTTGGGAGGTAAGAAATACTGCCTTGTTGTTGTTGATGATTATTCCAGGTATGCTTGGATGATTTTCCTAAGCAAGAAGAAGGAAACAACATCAAAGCTGCCAGAGCTCCTGAGAAAGCTTCAAAATGAAAAGGCATTGAGTATCATGTGCATTTGTTCCGACAGAGGTACAGAATTTACTAACCGCTTTATAGAGCAATACTGTTCGGAGAATGGGATACAGCACAAATACTCAGCTGCTCGTACTCCTCAACAAAATGGTGTTGCCGAGCGAAAGAACAGGACGCTGATAGAAGCTACAAGGACAATGATTGCCGCAAGCAAGTTGCCACAGCGTTTCTGGGGTGAAGCAACCAATACAGCATGCTACACTCAAAACCGATGTATCGTCAACAAGCACCACAACAAAACAGCATATGAGGTATGGGACAACAAAACTCCGTTAGTTTCATATTTTCACATTTTTGGATGCAGGTGTTATGTGTTGAATAATGGGAAGGATCAACTTAGAACCTTTGATGAGAAATCAGATGAAGGAATATTTGTAGGATACTCCTCCGTTAGCAAAGCTTACAGGATCTTTAATAAAAAGAAGCTGACGATCGAGGAATCAGTTCATGTAATGTTCGACGAACCTCACCATGACCCTATAGGAGTAGAAGATGTTACCCAAAACATCCAACAACTCTCCATCCTAGATCCACCAACTCCCATAGAACCTGTTGTTGACCTAGAAATCAACCCCGCAGCTGTAAGAATCGACGTAGATGAAGCCGACGCTATATAAGCTGAAGCTGTATCTACAGAAATTCTCGATACAGTACGGGACCCCGAATTAGAACCCGACTGAAGATGGTTGAGAGATCACCCGCAAGAGCTGATCATTGGAAACATAGATGTTGGTGTTTCTACTCGTAGGAGAATACAGAGTACACAAGGAAATGTACTTTGTGCACAAGAAGAACTAGATACTGAGATATCACAATTCCCTGAATGGAAATCTCAATCTGAGCTTAGAAGACTCAACATGTGCACTATTGTTGTATTCTTAGCCCAGTCCGAACCTGTTTCGACCATAGCCGCTCTTAATAATTCTCATTGGATAACATCTATGGAAGAAGAGCTTAACGGTTTCGAAAGAAACAATGTATGGTATCTTGTACCCAGACCTACGCATCAATCGTTTATAGGAACCAAATGGGTATTTCGAAACAAGAAGGATCGAAATGGACTTATTATAAGGAATAAATCCAGACTAGTCGCACAAGGCTATAGTCAGGAAGAAGGCATAGACTATGATGAAACGTTTGCCCCTGTAGCCACACTAGAAGCTATTAGGATATTTTTAGCCTTTGCCGCCCATAAGAACTTCATTGTATATCAAATGGACGTCAAAAGTGCATTCCTGAATGGAGACCTTGCAGAAGAAGTTTATGTTGAACAACCAACAGGGTTTGCCAACACAGACGGTATCGATCTAGTGTACAGGCTAAGGAAAGCACTGTATGGACTTAAGCAAGCCCCTAGAGCCTGGTATGAGACCCTGTCCCAGTATCTAACTAATAATGGATTTGAGAAAGGTGCTGTGGACAAGACCTTGTTCAAAATACAGAAAGGCGATGACCTTCTGATGGTGCAAATCTATGTAGATGATATAATTTTTGGTTCAACTAACCCTGCTTTATGTCAAAGGTTCTCTCATCTCATGAAAAGTAAATTTGAAATGAGTATTATGGGAGAACTTAGTTATTTCCTAGGTTTGCACGTAAAGCAGTTGCCTACAGGTATTTTCATCAACCAGGAAAAATACAGCAAGGAGCTTCTCAACAAATTTGGAATGAACACTTCCAAATCTTCGTCAACCCCCATGAGCACTTCTGTGCAGATTAGTGCTGATGAAGCCGGAAAGCCAGTTGACCAATCACTCTACAGGAAGCTTATTGGCTCGCTCCTGTACCTAATAGCTAGCAGGCCCGATATCCAGTTTGCTGTTGGAGTGTGTGCGAGATATCAAGTAGCACCTAAGGAATCACACTTCAATACAGCTAAACGAATCCTGAAGTACATTAAAGGAACAGTCGATGTAGGACTGTGGTATCCTAAAGAAGGCGGATTCGATTTAGTTGGATACAGCAACTCGGATCTCGGAGGCTGCAAGCTAGATAGGAAGAGTAAAAGTGGAACTTGTCACTTTCTTGGACCTAGACTTGTCTCTTGGTTCAGTAAGAAGCAACTGGCTAACTCATTTTCCACGGCTGAATCAGAATACTATGCTGCTGGTAGTTGCTGTATGCAGATCCTTTGGATGCAGCAACAGTTGTCAGATTATGGAATTGAAGCCAGAGAGACGCCAATCATGTGTGATAGCACGAGTGCAATTGCAATCACGCACAATCGTGTCCTGAACACGCGCACTAAGCATATCAACATGAAGCATCATTTCATAAGGAATCATGTCGAGAACAAGGATGTTCGGCTCGAAAAGGTCCATACAGATATTCAGTTGGCCGACATCTTCACCAAGCCTCTCGACACAGCAAGATTCAACATGCTTAGACAAGAATTGGGAATGCTACAGCCCGACTCCCTGTAAGTATTTACTGCTTTTACTCAAAAATTGAGGGGGAATGTTGTAAGACCCAAGAATACAGTATCCACCATTAATTATCTGTACACTCAGAACCGTCAATACAGCACTGTAGTGAACAAAGATATATGAATCATCCTACAGCTGACGTGTGCAATAATTAAGGGGGAATACAGTATGACCCATGAATACAGCATTAATCCAAAAGTTGCTGTATGGAATTAAAACCTATATGTACCTTTTAAGGGGGAACGCTGTATCGTCGCGGATACAGCACATACTATAGGATTTCGATTCAGTATATATTATATTATATTATTTCATTTTAAAATAATTTTTGTCCACGTGCCCTGTTTTCATGTCAAAACGTCATTTACATTAAATGCCTTACACGACATCTGGACAACTGAATCTCAAAAGCCGCGATGTTTTTAAATTGTTTAATGTTTTAAAAACCGCCATTTCAGGCATTGGGTAACAACAACTGTCAGAAGTGGGAGCCGCTCATATTTTAACATTTCAATGGATAAGTGTACCAATTACACTCAGTCCATCTTGACCGTTCATTTCAAAAACCGGTTCCCATCCCTTAAATCTGACCATTCGTTCATCTGAGAAACCCTTCTTCGCCGCCCAATATAAAAGGACTGATACTGCCATTAGAGACTCTTTACACTTTCTGCAAAATTTAAGAGTACTCAAAGCAAATACAGCCTACAAGTTTTCTTCGCGTTTTACTGCAAATTTCTTTTAATCTTCTTCATATTTTCTTGAGAATCATCAAATGGCTGCTCAAACCTCTGCCATCGCCCTCAAGAAGACCTCGAACTTCATCGACAGATGGATCTTCTCCAGATCTGTCATCATTGAATGTATTCTCTCTAAAACTAATCATGTCGAACCCATGGAGTTCATCATCACCCGACTACGTCAGCAAGGCCTCTACCGCCTTGGAAGTCACGCCGCTGAGAAGTACGACGTTCACTTGGTTGAGGACTTCTACCTCAACGCCGCCGTTCGTTTTCTGCCGCTGGCCCAGGGAGGCCACGTCGCTGATATCACTGCTACCATTCAAGGAGTGGAGATCTGTATCGATCGAGATCTTCTTCAGAACATTTACAGGCTACCTGCTGATGGCCTTACCATGGAAGAACTTGAAACCTTTGGGTCTCAAGAGCTGATAACAAAGTACTATGGGCAGTTCACCGGCTCAACTATTGTTGGCGTGGTTGACACCACCTGTCACAAAAGGAACTTTTGTTTGCCATACATGTATTTGCATGATTTTTGCTGTAGGATAATTGAGAACCGCACTGGTGCATTTGAAATGTGTACCAATCTGAGATTTAGGATGATGATTGCTATTTTGACCGGTGAAAAGGTCAATTGGTGCCATATTATATTGAAGCGCTTGCAGGAGGAAATATCCAAGCCTACCACTCAAAAGAAGTCATTTGGTTTATTTTTAAACCATATTTTGATGAAATGCGGACTTTATCAATCCGCGGATGCGAATAAAAACATCTTCCGGATATACTTAGGAGGGGTCAAGCCCACAGCCTACAACCAGAGCACCCTGGTCTGCAACCACCCAAAAATCCCAAGTATGCCCGTGTCTGAAAATCCAAGGGATGTTTCTTTGAAGTCCCAGGATGTGGAGTCTTCAAGGAAGAGGAAAAGATCTCACAGCAGGACACCTACTGCTGCTGAGAAGCCGAAAAAGAAGCTAAGGAGGCTTTCTAAAGCTAAATCCACCAAAACCTCCGAGGAAGTTTCCACCGTGGCGCAACCCACTGAACAACTACCCCAGGGCCCAACCCCTGCGGAAGAGGTGCCCTCTACTGTATCGACAGTAGATCCTGAGCCCTTGGTGGCTAAGACGGATGATCGGACATCTGCCAACTTAGAAGACTCTAACGAGTCGGCTGCCCCTTTGGAGTCAACAGCTACTTCTCCTATGCGGGATCCCACACCCGTACAGGATCCACCTTCCTTCGGGGCACCATCCCCTGTAAGGAATCCCACTTCCCTACAGGATCCCACACCTGTAGAGGAATCCCTCGCTACAGCGGACTCAGACGTTGTACGCAGTCCCTCCCCGGACACCATTATCAACAAAACCCTTCTCTCTGTGCAGATTGATCATGCTTATGAAAGATTACTTAAATGGAAAAGCTACAGGCTAGATCCGTACGACACCTTATACAACTGGAGCGACTGGAGCCATGAAGAGAAATTTGTATTGGAAGTGAGACTCGACGGAAGTTGAGACCCTGATCCAATGGGACAATCTCTACTGCAAAGAACTGATTGAAAGCCATCTATTGCAAAAATCTGACGCCAGGAGAAAAGGAAAAGATAAGTCCGAAGACTCTCCCCAAAATCCAAAAGATGACGATGACTCAGACGACGATGATGATGCTTTACAAGCAGGTCTGAGAATGAGTCGTGAGGAGGCTCAAGACAGAGATGCCTCTCAAACCAAGGATGACGAAGGGCCATCGAACCGTAGTGAGCCCCCTTCGCCACAGCAAGAGAATATTCATGACGATGAGGAATCAGTACCTCAAGTCGAGGAAGAAGAAATTGTTTCGGAACAGGCACCCGAGCCTGTTGCCGCAGAAGAAGAAGAAGAAGAAGAAGTATCCCGCGCCATCCAGCAAGAGGAATCATTCCCTTTGCCAGAACAGGCGGATGCTGAGAGACAACAGGAGGAATCAGTCCCTCCTGTATCCATGTCTACAGACGCACCTTCACAACAGGAGGATACAGCACACACTGCCGCCGAACCCGCATCAGCTGATCCCGCCCTACCAAACGTTTTGGAATCCGACGACGGTACTACACCTGAGGATGTCCAACTCAATTCACGCCCTATCATGAATTTGAGAAGGTTAAATGGAGCCGAAGATTTTGCCAAACCGGATTCTCCCATCACTGCTGCTAGGAAAGAGCGATTGCGTGCTCTTCGCCTTCAAACCGTCTTTATCCAGGATGCAGTTAATGCCCTGTCTTCAGTGGAAAAAGCTCTGAATTGGATGCATACTTCTGCCGTTGAATAGATGACTGGGTTGCAGCATGAAGTTTCTCGTGTTGTTGAAGCTTTCACTATCCTGCCCCAAGTCTTCAAACAGGCCCTTGCCAATCTGCAAGATAAGCAAGAGCAACTCCTGAGAGAAGAGGCAACCAAAACACGCATATTTGAGTCCAAGACCTCAGCAGCTATGATCTAAACCACTTCTCACTTGCGAGCCCACGACAAAAGTATCAAGGATATGTCACAGGTACTTTCCACCCTTGTCGAGAGAATGAGACGAAACAGGATGCCGCACTGGAGATCCTAGGACGTCTTGATGACGCCAAAAAGTGGGAAGAAGCAAGAGAAGCAGCAAGGAGAATAAGGCTACAGTACGAAAGGGAATTTAATGCTGCTCAAGACAGCATTACCACTGAATTGAATAAGCTAGCCCCTCCCTCTCAAAGTTTTAAGATTTCAGGCTCTCGACCTGAATTCAATAACCCCAATGTCCCCTGGAAAACCTTAATTCAAAGACCTTCTGAGATCCGTCTGCCAACCAACCGCCATCCAACTACCGATGAGGTGAAGCAATGGAGGAAGAATGAACTGATGAGATACTTTGTTAAACTCGTCAAGGAATCCACCATCTTCAAAGGCTATAAGACATTAGCGGATGTTGCAGACAAATTCTCGAAGATGATAGAAGAAGGAAAGCTTCCTCTCCAGCTAGATATGAAATCCAAGCATAAAAGAGGTGATCGTATCACCCATACAGAAGACTGGATTCTTGCTTTCGACAGATCATATAAAGGTAGAGCTATCTATCTAGATCGAGGGCATGACTCCCTACAGCACTGGTGGCGTGGGACCGAGCATGATCCAGAAAAGAGGCCATGGAGACATTCGAACTATAGGAGCTGAAATCCTTGTAATATTTGTTTAGTTATTTGTAATTTTTCTTTCGAAACAGCAAACCGTGTACTCTATCTTTGGATATCAATAAAAATGTTTACTTGTCTTGAAAGATTACAACTCGTAATATACTGTGTTGATGTATGATTATATAACTTAAATTGTTAGATAACAATCACAAGTATAGAAACTTGTTTGAAAATTAAGCTGTACGAACTTGTCTACGAATAGTTCATAATTTCAGTTGTATGTACTTAGAATACAATGTAAGATTGTGCCTGCGCGCCAATCATAAGCTTAAGTTGTAAAAAGTCTTAGCTGTATCGAACTTGCCTGCGAGCAGTTCATAAATTAGACTAAGTTACTGAAAGCCAGATCAGTTGACAGAAGACCAAGCAATCTGCCAGAAGCCATCAAAGAAGATTATTTCATGAAGAATGTTTTGGCATCATCAAGAAGACTTGAAAGTTTTAAAGTCTTGGAAAATTGTCAAAAAGGGGGAAATTGTTGGGATAACAATACCCTGTATCAAATCTGTTGGATAAACCCTGTATCGATACTGCCCTGTATTGATCTAAGTGTTGTGATGTTTTGACAATAAGTCAAATCCTCAATATAGTAAGGAAACTGTATCGATAAGTTGTGTCAAACTGCATCGAAGACCTCTCTAAAGATCCAGCATATAATACAGCAAAGAAGTCTTATTAAGACTAAGTATGGAAGCTGTCTCGAACTGACAAATAAAGTGATCTTCCATACAGCTCTCAACAGGACAAAGAAGGAATCTTCAGTATTCACTAGAAGTCAAGTTCCGTTGATAAAGAAGTATTTAAATACTAAAGGATAAAGTATTTAAATACTGTGAGTCAACAGATCTTCAAATCCCGCAAAATCCGGATCATGTTTTTCATCCCGTTGGAACGGAATCTTGCTCAACGGATTTATCTCAACGGATATATTTCAAAGACTATATATATCTCCAGAGTTTGAAGATTGAAGACTACTGATCTACTGAACTACTGAACTACTGAACGATCAAGCTTACAAAGAAATACTCAGAGCAAAATATATCTCCAAAGCTTACTGCAACTCAGATCTAAGAGATATACAGTGCTCAACATCTTGAACAACACTTCATCAGCTAGAAGCTCAAAAAGTCAAAATTGTTGTTCATACCTTGTTCTATCCTTTGAACAAACCCAGATCAGCCCTGTGTGGACTGGGTAATCGTTGCTTCTCTGGAACTATGTGTGAAGGAATTGCATCGAAGAAGACGAAGCTTCATAACTGTGTGTGAAGAAGCGAGTCAAGCATTAGCTCAAACCAATCTGTGTGAATGGTTGAAGCTAAGATCTTTATATTAATCTGTGTGAATGATATATTGATTGTGTGTTGTTATAATTACGTACTTGTGTACGTAGTAATTATAATAAACTTTTTACTCTTGTGTGGAGGACCAGTGGACGTAGAGGGGTTTACCTCGAACTACTTTAAATAGTGTGTTATTTACCTTCTGCCTTACTTGTTTTAATTACTGTGATTATTTAAGTATACACTTCACATCAAGTTGCTGTATCCACAGCAACTTACTGTATTCAAGACTTCCGCTACGCACTCAGATTTAAAATCAGTACAGCTTGTTGTTTAAACTACTTCCCAAGCTGTATCCAGTATACTTAGTGGCCAACAAGATTTATGGTCCAACAGCACACGTCAGAGACGGAGTTTGACTTGGTGATAGTTATTGCGGTTAGGCATTGCATAGGGTAGGTAGAATATGCTCTTTGAACCTTCCCTCGAAAAGATATATTCTCCTTACTGGCTAGACAGTGTGACTTGGTGCCTTTGAACTATCCGAATGCTTGTGTAAGTGATCGTATATCCTTAACAATTGACCTCCCTAATTTATTCTGTTCTCATTATTGTGCCCGTTTTGGCCATGGACACCGTCCTGGTTCTGCAAGAGTTTTTAAATAATTGTGCCGTGCAATTTTCCTTTGAAGCGGCCCCTCTTCACTCCAACATAGGTGATTCCTTTGAGTGTTTTAGTAAACCCGTATTTTACTCCACCCGACTATATGTTTTCGACTTAAGAATCATTAAAAGCATAAGCTTAACCTCTTCCTACGGATATCATTGTACTCATCCCAGGAATAGGTATGTTTGGGGTGACCCCTACATTGATCATGCCCAGTTTTATGAATTGGTTGTCCCATTGAACCTAGATCTTGGGATCTCCGGTCAGCATAGGTTGGGTATCCTCCATAAAACCATTAGCTCATAGCAATAAGACCCATTCCTCTTGATGATTTATCAACAGGGTCTTTTGATAACCCTTTGGATCCGCAATGTTATCTCTTGACGAATCGTAGTTAATAGTGATAACCCCTATTGATAGAAAAATGGTATTATGTCTCTGACTCATATGACGAGACTTACCATTATACTTTTGCTCTGTGTCCTGCCAATCGTAGATTAACTATCAAAATAAATACATATTGCGGTCACAACTTTGCCCATTTTGAAATATCTTCTAGAAAACGGCATTGCATTATGCCTCTTCTGGACATTTGTCTAGGTTATGAACTCGGATTCTATTGTAAATCGGGCTATAACCGTATAATTTATAGAATTCCATTCCACTGCTGCACTAGCTAGTGCGAAACATATTCACTATTAGACATTAAATTTGTATTACTATATCATATTAATAGTTTTTGAATATCTCATATCATGCAGCATATACACACAAGTAATTTGATATATTTTTATATCATTGTAATCACTAATTGATGATTAGTTTCTTGATTACTTGTGTACATAGTCTACCCACGATATAGGCTATGTTTAGTCTTGTACAATACACTTAGTACATTAGACTTTTAGTTACTCTTGAAAGATCAGTTACCTTTGTGCTTGGATAGATGCACCATATCTATATGCATTCCAACTATACTAGAATTGATTTCGTTGATCTTTCTAATATTCATGTCATCATAGTATGACTGACCTCATATAAGATATTGTAAAGGACTTGAGATTTTACATCATAAAATCATCTCTTTAGTCTCATATCTTTTCGACTTTGTAGAATTGATCCCCTTGTCATTACTGTCAGCAATGACTCGATCATTCAAGTTCATTTTTTAAAATGACATAGTCATCATGTGTATTTAACATATACACATGTGGCGTACTCATTGACTTGAATCTTTTTGACATTACACATTGGCATTTTTAATGCTTTGAAAATACGTTACCAATTATTAACCGAGGCTCTAATTTCTCATAGATCGAATTACTAATTTTAAGCGTCCCCAAAATTAGCAATTTTCATTAACTATATTACCAAATTTGAGCGTCCCCAAATTGGTACTTTTTGGTCATTTAATTACCATATTTGAACATTGTTAAATTGGAGATTTTATCACATCCTTTGAAGTCATTGCTTGACATCACAATGTCAAAGATTTTATGCCACTGTTTTAGTGTCAAAGATTCAAAATAATTTCACTAAGTTGCAGACTTTCAACTGTTGCACTAGGCACATATGCCTCTGGTTCTTTCATGTTGGCGTTTCTCAAATTCGCCATTTAGAAAGACTGCATGTATATTCATTTGATATACTTCTGTATAAAGCTGCAATAATATCTATCATAATAATGAACTTTGTTCTCGTTACTAGAGAATATATCTCAAAGTGCTTTAGGCTCTCACATTACTACAACCTCAGTTAGTAGTTTCGCCTCTTATTTATCCATGGATCCATTTAATTTCATTTTCTAATTGAATTTACTTTGGATCCAAGTGGTATCCATTCCAGAGGAAGATCCACCGAATATTAAAAAAAAATCGGCACAATAGAATTATTCTCTCTCTTATATGGCCATATGAAGAGTGTAATTTTTCGCATCGCATTGTAAATTATCTTCTAGCAGGCAAGTTAGTAATTCAGGCGTAGTAATTTTTCAAGTTCAAGCCTTTTGCTTCAACTTTTAAAATCACTTGGTGATTCATTTCACATTGACAAATACACAATATCTCATAATTGATTTGGTTTTTAAATCAGTTACGCGTTTGATACGCTCTTTTTCCTTAACTCGATTAGTACATACTGATATGTTATAATATAAGATTTAAAGATTTATACGCATCATGCATCATGTGCTTATCCAGTGAAGAAGCAGTCGACCGTCTAAGGTCATACCTTCACCTACTTTGGCTTAGGAACTTTAGACTTAGCTAGACATCCCCATATTTTGTGGTAACCCTGAAGGCGTTCATCATGTCTTTCAAGATTTTATCTTTCGCGTTCAGCAATGCCATTCGACTGAGGCGTGCATGGTGCAGTGATTTGATGAATTATGCCTTTTCCAGCACAAAATTCTTCAAACGGAGCATCATGTTCTCCTCCTCGGTCACTTCGGGTTGCTTTTGTCCGAACATTGAGTTGATTATTCAACTTCACTGTTGAAGATCTTAAAACATGAAAACTTCATCTTTGCTCTTAAACAAGAATACGTCATAAGTTTTGGTGCAATCATCAATTACAGCTTGGAATTAATCCATAACAGTTTTTGAGTCAACTATCATAACTCCAAATCTCCCAACAATAACTGTCGGCATCCTCAACCTTCTACTTTCATTCCAAGGATGTCCACAAATTCTTTGTGGTCCTTTTTTATCAATGCATACATCCCATACAACACATTGTCGAAACCATTAAGGATGTAATACCTGCATATATAGTCCCTTTTGACCCATATGAATCAAAACCAGTTGTTCGATACCATACTAGTATCGTTCTAGGGCATAATAGGGGGGAGATGCAAATTTACATCTACCCAAACAACCCCTAGGATTTTTAAATATCAGCTTTCCTAGATTTTGAACCAGTCAAACAGTCTCTAGGTCTAATTTTCAACGTTTCCAAAATTTCAGGTTTGCCAAACAAGGCCTTAGCAATTTCCAGAATTTCCACAAATTCAAGCTTCGCAAGTAAGGCCTTAATTTATTTCCAAGATTTTGAGTAACTCGAACTTGGCCAAACAAATCAATTTTTCATAATATAGAAATAAGATTCACGGATTCAATTTCAAATTGTCACAGAGTTTAATCTGTCAACTTCAAAATTGTCGATAACCCTGTTATCTCACAAGGGCTTTAGTCAATAGGTTTAAGAATTTACAAAACCATCCATTTACTTAATCAAATTCTCAAAATTGGGCGCAAAATCAAAACCAATTTCATGGCTATTGAAAACTAAGTCATTGCCTTTTGTGGTCGAGCGACTCACTGCCCAATTGCCGTCTACGGCGTTCCATTGCCCGTTTCTGATTTCAAGAACCCTCTCTAGTGTCACGTCATCTAAATTTACGAGTATTACATACTAATTTGCAAACATAAAACCATGCACAACACGTTGCATGTGACAATACAAATATCATGCAGAATGACCAAAGTGACAACATTGTTCAAAGCATGCATTATAAATAGCATAGGTTAGCGCATGGGCAGCTCAGAAAGGGTTTTTGCTTAGATTCCTGCAAATAGAAAATATATATTGTCATGTGAAATAATTACTCTACAGTTTCACACCTTTCGTTCCGCCCAAAATTTTACATTTCTCGTAAAGACTCGTCTTTTGACATCTTCACCTCGCCGACACCCCAACTCCACCGAGTCCAAAGATTTTCACGAATCCCGGTAGCATAGCAAACTTAGGATTTTGGATTTTAAAAACCTCGCCTCTCGCAAATCGTGGAGTCCTCCCAGTGGAACATTATCTCCGACATCTTCAAGTAGATCCAAATGTCTTCAAAAATTAATTTCGAAAATAATAAATCTGAATTCAAGACCTTGAGCTGATCCAAACATCTTTAATTTATTTTCCAGTATAAAACCAAATTTCCATGAGTTGGAAAATAAAGCAGAAATCCGATGTTTTATAGGTATGGCAACGGGTCGGATCTGGACCGAATATTGTTGATCCCAAATTCAGATCCATTTTTTTGTTGAGATCCGGATCCGGTCCAGATTCGTCGGATCCGAAAATCTGAGATCCGGATCCATCGGATCTGAGGGTCTACAGATCTGGTCCATGGATCCCTCTTTTAAGCTAAAATAGTACTCCCTTCGTCCGCCAAAAACTTGCCACAATTTCCTTATTGGGTGTCCGCCAAAAACTTGCTGCAGTTATTAAAGGAAAGTTTTTCTATTTTTTTATTCTCAAAAGCGGGACTCTTTCCCACTAAAATCACTGTATACCAAGTTTTCTTAAAACTCGTGCCATCCCAACTGGGGCATATTTTTTTGTGGACGGAGGGAGTACTCAAAATGACGCAATATCAATGCCACACAACGATAAAAAAATCAAATAAATCAGCAACACAAACATCATATCACGAGCTACTTTCATGTTCATGAGATAAGTCACATCACAAAAATACAAAAAAATTCAAAATCTTACACAAACATTATCGGATATATATATATATATATATATATATATATATATATCCGAAATATAAAATATATATTTATATAATGTAGACCCGCGGGTCGGATCTGGGTCGGATAATTTAAGATCCAGATTCGCTCCGCAAATTTTTTTACAGACGCGACCAGGATCCGACAGATCTAAAAATTTGAGATCCAGATCCTCAAAAACGGATCCGGATCTGCGGATCTGGACCAGATACAAGATCCATTGCCATCTCTAATGTTTTATGATTTCGAAATTAATAATACAAAAGTAATAAAAATTTGCTTTAAGATAGTAGGATTATACCATGCTTTGAATCTACTACATGAGCTGCAAATCTGAAAGATTAAAGTAAGAGACAAATTTGTTAATAAAGCAAGCAGCAAATAATATATATATATATATATATATATATATATATAAACATATATAAGTCATCAAAGGAAATGATGTTGAGTCCAGAAAATCTGTCTCCTTAAAGCAAATTCGCCCCCACCGCAGTAAATAGTGTATGCCTCCCAGGATAAAACAACATCTTGATGCATTGATAAATCGATCATCGCACCCTCGGCGAACTAGAATAAAATCTTAACTATCACCGACGCAACCGAAAATATGAAGAGAAAATTTTTCTGGAAAAGAACTCGGAAATTCGGCTGTATGGCTGAAAAACGAACGAAAATTAATCTGTAAATTTCAGATCCCTCACATCTGTATTTATAGGGGAAGATGAGAGAGAGAGAGGCATGTGCTGGAGGAACTCTAACTCGATTAGAATTAGTCTTTTTAATACTTATCCTAATCTATTAATATATTAGTCCGATAATAACTTGATAGTTATCCTAATATATTAATTCGATAATTATCAATTACTTTGATATTTATCCTAGGCCGAAAAATTCAGATTTTATGATTGAGGCGGTATAGAAAAATAAATTTTGCCAAATAAAATTGCAGTAAAAATATAACTTCGAGACGCTGAGATATTTTGCCCAAATCGCCCTTCGACCCGACCCGGCCTGAACTGAACCAAGTCGAGTCGAGTTGAGTCGGTCGGATGGACGGCGGCGACGGCACACGCGTGTGTGTGTGTGTGCACCAGGGACGCCCAGTCACACATCCACTCATGTCTCACTTGTTGTTGTGAACAAGAGTTTGTTCACATCACCTTATATACTCACAATTCTTCTTATAATTTTCCAATGTGGGGTAGAATCCCAAACATATTTTCAAAGAGCTCACTTTGGAACATTATATCTCATTCATACCTCAATCATTTTGAGTGTTCTTACATGTTTTGGAAACTCTTATTGAGTACTACGTACTCCAACCAAGTCCCGGCATTAACTCGAAGTCGGGCACACTCAAAATTGCTTCTCAAGTGGGCTGCTCAAAACAACCCAATTTTCCTATTTTTTTCAACACACTATACCAAATATCCAGCAGTACTTGACGGATGTAGTGATGCAAATTGGATATCTGATATAAAAGACTCCAAGTCAACAAGTGGATATGTATTCACACTAGTTGGTGCAGCAGTGGCATGGAAATCTTTGAAACAGACACTTATATCTCGGTCAACGATGGAATCCAAGTTTATAGCCTTAGATAAATTTGTGGAAGAGGGATAATGGCTACACCATTTTCTAGAAGATATTCCAAGATGGTCAAAGCTTGTGACCGCAATATGTATTCATTGCGACAGTCAATCTGCGATTGGCAGGGCACAGAGTGCAATGTATAATGGTAAGTCTCGTCATATAAGGAATAGACATAATACCATTAGACAGTTGCTATCAACATGAGTTATCACTATTGACTACGTGTCGTCAAAGGATAACATTGCGGGTCCGCTAATCAAAGGGTTATCAAAAACCCTTGTTGATAAATCATCAAGAGGAATGGGTTTATTGTCATGAGCTAATAATTTTGTGGAGGATACTAAACCTAAGCTGAATGGAGATTCCGAGATCTAGGTTCAATGGGACAACCAATTCATAAAACTGGGCACGATCATTGTGGGGGTATACCCTGAACCGACCTATTCCTAGGATGAAAACAGTGATACCCATAGGAAGAGGTTAAGCTTATGCTTTTAATGACTCTTAAGTCGAAAATGTATAGTCAGGTGGAGTAAAATACGTGTTTACTCAAAACACTTAAAGAGAATCACCTATGTTGGAGAGAAGAGGGGTCGTTTCAAAGGAGAATTGTAATGCACGATTCTTTAGAAACTCTTGCAGAACCAGGACGGTGTCCATGGCCAAAACGGAATAATGAGAACAGAATGAATCAGGGAGGGCATTTGCGAAGGATATATGATCACTTACACAAGCGGTCGGACAGTTCAAAGGCACCGAGTCATACTGTCTAGCGAGTAAGGAGAATATATCTTGTCGAGGGAAGGTTCAAGGAGTATACTCTACCTAGCCTATGTAATGCCCAAACGCAGTAACTGTCACCAAGTCAAACTCTGTGTCTGACGTGTGATGTTGGACCATTAATCTCATTCATGTGGGGGATTGTTGGAAATAAAGAGGAAAATGGGCTGTTTTGAGCAGCCCACTTGAGAAGCAATTTTGAGTGTGCCCGACTTCGAGTTAATGTCGGGACTTGGTTGGAATACATAGTACTCCATAAGAGGTTTCCAAAATATGTAAGAACACTCAAAATGATTGAGGTATTAATGACATACTAATATTCCAAAGTGAACCCTTTGAGAATGGGCTTGGGATTCTATCACACATTGGAAAATTATAAGAAAAATTGTGAAAATTCTTGTTCACAACAACAAGTGAGACATGAGTGGATGTGTGACTGGACGCCCCTCGTGCGCAAACACACACACGTCGTCGCCGCAGTCCGTCCGGCTCGGCTCGGCTCGGCTCGGTTCGGTTCGGTTCGGGTCGGGTCGAAGGGCGATTTGGGCGAAATATCTCGGCGTCTCGAAGTTATCTTTTTACTGCAATTTTATTCAGCAAAAATTCATTTTGCTGAACCTCCTCAATTATAAAATCCGAATTTTTCGGATCAGGATAAATATCAGTTTAATTGGTAATTATCGAATTAATATATTAGGTTAACTATCAAGTTAATTGGTACTTATCGGACTAATATATTAACAGAGATTAGGATAAGTATTAAAAATACCAATCCTAATCGGTTTAGAGTTCTTCTAGCACATGTCGTTCTCTCGTCTTCACCTATAAATACCCAGTTAGAGGGGTCCGAATTTTACTTTTAACACACAGTTTTCAAGCTTTTTCCAGTTCAATTCTTTTCTTTGTTTTTCTTCTCGGTCGTTCGGTTGTGTCGGTGATAGTATACAGATTTTACTCTAGTTCGCTGACGGTGCAGTGATCATCGATTCAGTACATCGGGGTATTGTTTTATCATGGAAGGCAGACGCTATACACCGTGGTGAGGGCGAATCTGCTTTAAGGAGACAGATGTTCTGGACTCAACATCGACTTCCATTCGTTTTCGTCATCAGCAAATATTTGTTTTGCTAATACTTTTTTACGGGGTTTTAATAAAATAAATTTTCGATTCTGTACTGCTTACTCAAGTATTCGTTTTATTTTGCCAACAGCAACATCTGAGGGGACTTTGGCAAGAGGCGGGTCAGATTGCCATAACTATCTTGTGTTCTTGTTCCGTATGCCTAGGTGATGGTTATCCGTTGCTTGGTCGGCTTGGGGATATCACTGGGGTCGGTCTTCCGCCTCCTGTTATTCTGCTCGGCAGTGGTTTACTTGAGTCTCGGAACTGACCGACCTGCGACCTGGTCGGACCTCCACGTGGCATCCTTACTTTACTCGGCTGGTTGGACTGGACTCCTGTGATCGTCCCTCGGTCCGGGTGGACTGGGTTGGCTGAGCTGGAAGAGAATGGGTGAATGGATGCCAGAGCGGGTTGGCTATCATCATTATGAAGCAGCTATGCATGAGTTTTATTATTAATTAATAGTGGTTTGCGTTACTAGCTCTCTGCGATTTACTCATAATTGAGTGAATTATCATTTCTCTTGCGAAATTGTTTGTAGTTGACTAGCGATTTTTTTTTTGTTTTAGATTTGTAAATATGTTATTGTCAGAAGTGGTGATTTCTAAGTTTTTTGTTTATCAATATGGTGTATGAGAGTTCTTAATGTGAATCATTGTGAATGTGGCTATACTGTTTATTTTTTTTAACTGACAAAAATTTATTTGAGATTTACATTACCAATGTTTTTGTTGCAGATTTAAATTCACTTCTGAAAAAGTAAATGCTCAAAGCTTGGAGAGATTTAAAGGAGTAAGTGTGCAGTTTATTGCTAAAATTCCCTATACCTCAAACTTATGCCGTGCCATTATAGGGTTAATATATTTATGATAGTGATTAACTAATTTTGCTATTAAATGATGTCTATTAGGCCACAATATGTAGTTCAAATGGTGACCTATAAATTAAATTTCCTTGATCTTATTCTTTTGTTGAATGTCAGCAATTTATTTTAATGCAGGTTAATTTCTATAATATGTACTAATGAACCGTGTGACTCCATATTGGTGAAATTTACCCTCTAAGTTGTTTGTATAACAATTATTTACTTAACTTAGGATATGAATGGTTCAAAGTGATTTGATTTCATTGTTTGGGATAGTGTTGTTGATCAATGGAGTAACCTGTAATTTGCATAGTTGTAACCGCGGGAGAGCGTTGCTGCCCCGACAAATCATAGTTTTGGGGATATTGCCATGTATCCGTGTCCGAGCTCGTACTACCTAGATGATCAATGATATTGATGTCGGACTGTGTATATTTAGGGAGAATGATTCCTTTTGATATTTGAAACTCTTAATTATCATATAATTTATTAATGCTCGGGCATAGTTATGGTGTTGTATATTAGAGTTAGCTATTTGTTTTATTAAATTTCACCTCCTAATTCTCATTTGTGTAGAGTGTGGAGCTAACTAATTGATTGTGTATGTACAGGCTCTTCATGCAGATTTTGTTTGATACAACTCTAAATATCATCTAATTAATACTTGATTCAACGTTCTTGCATCAATTGATTGTTATCGCATCATTACTCTCAATTATCTATCATTATGGAGTTTTCAAAGGCCACAAGATCAAAATATATTATGGGTGGATTTATTTTGAAAAAAATGTCTCTGGGTTGACTAATACTATGAGTATGGACCGTATTTGTATGCAAAATTAGAAGGAAACAAAAATGATGAAATCGGGAAAGAAAACAATGTAACGAGATACTTCAGACTGAGAGATTTATGCAGAGGTGGATCGTGAATTTCATGTTGCTTTTCAACTGGACTAAAAGCATCATAGTGATGATGAATGTGTTTGAAGTCTTATCGCAGGATTCTCCATATTTCTGTGAAATGTTAAGTGTTGGTTTTTGGTTTAAATGATCGTAGGAAGGAGCTCTTCAGTCTGCTGAGCTTGAAGATTTGTTCTCGAAAGCACCTGAAAAGTAAGATGTCCTTCATTGGGATTTTCACTCTGTTCTTTTATGTAATCGAGTCAATCCCTTCTTATCATCAAAGATATGTATAATGAATTTCATGTTGCTTTTCAACTGGACTAGAAGCATCATAGTAATGATGAATGTGTTTGAAGTCTTATCATGCAGGATTCTCCATATTTCTGTGAAATGTTAAGTGTTGGTTTTTGGTTTAAATGATCGTAGGAAGGAGCTCTTCGGTCTGCTCAGCTTGAAGATTTGTTCTCGAAAGCACTTGAAAAGTAAGACATCTTTCCTTGAGATTTTCACTCTGTTCTTTTATTTAATCGAGTCGAATCCCTTCTTATCATCAAAGATATGTATAATTAATTTTCATGTGTTAAATTAATATTTTAATGGGTATAATGAGCTCTATAAGGTCATTTTAGATTTATTTTCACTGTGGAATATTGTGATTTGATCATGTTAGATATACAAAGAGGAGTGAGTGAGCTTCGAGAAACATGTAGCTCTTGTGCTTCTCAAGGCTTCTGCAATAGATTTGTTAAATTCGGTTGCAAAAGTTGATGTTGCTTATTGTGATCAAAGGATAAGTGATTTCTTTTTCAAGTTGTTGTGTTCTCTATTTTGTTGACTATGCGTTTATAATTGTGTTTATTCGTTATCACAGTCGTTTAAAGTCAAAGTTTGCCCCCTTCACCGAAATTAGGAATAGTACATAAACTAATCCCCTAAGGTTTCTGATAATAACCCAAAGAAGTTCCAAGATCATAGAAACTATCATAAGGTTTGATTTTACCTTAGCTTACGTTGGTTTAACTAATGGTTTTGGTATATATATGTAACTTGAAGTAAACTTTATGAGATCTTTGTAATTTTAGAAACTATTCTTTTTCGTAATCACTTCAAACCTCGGGGGTAATTTTGTAATAATCTTTGATATTACAACATGAAAGCTTTAATAATAATCTTTGGAAGCTATTCTTTTTTGTAACCGCTTCAACCCTCAATTGAAAACCCTGATACAGCTCATCATTTTTCCGTGTCGGAAATCTTAATTTAAAATGAGGGGTGATACAGCAACACCCTGAACCACACCTCCATACACACCCCGCATGTTTTACAGATAAAATATTCATAATTATACTATAATAAAATTAATAGTAAAATACGCGGTACAACACCTATAAAATACAGGTGTATTTTGGGGTGTGATTCAAGGTGTTCCACTTTCATTTCTCATTTAAAATTAATTACCTTGCACAGATGGACAAAGATATGAATAATGAACAAAATAGGTTCCTACAAGTTTAGCAAAGACAACAATTCATGAATATGCCAAGGACATATGGAGCATTCAACCGTTGGAAACAAAATATACATCAGAAAATAACTGAAGATTAATAAATTATGTACGAATATTGATAATAAGTAGAACAATGATATGATGAAATAAATGATGTCAGAATTAATCCTGGGTCCTGACTTCATAGATGGGGAAGTTATTACAGAAAATCTTCGGGCAAGACCATTATGACTTTGCTTTGCTAAATTAGTTAATAGCTACATTATAAATTCTCAATACTTGTAGTTGTAGATAGTTATATTCACTTTTCTTGTATAGTTTTTTTATTACTTTGAAGCTTATATAATTGGCAAATTTTATATAGTAATCATGCAGCTAGAAGCGTCATAAGCATAAACATCTGTTGATTATAAGAATACATTATTCGGTTGATTCAAGATGAATACCGGAAGAACACAAATAAAATACGAGAAAAGAGATAAATAAATCCCAATTATTAATAATAATAATAGTAATAGTAAATATCCTAATTAATACATAGTAGGACTTATAAAAATAAAATATAATAATATTATATAATCCTCCAAATCGGCTCATAATTATCAGAGATTGCTACCGCGATCTCGTCTCATTCATTCTCTCCCCCTTTGAAATGATTCGACCTTGATTTGGAACCAATCTCGTCTCCTAAAGAATAAAAGAGTGACACCAAATATTTGAGCCCAAAATATCGGCCGGACGAGTGTGACTCAGAATCCTGAGGCGTTAGGACAGAGGTTTTAGAGCACTGAAAACAAAATAGCTATCACAAATAATAAAAAAAATAAAAATTGTTCTAGGTAAATTGTCCAATTGGAGCAGTAGGCGTTTGTGAACAGTGACATGGTCGGTCGGATCTGGATGTCGCGGCGGTTTCGGGACAGAAACAAGGGCTGCCAAAATTAGAGATGGTGGCGGCAAGTTCGTCTCGTTCGCGGTAGCTATTGAAAATTCCATTGATGGCGGGAACTAGGGGTGTTCAAAAATATCCGATATCCGATATTCGAAAATCCGTAGTTTCGGATATTCGGAACTTCGGATTCGGATATCGGATAGCTTTTCAGAAGAAATCGGATATTCGGATATCCGAAATATCCAAAATATATACTTTGATTTTAAAATATTTTTTATTTCTTATACATAATTCAAAATAGTAACATTTAAGTAATTAACCCAATTAAAAACTATACTTAAAAGTTCAGAATCCTTTAACCCAATTAATGAATATTTTGTCTATGGGTTGATTTAACGGGAATGCTAACGATGGAGAATCATAGAGAATTGGAAACGTTCTGAATTTCGATTATATAAATATTTCGATAATGTTTAAGTTAAAAGTCTTATTTTTATAGTTTGAACCTTTGAATGGATGTTAAGTTGTCATTTACTTATGATAATTTGTTGTTTTTGTAATACTCCTATTTTTTCCGTTTTCGTATACCTCGATTTTTGTGATTCGTTTGCACCGATGTGTTATTATTATCCTCCATTTTCTTATTCTCACTATTTTTCTCTCAGTGCGTAATTAAAATTTTGAATTCGTGTTCGAGACTCTCACCGATCGAACTATGATTGGACTGTTTGATCGGCCTCGAGATGTGCGATTCGTGTTTCGAGTTATATTATCGGACAATTCATAAAATAAATGAAGTACCACAAGGGAGTCAATAAAAATAAACGTAGACCTTTCTGAAGGCGCTGTGCGCCAGGACTGACTTCGATTAGTCACCATAAATCTCAAAAAAATTTAAAAATCCTAAAATTTTAGAGCATCGTAGATAAGCTTTCCAATGGAATAAACGACGAGTCATTCCGAGCTCGAACGAACAAGTTATAGCTAAAGCAAGACAGGGATGTCAGTCAGCAGCACCCGACGAAGGACCCGGCACTGTGAGCGCCGTGTTGCGCAGCACGCTGCACCGTGTCTCGATCACCTTGCGGAATACGGTGCATGACATGGCGCAGGCACTGCCGGGTACAACTCCGTATTGTCCAAACCGTCCGGACAGCTTCCAATGCTTTCCAGAAACTCTCTAGCGCCTTATGGAACACGGCGCATGACACGGCGCAGGCACCGCCGGGTCCAGCGCCGTGTTGATCGAACAACCCTATAAATAGGGCAGTTTCCACCATTTTCCATCAGTTTTTCCCCAACCCTTCGGCCCTCCTTATAGCACGGGTATTCTTGTGTGATTTTTGGGTTGTTAAACATTCCATAATCTTCGGAGGGATCAGATAACGGGTATATAACGAGCGAGTCAGGCCAACTTCGCCGGATTGGAGGTAATTCAACCATGAACCCTAAAACTTGTTTTCCGAGATTTCGAATTTATACTTGTTTAGAACTTGAAAATGATTATATATCGAATATCCTGGGACTGTTCTTATCGATCCTAGCGGAACGGAAATCAAAACTTTCATTTAAACCATCGTAATCGGATACTGTCCGCGAAACGTCCGATAAAAGTTCCCTAAGTGATTCAATTAAGGTTTTCGACGTTATTTTGATTAGAACGAATAGTCCTAATGCCGGTTAATATGAATTCCTCGTTGTAGGCTGGAGATTTCAGACTTTTGAATTCTAATTACAAACCGCTCGATGTTTTTATCCCTAAAGTCACCAGGCAAGTACTTTGATCACGTTTGATGTACTTCGTGCGAATGAATATGTGAAAAATATGTTTTCTGTGAAATGTGGTAATTTGAGAAAATGTGATTTCAGAAAGTGGTGATTTCTGTGGTTTGTGACATGTGTCAATGAATGTGTGTGAGCCAAGTAAAACCAGCGAGGGTCCCTTGGGATTCGTTAGATTGCGATTTCTACGGATCACTTGGCTGGGCTATACAACCAGAGAGAGCCTGACGAGGACTCCTGGGGTGTGTATCTCGCGTGAGGTACAGGGCCAGTATAGATCGGGAGGTTGTTTCATGTTGGTTGTTGTACTATATTCCGTAATATAAGTGATGATGCTATGGTTTTGTTGATTTATTCACTTGTTGTACCTATTCATGAATCATTGTACTTGCACCGGCCGTTTGCTGACCCCTTCGGGGGTGGATACATTATTTGTGTATTCAGGTACAAGTCATAATGGTGAGCCGGTGCATGAAGGGCACGAGGATGACGAGCAGCGGTGATATTCTTGTGTTGTCGATGTCGTGTTAGTTGTTTTGGTCTTGTTTTGGGTAAGTAATCGCGAGTACTGTTTTTATTGACGTTACCCCCGTGTGAGGGCTTAGGTGTTGTCTTGAAGTTTGTTATCGGTATGTTGAGTTGGTTTCGATCGTGGTCACACTCGACCTTGCCGGTCGAGATGTTGTGGACGTGATGTATCGTCAACCTTGCTGGTTGACGTGTGTTGATTTGGTTTTATATTCGATCTAACTGGTCATTGTGTGTATATGTGTTAGTCAGGTCTAGCCTTGTGGGTTCCTGAAATAGATCCACGGCGCTGTAACAGTTCCAACCCGGGGCGGGGTTGTCATAGTTTTAACTTTAAATTTAATTATTGCAAAAGTTAAATAGGACAAAATATTAAATATTTCGGATATGTTCGAATATCCGATATCCATGTCCGCACTTTCGGATATCCAAAATTCGGATATTCCAAATTTCAGATACGGATATTGGATATCAAAATCTAATATCCGAAACTTCAGATATCAGAAAGTTCAGATATCCAGTTTCGAACACCCATAGCGGCAACTAGAGATGGCCATGGACCAGGCTAAGTCGGGCTGGGACTAGGGAGCCCAGGACCTAGCCATGTTTGTGACGGGCTAGGCCGGGCTGGGCGGCCGCGACCCATTCCCCGCCCGCCCCTGAACTTTCCTGAGCCGGTCTGGGTTGGCCTGGCCCGCCTCGGGCCCGGATATTAAAAAAATTTAAAAAAGAACAGTTTTGAATTTAAAAATATGTTAACATTTAATTAAAAATCAACTTCAAAAAATTTGTTTTTAAAATAAATTAGTTAATTTGTTTTTGAAAATATTTTTTGTTAATCGAAAGAAAAAAACATATAAAAAATAAAATAAAAAAGAATATTTTTTCCAGCTTTATTTTTCTTTAAAAAAAATTTTTTTAAAAGATTTTATTAAGGGGAAATAGAAAGAGAAAACAAATAAAATTAAAAAATAATTTTTTCCTATTTTAAATTAATCTGTTTTTTTGAAATCTTTTGGTAATCGAAACAAAAAAATGAAAAAATATAACTAAAAAAGAATAATTGTTTTCTTTTTTATTTTTGTTTTAAAATAATCTATTTTGTAATTACTTTTAACCAGAAATAGAAACAGAATAAAATTGTTTTAATTTTTTATTCTAAATTAATTTTTTTGAAAAAAATAGCTGGAATAAAAACAAAAAAAATAATGGAATATTTTTTTTCTATTTTTATTTTCCTTTAATCTAACTTGTATTTTTAAATTTTTTTACTAATTGAAGTAAAAACAGAAAAAATAAAATAAAAAATAATATTTTTTATGTTTTCATTTTTCTTTTAAAATAATGTGTTTTTTTAAAAATTAAATAAAAAAATCAGTTACATCTAAATCCACACGTGCAGTACACATGCCAATTGTCTTGCGCTAATAATTAAGCCTGTTTGGCCAGGTCTAAAATTCAACATTTTAGCAGCGGTAAAAAAGGCTTTTCGAGATTTTAATTCGCCAATAGTCAAATTTGTGGACTTAAATATAAATAAAATTCAGTTAAGTGATACTGAATGTAATTATTCAACTAACAGTTAGCTAAATGTAAGTGGGAATAGCTGATTTTGTCCTTTTATATATAGTAATATTCTTTTTTACCCCAAGTTTAACACTTTGCTATCCAAATCATCAGGCTTGACCTTTACTCGAATACATTCGATTCATATATTGTACTTTCGAGTAACAATCGAGTCAACTTGGCAAAATATGCAATATCAATTTTCGGGTAACACGAATTAAAAAATTGTGAGTAACACGGTTAACTTATCAGGTAACCTGAAAATATACTCGAGTATTAAATCGAGTAACAGTGGTACGATAACTCTAAAGGTAACTTGAGTAAGAATTCGAGTTACCCGAATAACGCATACAGGTTACTCGAAAGGATACGAGTTACCCGAATGGGGCGAGTAACTCGTTAAATATCGTTGCGCCTTCGACTTCCCAATCATTCGAACAAGAAGCATACGAGTGAAAAATTGACACTAAATCTTTCGAGTTACCTGATTTCTCGATGGCGAATTCGACTTCTCCGAATGTGAGACGTTCCCTGAATGGCGCTGCTGACACCGCCACTCACGCCGTTGCCGACTCTGCAGCTATCGCCGCCGTTGGATATGCCGAAAACCAGGTAACACGAAATCTAACTCGAAGAACCTAGTGTATCGAATAGATTTACACGATTGTGAACTCGAACTACAGTTTAGGTTACTCGAATTTCTATTGTTCGGATTGTTTCAATGTTACTCGTTAGATTTTAATGTTACTCGATGAAATCACTGTTACTCGATGTTAAATCATGTTGCTCGATATAAGTTTTCAATTTTACTCGATTTTAGGTTTTCAATGTTACTCAGTTCAATGTGACTCGATTAAATCCATGTTACTTGAACAAGAAGTCGAGTTATTCGAGTTACCCGTGTTAAATCAATGTTTCTCTAGATTTTAGGTTTTCAATGTTACTAGAATTTTAGCTTCCTCGATTTATATAGCTTACTCGTATTTTCAGATTTTCTAATAAAATTTTCATTTTTTTCTAATGAAATTTACTCGTATTTTGAGTTTTTTTTTTAGGTTTTACTCGTACTTTTGTCAAGTAAACCTGTATTACTGGATTTCAGTTTTTGTAATGAAATTTTAAAAAAAATAAAACTTGTTTTTTTTTATATTTTTATTTTATTATTTTTGTATTTCAAATTGTGGAATAAAACTTTTACGTCCCAAATTTGGGAAACAAAGAATCTCATTTTATTAATCTGTTCCTTGTTACTCGATTTTTGAACTCGAACTACGGTTTAGGATTACTCCATTTAATGTGGCTCGAATTACCTGTATTACTCGAAATTATCGTGACTCGATTTGTGAACTCGAACTACAGTTTAGAATTACTCGATTTATGCGTTTTAATGTCACTCGACTGGCGGAGTTTCAATGTTACCCGAGTATGTCAGTCTTACTCGAATAAGTTTATTGTTAGAATAGGTAGTTATTGTTTTTTCACAATATTAGGTAACAATAGATGTATTGTTGTTAATTTAGAAATACAGATAGTTAGTTATTGTTTTATGTTACTCGAATAATCTGTTTAGTTACTTTATTTTATTTTTTCTATTTGTATTATTTGAATATAGTTTATATGTTACTCAAATTGGAATAATTGACCAACTAGGATTTCTCAAATTGATTTAGATGACTAATATTCTTCCACAATTAAAATGACTCAAATTGATTTAGGATAACCCGAATAAAATTAGGATGACTCGAATTAGGATGAATTGGATTGTATTAGGATGTCTCGAATTGAATTAGATGATTGGAATTAAATTAAGATGTCTCAAGTTGCATTAGAATAACTCGATGGAAAAACAACGAATAAATTTTACTATTACTCGAGTTGCCCAAGTTACTTTTTTCGATTACATATTACCCGAATAGACCCTCTCGAAGCTAAAACTAAGATATATTTTAATCATCGGGTTGTTTGGAAGAGGACGAATATGCGGGGTTCGAAATGCTCGATAAATAGGTATGTTAAATTAGGGATTGGTAAGACTATCATTCCTGAGTTGCGGAGTGTAGGTGATGATACTATTAGAGATTTTAGAGAGTCGTGTCTTGGATATTTTATCGGGGAGGAGTGAGGGTTTGTCTCTAATACCGTATTGCATGCCTTGTTCTCGAACGAGGTGGTTAGACCGGATGCACAGGCTGATAAATTCTGGTTTAGGATCGGCCATCGCTCGATTCGATTTTCTAGATATTAGTATGCGCTAGTCATCAGCTTGCGATTCGGTGATTTTGACTTTGATGTACATGGGGGCAACGTACCATTGGAGGGGAGTGTGTACGATCGGTATCCGTTGCTCAGCCATGGGGACCAGATGTTAGACCGTATCCATGATAAATTTGCTGTTAGATAGTTTAGAAAATAGTCGAGTGATGCGCTGAAGGTCGCTAAGGTACTCTGTGTCTGCTATTTTGATATTCAGCGTAGATTGTGGGAAGTGCATTGCTGATGGTGGTTGTGGACGTTGTTTGAGGACCAGACTCGGTGGGAGAGCTTTCCATGGGGCTTATATTCATACCAAATATTTTTTACGTATTTGAGCGATGTCCCTAGTGAGGTCCGGCTGGTCTAGATCCTAGTTACCCATTTTATGGTAACATATACGCTATTATGGTACGTCCTCATATTCACTAACTTAATTATATACTGAAATGATCAATAAATATTTTTGTTATTATTTCTTATGTTGGGATTCAATTATTGTCTTCGGATATGGGCTTGCGAGGCTATACCTTCGTTATATGCCATATGTGGGACCACGCTTGGAGCTTCTTCCATCCAACGATCTCGTTGTACATGATGGAAGTTGAAGAAGCTGGGTCACGATGCTTTTACCACATTCTTCACTCAGGAGGTAATTAATTGTAGATTTTCAATACGTAAGTACCATTGTAGATGTTTAAGGTAACAATTCTAAAAATATATCTTTGAATTGGATTTAGATTGACTGTTTTGAAGTGTTAGCTCCGACACCTGGGGAGGAGCAGGAGCTATATATGCAGTCCATTGATGATGATGCGAGCGAGCGGGTGTAGTATATGCACAGAATGGCCATATGCAAGATTGGGATGGGTAGGGGAAGGGGAGGCCTCTTGATGATTATGATTCTGTCGGCGGTCCAACAAAGAGTGTATTGTCTGGCAGCGGACATTCGGTCCGGTTATTTCTGAGCCTACAGATCATATTTCTGGATGTGAGCCATTAAGAGAGCCTCATGATCCGAGTACTGATTCGCAGCGCAGAGTTCTCTGACACGGGGTATTCACCATATTGCACCTTCTCCGGCATAGGATACTCGGCAGGCTACACATATTACTGATTTGATACCCTATTCACCCATCTGTGTGGGTATATCGATTCAGCGTGTGATGGGGTGGTCTAGCATCTGCGTCGATATGTTGATAACGCATTGGGCCAGAGTGCTCGCCTTGCTACACCACCATGGAACTTTACAGGTACTAATGATTATCCGCGATTCTCGTCATCATGCCTCGGTTCCGACAGAGCCTCGATTTAATAGAGCGACAACTCCACCCGAGCAGACTGAGAGCGTCCCCGGCACTGGTGGAGCATCGATACTGACAGAGACTCGTGTTGAGGGAGCATCGGCTCCCATCAAGCATATTGAGGGCATCCCCGGCACTAGCGTAGCATCAATCACGGAAGAGCACACTCAGAGCCTCGATCCCGGTGTTGATGGAGTCTCAGTTCCGGCAGTTACCACCCAGTTATTCCTGCTGAGATGTTGGTGACACCACCAAAGGTTGCCCCTAGGACTCGATCATCCTCTAGCACTGCGGATGTGAGCCCTCTCCCGCTTGAGTATTCTGCTATTTATATTCCAACAGATATGTTTGATTCGCCTAGACCGCATTCCCCCTTATCGACCAATGTGGTTCGGAAGAGGAACAAAATGGATGAGGAGGCATATAAGAGGTCGTTGGCCAGCGGCTGTAACACCCCCAAGATATTCAGGGGATATTACAGCGCTGTGAGCCCCTCCGTGGGACCCACAAGGCTATACGTACACGTAACTATGAACCTTGACTGATAAGGTCTAGACATAATCAAAAGGAAGACAATGAGAATTGCCGTCCAAAGTAATAATCAAATTTGAAATGATACAAGTCAATGGGAACTAGACCCAGGACAATAAAAGCGAAACATCAAGAAGAACATCCATGTAGTACTCGAGTACTGAAAATCATTTAAAGTACAATATCTCGAATGGAAGGCATAAATAATACAGAGAAAAACATGACACAACATCACTCTTGCCCATCATCATCACACCAATGTGGTACCCACTCGTTCGCTCGTGTGGAACCTGAAATACATGAAACGTATTTCCCCCATATGGGATTAGCCGTGGGATAGCTAGTGCAACTATATCAAATATGAAGTAATATTTCTTGAACGATAAAGTAAGCATAACATCATCTCAGAAAATTCAAAACTAATATTTTGAAATAACTCAATCTCATGTCATTTTACATTTCAAATATAAACGTGATTAATCGTGGATCGTACCAGAAGCAGCAACCCCTCAGGGGACCCCTCGATCCGTCCCGAAGTGGTTAGCCCAAAGATATTCATGGATCACACCAGAAGCAACAACTCCTCATAGGACTCGTCGACCCATCCCGGAGTGAACATATACTTACACAACACACATACTTCACTTTTAAAGTCAAGAACATATAATCATAAACATATATACTTGCCTTTGAGACATGCTGAACAGAAGGTAAAAGGTATTCAAGCTCGGTTGGTCCAAGAACACACTTACGGACCTAAACAATTCGTAAGGAGTATGATAACCAACATTCAACTCAATTCACAAGAAGAAACTCCCGAAACCCGGCCTACTATTCACAATTCTATAAGGATATTCACATAGAGGTTAGAAATCATCCAAACCCTCTCAAATCTGAGTAATACACAAAAACATTCATAAATTCGTAAGAAAAACGTGGGTACGGGGTATATACTTTATAATCTCAAGGATTTCAAGCTTCAAAACAGATTAAACAGACAAATCTATGAAAAATTCCCCAAAATTTCCAAAATAGGGTTCTAGGAAGATTTACCTTGATTTGGAAGGGAGAAATGGATTAGAAGTCGTATAATCTTTGTTATCAAACCAAAAATGGTAATAAATGATGAAGGATTGCACCAAATCGCCTTCAAGTCGCCTCTCTCGCACTTTCTCATCAGGTTAGGTTTAGAAAGGTAAGAAATACAGGAAAAGCCTGATGTTCGTTCTTATAATGCTGCGACTACGTTACGTATGCAATGCCTCCATGTTAACATACGTAAAGCCATTAACGTATGCTACATCCTATACATTACGTACACTAAGGCATGGATAGGGGTTACTGTCTCGAACTATCAGGGACATTATGTACGTTATGTAGAGTGCTTAGCGTACATTAAAAATTGTTAGCGTACGCTATGCTCCCCATGTTAGCATACGTAATTTCATTCCCAGAAGTTACTGTATCGATCCATATGTATCATAACGTACATTGTGCATCTCTGTAGTGTACGCTATGCCCCCTTACTAGTGTATGTAATACTAGTTATGTAACGTACGTAACCATGCCAACAGCAATACTGCTCCGTCCAATTGATATAACACCACAACTACACAATGAAATATACTCAAGCAGTAAAAATCCCAAAAACATAAATCCAATGTATACGAAACGAAACTCGGGTAATAACCCGCAAAAATGAAAGGAGACAGGAATATATATTACATCCAAAATTCTTAAATGCGAAATGAACGTGATAGGATTTAATATCATTTTGTACAAAGTTCAAGCGGTCAGAAAAATCGAGAAATATGGAAACAGAAAATATGGATATTATATTATCCCCCTATAAAAGAAAGCTTCATCCCAAAACTTAAGAAATAAAAAATTCAGGGTATCTCGCACTCATCTTCTCTTCCGTCTCCAAGTCACTTCCTCGACTGCATGTCTCGACCATTGTACTTTGACTAACAGAATGATTTTCTGCCGGAGTTGTTTCTCACGATGCTCAAGGATCTTCATCGGTCTTTCTTCAAAGGTAACATCTTCGGCTACATGTATCTCACCATACTCGATAATATGACTAAGATCTGGTACATACTTTCTCAGTTGAGAAACATGAAAAATGTTATGGATGTGACTCAAAGCTGGAGGTAACGCCAAGCGATAAGCCAATTCTCTAACTGTTAGCCACATAGTATACAGTAAATAGCTTAGAAGGTAAAAATGCAATAAGCCGTATGATTTTCGAAGTTAATTGCATAACGGAAGTCTGATAGTGAGTTGTTGTAAATACAGCAACTGGGTACTATCCTGTTTGCTTGATGCGTACAAGGTTTTTACAATGTATACTATAAACTACAGTTATAAATGAAAACAGTAAGGATGGAAAGTAAATAACATACATATATAAGTGGTTCGAGGTAAATCCCTCTACATCCACTGGTCCTCCACACAGGAGTAGAACACTTACTAAAATCACTATGTATACAACTATGTGACTTTAACTAAACCTGTCTCTGCATCATTCACACGGATTGATACAGGGACCACAGTTTTGGCCGTTCACACAAATTGGCTTCATCACACCGATCGAAGATTTATCTTCAATGTTATTCTTCCGACACAGATCGGAACTAGCAAGGACTTAGTCCACACGGGCCTAAGGTTGATCTCAATGGTAAAGATGGTAGAATGATTCCAAAACAACATCTATATACTTTGACGAGCGTTTTGATGTATGTTGTGCTGTTTGCGCTGAGGACTTGTATAATTCTTCACCTAAATACTATTGTATGCTCAGGAAATATACAGTTCTTTCTTAGCTTGAATGTTAGAGCAATTTGTCAGATGTTTGCGCAAGATTAAGAATTCAAATGAGCAATGTCCTCTTGCTTAGGGCTATCTATAACCTTGGTAATAGATCCGTTATAAATGTAGTCATTGTCCGGTAGGTGAGATGTAGACGTCTCTGATTGGTGGCTGCAGAATGTTTGAATTGAAGGCAGCTCACATTTAATGCTTCATACATTCTTTTTTACTTTGCATTAAATGCTTTTCAGCACGTTCAGACTGTTCTCTTTCGGCTACATTAAATGTTGTCCTATCAGCAATAAATGCTGCTTTAACCGTGAATACTTTATGAATAAATAATGTTTATTTTATAATGGTATAAAACTATTATTCAGTCCTGTTGGATGTGTTTTATTTTTCCTAAGTAAAACACCTACAGCCAGACTGCTGTATTCAACATACTTAACTTCTGCTGTATGAAGATGTAGGCTATGTAGGGTTGGACTCTGTACAAGATCTATTGCTTTATTGATGGATTGTACGGAGTTTCCTAACAGCTTCCATACTTAGCGATATTCCGACTTCTGAAGATTTCTTTGTTGTACATTGGTGATTATCAATTTCCCCCTTTTTGATAATGTCAAAACTTTCTCTAGATACAGAGAGGCTGTCTTCAAGTCTTATATTCGAAAGATATGATCTTTATGACTTAGTCTAGAAATTTGAACAGCTCGCAGACAAGTTCTAAAAATAAAAATCCTACATTACTAAGTGTATTACAACCTAACTTATGATTGGCGCATAGGCACAATCTTACAGAGTGTAATCTAGATTGAATACAAATTAATCTGTGAACTGTTCGCAGACAAGTTCACTTGTTAAAATATGACAATACTTCGTAATCAAAACAGTAAAAATAGTAAGAGTAGATTACGAGCTGTAATATTTCAAGAAACCAAGAATTTTATTGATGATTGGAAAATTACAAGGCTTGAAAGGTATAAAAATACAACGACAAATATTTCACATATCCGACAGAAGCTAATTCCTATAGTGAGAATGCTTCCAAGATTTCCTTGCGGGATCATGATCAGTTCCACTCCACCAGTTGACTAATGAGTCATTGCCTCGATCCCTATAGATTCTTCGTCCTTCTAGGGAAAGATCGTAGGAAAGGATCCAATCTTCTTGATGGGTGACCCGTTCACCCTTCTGGTGTTTGGATTTCATCTTCAGCTGTAGGGGAAGCTTTCCTTCTGCCAGTAGCCTTGTGAACTCATTGGCAGCATCCTCCAGAGTTTTAAATCTATTGAACATGGCAGATTCCATGATGAGAGTACAAAAGTATCTCATCAGTTCATTTTTCTTCCAGTTCTTCAAATGCTCTGTGAAGGCTGTCGGTCTGTTGCCAGCAAAATCTCAGCGGGCTTATGTACAATACTCTTCCATGGGTCCGGCAGTCGTCTGATAGTAGTGGAAACACTTTACCCAATGCAACCTCCATTTCTCTCTCTCTCTCTCTCTCTCTCTCTCTCTCTTTATCTCTCTTTCTAGCCTCCATTTCCGGGCAGCCTCTCTAAACTTTTCCCCCTTTTTGGCATCAACAAGATCCGAGACCTTGCTGTGAATTTCCCTAAGGAGTTTCATTGATTCGGCTTGCTGGATCTTTAGATCATTGATGCTGTCGACCAGCCTCCCAACCAATATAGTGAGATCATCGATCTCGTAATTGTGATCAGTTAGTTTGGAGCCAGTGTGTTCAAGGGCGGCGACCGTCTTAGCCTCGGCAATGCGTAGTTATTTCTGTTCTTGCTTCAGGATCCGCTCCTGATGCTGTTTAAGTTAGTTCAGCACTTGCCACATTGCTGTATTAGGCGAAATGCATCTTCCACATCATTTATCGCAGATTTCAGCTTTAGGAGCTTGTCCAGAGCAGTTTTGTGCATCCAGTCGAGTTCTTTTCCAACATCATATAGGGCCTTGACGGAGTCCTATAGAAATATAGTTTTTCGACTGATGGCTAGCAGTTTCTCAATACGTGCTTTGGTGCATGAAGATCCAGGGCGAGCAATCTTTGGGTCTTCTGGTTCTATAAGCTGTCGAAGCACCACGTGATGATGGGGTCTTCGTGGTATGTCGTCAGGAGGAAGCCGTCATCATATTCAAATTTGGAACTTGCAGAGATAGGATATACAGGGGCTTTGGAAGGTTGTGCTGCTGGGTTAGTCTGGGAGACAAAAGGGACTGATTCCTCCTGCCTTGGTTTATTTCATGTAGTTGGAACTATATGAGGGACTGAATCCTCCTGTCAACTCTCGGCTTCTGCCTATTTCGGAAGAGGGACTGATTTCTCTTGGCAGACGGTGCGGGCGGCATCTTATTCTTCTTCTTGGACAGGATGGGCTTCCTGTATGGGAGAAGTAGTTGGCTCTTCAATGATGATAGGAGGGACCGATTCCTCCTATTGCTATTCTTCTTGAGCTACTTTCTGTTGTGGGGGCTCGGACTGTTGTTTATCATATGTCCCCTGGCCTTGTTGGGTTTGAAAGTTGGCCATTTATCCTTCCCTAGCCTCTTCTCGGCTAATTCTAAGACCTGTCTGTAAGGCATCATCATCATCACTAGAGTCATTGTCGGATTGGCGGCTTAGGGATGGAGCCTTGTCACCGGATGGTGACTTCCCTTTTAGTCTGGCCTTTTCTTTTTCCATGAAGTAACTTGAGATGAGCTCAAAACAAAAGTGATCCTCCTGCGGATCTGTACCTCAAAATTTTAGGATCTTCCAGCTTGGTAAATAGTTGATCATCCATCATGGCTGCCACATGCTCAGGATCTATTGTACGAACAACAACTGTTTCTTCTAGAGGGGTTGCACTCTGTGGGAGAGTTTCAGCAATAGAAACCGTTGATGGGACTTCTATAGTGACCGCTGTAGTCACTGTAGACTCAGCCTTAGAAGACTTCTCGATCTTCTTTCTCTTCTTCTCGACAGCTTGAGGAGAGCTGATGTTGGGGATACTTCTTTTCCTTTTCTTCCCATCGCCCGAGCTTTTCAAAATGACATCCCTCGGGTCACTTGAAGTGGGCATGCTGTGAGGGTTGGGCCTGTTAGCAACGAGAGGTGATTTGTTGAAGACGGTGGGTCGGGTTCCACCGACGAATTTCCCAATGTCAATCTTCTTGGCATCAGCTGATTGCTTCATTCCACAATGAGTGAGAATGTAATTCAGGATGAGGCCAAAAGATTTCTTGGAATATTCAGGCTTGGAGGCCTCTTCCTGAATGCGTTACAGAATTATCTGGCACCAATTCACCTTTTCTCCAGACATGATGGCGACCATCATTCTGAATCTCAAGTTGGTGCACATTTCAAGCGCACCAGTCCAGTTCTCAATAACACCGCAGCAAAAATCATGCAGGTAGACATATGGGAGAGTGAAATTTTTCTTGTGGCACGAAGGATGGACATTGGTGGCCATGGAATTGCTAGTGAACAACTTCCAGTATTCTGACAATAAGCTTTTAGACCCGAAGGTCATCAGTTCCTCAATCTTGAGTCCATCAGAAGGCAATTTGTATATCTTCTCCAAAAGATCCTTGTTCAGAGGGATCTCTATCACTTGCACAATCGTGATTATATCAGTAATTTCAGCTCCTTTCTCTGTGAGGAGTATGTGAAGGTAGCATCCAGGTAGAACTGCTCCATAATCTGTTCATCATATGTATCAGCATGGTGGCTGCCCAGGTGATACAACCCTAGTTGCTTCACTCTAGAAACAACCAGTTCCATGCCGACATCATCTTCTCCTTCAAAAGTAATCCTCTCAAGTAGCATAGATCTGGCGAAGATACACCTATCAATAATCCTTCAGGTTTGGCAGCCTCCTCCTGAATCATCTTCAACAAAATTTGGCACCAGTTAATCTTTTCTCCGGACATGATAGCTACCATCATCTGAAAGCGAAGGTTAGTACACATCTCAAAAGCTCCTGTACGGTTCTCAACATCCTGGGCACATAAGTCATGAAGGTATACATAGGGCAGGTAGAAATTCTTCTTGTGGCATGATGATGAACATTCTGTGCATTCTTCTCACCGGTGAACAACCTCCAGTAGGTTGTCAACAACTTCTCCGATCCGAAGGTCTCCAATTATTCCATTCTCAGGCCATCAGACGGCAGCCTGTAAAGTTTTTCCAACAATTCTTTGTTCAGAGAGAACTGAATCCCTTGAATAGTTGTAGATATCTCAAAAATTTCTCCTCCTTTTCTCTGAGACGAGTATTTGAACGAGGCGTCCAAATAGAATTCCTCTACAATGTGTTCATCGTATAGGTCATCATGGCGATTGGCAAGGCAGTACATCCTTTGCTGTTTCACCCTTGAAACAACCAGTTACATCCCAACGAACTCGTCTCCTTCGAGATTTATTCTCTCCATAACCACGGACCTGGCAAAGATGCATCCGTCGATGATTGTTTCTCTATTCTTCATAGATAGGGAGGAAGTCTGAAAAGTTGACATTCTCGCAGAAAAAGGTTTTGAAGAAAGCAGGGAAATATCGCAGAAAGTTCCAGAAAATACAGAGAATATGTAGACTGTTTTGCTTGAGACTCGTTTAAAATTGCAGAAAGCGTAAAGAGTCTAAGGGAGCAAAATACAGTCCTTTTATAGGGTGCAGGGAAGATTAGGGTTTCATACAGTGAACGGTCATATTTAAGGGATGGTAACCATCTTTTTAAACTAACGTACAGGATGTATTCAGAGTAACTTTTACGTCTTATCCATCTATTTTTAAAATGATAACTGGTCCCACTTCTGACCGTTCGTCTTCCCTTATTGCACGAAATGGCTGTTTAAATTTATTAAAATCGCATTATTTGAGATATATAAGTACATGTGTCTTTAAATAGGATAAAACATTTGAAATGTAAACCGGGCATGTGGACTTAAAAATGTTTTCAGCATAAATAGAGTAGTAATTTAATATTAATTGACATCCTACGGTATATGTGTTGTATTCGCGAATCAATACAGCGTTCCCCCTTAAAAGGTACATACGGGATTCAATTCTTACACCAATATTTGGATTAATACTGTATTCATGTGTCGTACTGTATTCCCCCTTAATTAATGTACACGTCCGTTGTAGTAAGGTTTCATGCCTTCTTTGTCCTACAGTACTATCTGACTGGTTCCGAGTGTACAGTTAATTAAAGTGGATACTGTATTCTTGGGTCTTACAGCATTCCCCCTCAATTGTTGAGTAAAAGCGTAAAAACTTACATGTAGTCAGGCTGTGGCATTCCCAATTCTTGATGACGCATACAGAATCTGGTTGTGCTGAGAGGTTTTGTAAAGATGTCGGCTAACTAAATGTCTCTATGAATCTTCTCGATCCGAACATCCTTATTCTCAACAAGATTCATGATGAAGTGATGCTCCATATCAATAGGCTTAGTTCGCGAGCGCAATACTGGTTGTGCGTTATTGTAATTGCACTTGTGCTATCGCACATGATTGGTGTCTCTCTGGCACTAGTTCCATAATCTTGTAATTGTTGTTGTATCCAGAGAACTGCATACAGCAACTTCTAGCGGCATAATATTCCGACTCAGCTATATAAAGCGAGTTGGCCAATTGCTTCTTACTGAACCACGACACAAGTCTAGGTCCAAGAAAGTGACAAGTATCGCTGGTACTCTTCCTATCCAACTAACAGCCTCCGAGATCCGAGTTGTTGTAGCCAACCAAATCAAATCCCCCTTCCTTAGGATACCACAATCCAACGTCAATTGCTCCTTTCACATATTTAAGGATTCATTTGGCTGTCGTGAAGTGTGGCTCCTTAGGTGCTACTTGATACCGACCACACACTCCTACAGCAAGCTGGATGTCGGGCCTGCTAGCTGTTAGGTACAGGAGTGATCCAATAAGCTCCCTGTAGAGTGATTGATCAACCGGATTTCCAGCTTCGTCAGCACTAATTTGCACAAAACTGCTCATGGGAGTTGATGAGGATTTTGAGTTGTTCATCCCAAACTTGTTGAGTAGCTCCTTGATGTACTTCTCCTGGTTGATGAAAATTCCTGTAGGCAATTGCTTCACCTGCAATCCTAGGAAATAACTAAGTTCTCCCATCATACTCATTTCAAATTTGTTTTGCATGATATGAGAAAACCTTTGACATAGAGCAAGGTTAGTAGAACCAAATATAATATCATCGACATATATTTGTACCATTAACAGGTTATCTACTTCTTGTATTTTAAATAGAGTTTTGTCCACAGCACCTTTCTCAAATCCATTATTGCTAAGATACAGGGATAGGGTTTCATACCAAGTTATAGGTGCTTGCTTAAGTCCATACAGTACTTTCTGTAGCCTGTATACTAAGTCTCCACCATCAGTGTTGACACAACCTGGTGGTTGTTCAACATAGACTTATTCGGCGAGGTATCCATTCAGGAATGCGCTATTAACATCCATTTGATATACTATAAAGATCTTATGGGCGGCAAAAGCAAGGAATATCCTGATGGCTTCTAGTCTGGCTACAGGGGCAAAAGTCTCATCGTAGTCTATGCCTTCTTCTTGTCTATAGCCTTGTGCGACTAGATGGGATTTGTTCCTGATAACAAGTTCATTCTCATCCTTCTTGTTTCTAAATACCCATATGGTTCCAATTACGACTTGATGCTCTGGCCTGGGTACTAGATACCACATATTATTTCTTTCGAGACCATTAAGCTCTTATTCCATAGAAGTTATCCAATGAGAATTATTCAAAGCTTCATTGGTCGAAAAAGGTTCGGATTGAGCGAAGAATACAGCTAGGATTCACATAGCTAGTCTCCTAAGTTCAGCTTGATATTTCCATACAGGAAATGGAGATTTCTCAGAATCGCTCTCTTCTTGCGCACACACTACAGTTCCTTGTGTACTCTATCTTCTTCTTCGAGTTTATAGACCAGCATCAATATCTCCTATAATTAATTTTTGTAAGTGATCTCTCAACCATCTTCTGTCAGGTTCTAGTTCGGCATCCCGTACTGTATCTTGTGGTCTTTGTAGTTTGACTTGACAAAGATCGGCTTCGACTACTTCTGATCTTACAGCTGCAGGATTAATTTCTAAGTCTCCGACAGGCTCTATAAGAGTTTTAGGGTCATTAATGGAGAGTGTTCGAATATTTTGGGTTAAGTCTTCTACGCCTGTAGGATCAAAATGAGGTTCATCGAACACTACGTGGACATATTCCTCTATTGTAAGCTTCTGTTTGTTAAAGATTTTGAAAGCTTTGTTGACAGAGGAGTATCCTACAAATATCCCTTCACCAGACTTTTCGTCGAAGGTCTTGAGTTGATCTTTCCCATTATTCAGAACGTAACATCTGCATACAAATATATGAAAGTATGCAACTAATGGAGTTTTAGTATTCCATACCTCATAGGTTGTTTTGTTGTGATGCTTGTTGACGATATAGAGGTTTTGTGTATAGCACGCTGTATTGGTTGCTTCGCCCCAGAACCGCTGCGGCAACTTGCTTGCTGCAACCATGGTTCTTGTTGCTTCTTTGAGTGTTCTATTCTTTCGCTCGGCAACACATTTTACTGAGGAGTCCGGGCTGTTGAGTATTCGTGTTGTATTCCATTATCTGAACAGTATTGCTCTATAAAGCGATTTGTGAATTCAGTACCTCTGTCAGAACGAATGGATGCGATACTCAACCTTTTCTCATTCTGAATCTTTCTCAGGTGCTTAGGCAACTTCATTGTGGTTTCTTTCTTCTTGCTGAGAAAAATTGTCCAAGTGTACCTAGAAAAATAATCAACAATAACGAGACAGTATTTCTTACCTCCAAGCTTACAGGGACTACAGGGCCGTTTAGGTCCATGTGTAGTATATCCAAAACCCTATGCGTGGATAGGAATGATTTGCTTTTCATGGTGGTTTTGACTTGTTTGCCTTTCTGACAGGGTCCGCAGATGCTGTCTTTATGGAATGACGCATCGGGCAAACCTCTAACCATTCCTTGTCTGGATAGTTTGTTGATCGTCTTGAAGTTGATGTGGGACATCCTCTTGTGCCATAGCCATCTTTGATCTGCAGTGCCTTTGGTAGCAAAACAAAGAACAGTGGAGCTCATAGGCTTCCAGTCAGCAATTTACATATTACCTGACCTGCTTCCTATGAGGACTATTTCTTTGGTCTTGATGTCCTTCACTCTACAGTGGTCTATATAGAATTTCACCGAGAACTATTTTTCATAGAACTGGCTAATACTAAGTAGATTGTACCGCAGGCCTTCAACATAGGCTACATCGGTGACTTTGGACTTTCCTACAAGCAGGGTCCCCATCCCTCTTGCTCTTCCTTTGGACTTATCACCGAAGCGCACCTTTGGACCGCGACCTTCTACATAATCTTACAGTTTGCTTATATCTCTTGTTATGTGCCGGGAACATCCGCTATCAAAGTACCAGATGTCCTTCTCTTTGATATCCTGTAAGAAAAGAGATTAAGTAGTTTTAAGTCCCCTTTGATTGTTGGGTCCATATATGTTAGTGCCTTTTGGTACCCAAATTTGCCTGACAGCAATAGGTTTGCTGTAGGTTACTTTTGGTCCAGTTTTGCAGTGTCTACGTGGGGCAGGCACGTAGTCACTGTAACCTTGATAATCATGCATGTGAAATTTAGGGTTATAGTTGATTGTCATCTAGAAGGTGGAGCCATTTTCTTAGGTCTTACAACTTATCTTATGGGTCTCCAGTTAGATTCCCATAGATTTTGTTGATACTGCACGGCGACCTGCTTCTTTGATGGATAATGGGGTTCCTATATCTAATATCTAGGCCCACTGTATTATTGATAGTACTAAGGTGTTTTCCTTTGATATTTGGATACAGCCTTCTGTCTAGATGGTTGTTGGCGCTTTTGATATGCTCGGAGAGCATGCTGTTGATTACGCCTTACAGATCTGGGAGGCTGAGGTTTCCGCTATCTGTGATATGATCTTGGTGGTGGAATCATAGCCTTCTCTGTACGAGGGGCATCTGTAACCTTTGCAGGACTAGGCATTTCTTCAGGTACATGAATGGGTTCCACACTCCTGACGAATATTGTACTAGACTTTCCCTAATGGGAGAATGAGTTGTACCCTAAGCCACTTTTATGATGAGCATGTTTCCCAGTGCTTAGAATTTCTTCCATCCGTTTAGATGATTTCTCGAATGATTTCAGGATGGTCTCTAATTCTTCTTCTGACTTCTCGAGAGTTTTTACTTTGGCTTTGAGTAAAGATAAATCATTTGTCTTGCTCTCATTATGAGACTTGGTCTCATTTAGATCATGGGCAAGTTAATGATTGTTTTCCATGAGTTTTTCAAGTGTGACCTTGCTGTCTTCGCAATCAGTAGACATGTTTTCATAGTTGTTTTTCAGCAAGTCATTTTCAACTTTTAGCTCTAAGTTTGAAATTTCGAGCTTTATGTTTTCTCGTTTTAAAGTCTCATGGGCCTTTTGAATGTTTTTTAATTCATTCAACATGTTTTCAAAGGTATGCGATGCATTTACAGGAGTAGTTGAATTTGAACTTACTTCATCATCACTATCCTCATCGTCTTGTATTTCTTTGGCCATAAAGCACATATATGCTTTATCTTCAATCTCATCGTCGGAGGAGTCACTGTCAGTGATAGCCTTTGGTCTTGTTTGACGCTGGCTAAGCTTCTGATTCGCCAATCAGGGCCTTGAGCTTGTTTTTTCGGACGTACCTTCTTTCATCCTTTTCTTGTTGCTCAGATTCTGGCAACTTTTGTACTTTCAAATGTGGACACTTATTTGCATAATGTCTAGGTTTCCTACAGTTATAGCATAGGTTTGAATCACCAGAGGAGGGAGATTCAAAACTTACTTTGTGAAAGGCTTAGACTTGGATGGAGTCTTTCCAGACTATTTAATGAACTTTTTGAACTTGTGCATGAGTTGGGCCATTTCATCTTGTGACAGGATCTCATCATCGCTGTCTCCTGTCAGATGCAGCGGCCAGGGCTGTAGTTTGGCAGGTGACTCTTCAGCCTTTTCTCTCTTGTTAATATCATACTCAAAGGCTTTGAGGTTAGATAATAGGTCAAAGGTAGAAATATCATTAAGATTACATGATACACACATAGTTGTAAAGATTTTTAAATTTTTTCCTTTTAGGTATAAACTTTACCCAATGCTTCAAGCTCACCGACAATGCCAGTGAATCTGAGGTCAAGCTCCTCAAGCATTTCGGAAGATTTCATTTCAAAAGATTCAAATTGCAGAGTAAGTTTTGGAAATTTTATTTTCTTTCGAGAGCTCAGTACCCTCGCAGATGAGCTTGAGTTTCTCCCAGATTTTCGTAGCTGTCTTACAGCTCTTTAGCTTTGAGAATGTGCCTTTGTCGAGAGTGACAAACAGTGCATTCTTAGCTACATTATCGAGGTTCGCACGCTTGCAATCATCAGTTGTCCATTGCTCGCGCTCCTTCTCGAGCATTTCAGCGTGAGGTTGTCCTTCTATCCTTGTGGAAGAATTAAACTTCATTATCTTTATTGGACCTTCTTAGATGACGAATATCATCTCCTCATGCATGGCTGCAAGATGAGCTTCCATCCTAATTCTCAATCATCAAACTCATTAATAGAGAACATAGGAATCTTTTTTATCATAGAGGTATCCATTTAAGAAATATGAAATATGATGAAAATATGATGCGGTTTTCAAAGGCTAGTGATTTGTGGATCCGACTCAGTTAAAAATAGACTGATTCTTTTTAGAATCAACTGCTCTGATACCACTTGTTGGCCACTAAGTACTCAATAAACAGCTTAGAGAGTAAGGGTACAATAAGTTGTACAGTTTTTGAAGTTAATTTGCGTAGCGGAAGTTTGTTGTGTGAGTTGCTGTAAATACAGCAACTAAGTGTTCTCCTGTTTAGTTGATGCGTACAGGGTTTAAAAGTGTATACTAGACAAATCACAATAGAATGAAAATAGTAAAGACAAAGTAAATAACACACAGTTTAAAGTGGTTCGAGGTAAACCCCTGTACATCCACTGGTCCTCCACACAGGAGTAAACAGTTTATTAAAATCACTGCGTACACAACTACGTGACTTTAACCAAACTTGTTTCTGTATCGTTCACACAGGTTGATAGAGGGATCGTAGCTTTGGTTCGTTAATACGGATTGGCTTGAGCTCTTTCGACTCGCTTCTTCTCATACAGATCGAAGCTTCATCTTCAATGCTATTCTTCCTACGCAGGTCGGAATATGCAAGGATCTTTAGTCCACATAGGGCTAATGAGAATCTTAATGGTAAGGGTAGAACAAATCTTCAAACAGTAGCTTTATCTTTGAAGAATGATCGTTGTATGCTGTGCTGTTTGTGTTGAGGACTTGGTATATTTCTTTGCTTGTATACTGTTGTATGCTCACAAAATATACTTCTTTGTAATCGCTAGAATGTCAGAGTAATCTGTCAGAGCTTTCGCGATAATGAATAATGTGTGTGAAGTCCTCTTGCTTGGGGCTATTTAAACCTTGGAATTGTATCAGTTATAAATGTAGCCATTGTTGGTTGTAGAGATGTTGACGTCTGTCTCTTGATTGGCGGCTGCTGAATGTTTGAATTAAAGCAGATCGCATTTAATGCTTCAGACATCCTTTCTGTCTTTGCATTTTATGCTCTTTAGAGCGTTCAGACTTGTCTCTCTCCGGCTGCATTAAATGATGTCCTATCAGCAATAAATGTTGCTTTAACCGTGAATACTTTATGAATAAACAATATTTATCTCACAACAGTTTAAAGCTTCTTTTGTTCAGTTCTGTTGGAAGTATTTTACTTTCCTTAAGTAAACCACCTTCAGCATGTATGTTGTATCCAACACTTTAAGTTTCTTTGATGTAAGATGGGGACTGTAGGATGGACTGTAGAAGATCTCTTTGATGTAGGGACGAACTGTATGGATAGTCCTAACAGCTTTCATACTTAACAGTATTCTGACTCCTTTGAGATTACTTTGATGTATGCTCGCAATTATCAAAACATGAATGTTTTTCCCAACACTATTCATGGCTCGTACTGTATTCCCCTTCAATTAATGCACATGTCAGCTGATATCCGGAATTTCTACTACTGTTGTTTAATATTATTTTATCCGAATTATATTGTACAGCATGGGATCTGTATAGTATGGATAAAATAAATGAATGACTGATACATCTGTATTGGTATAATTGTCGTACTTGGTCGACAATTGCATTTGAGGATAGTGTGTATCATATGAGAATATTATTGGAAGGAGTATATGTATTTGGTATGCCGTATGTTCGTATTCGGTATGTTGAGACGTTGGACAAGAATAGCTGAATGGCCAAGTGTAGCATTATTAGCGCACGCTAATATACATGCCTAGTGCACGCTATCGTGCAGATTTAGCGCACGCTAATGGTAAAGGATAGCGTACGCTAGTATAGACCAGATCAGAAGGAATCTACGTGTGGACTAGGCCACTTTCGGCGCTTGTTCTGATAAGTCAACGAATATTGTAATGTAGTACTAGAGCATGCTAAACCCTAAGGATTAGCGCACGCTAACTGTAGATCGGACAAAAAGGAATCTTATCCTCGTCAGTGATTTTGGCATGTGGGGACACGGGGGTAGGTGCAGACTGTAGCAAGTCAACTACGATAGCGCACGCTACTAATGAAAAAGTAACGCACGCTAATGACAGTCAGTATATATATGATTGCAGATGTGAATTATGTTCATTCGGCCATTCCTTCCTTTATTTTGAGAGAGAGAGTTTTTAGAGAGAAGTTTGAGGTTCCAAACACTGAGAGATGATGATCTTTAACAAGATTAAGCTGAGGAACATGGATTAAAGTCTTGTTCTTAAAGTTACTGATGATTCTTGAAATGAAGTTGATTGTTCTCCTTCATGGTTCGTCTATACAAGGTAATAGTTCTTCACCTTTGGATTTCATTTTGGATTGAAGATTGATGTTCTTGAGTTAATGATTATCATATAAACAAGTTGATAAGTATGATTAGGAGATGGATTACCGGATTATGATGATGTTGTTATTGATATATGGATATTGATGTGATTCGTAAGGTTTGAATCGTGTTGTTCGTCTTCTAGAGATATGTTGGTTAATATCTCCCTTTATTTCGGGTCTTTGATGTTGTTGTTATTGTTTACTTCGTATGATGATGAACATGCAAGTGATTATGATTCTTGGTGTATATGATATGATTAAGAAGATCATATGTTGAAATGTTAGTGGAAATAAGATTTGGACACTTGTTTGGAGAGTAATGTGTATAAGGTTCGACTTTGGAAAAATCACCACCGATTCATGAAAACTCAAAAAATTCTGAAACATAATAGTATGATAGAGCATCGAGTTATCTTTCTAATGGTTCAAACGGTGAGTTAATCGGAGTCCGGATGAGTGAGTTATGCTCAAAATGGCAAAAAACTATACTGTCTGTATTTTGAGAATAGGTAGCGCACGCTATTGATGAAGTTAGCGTACGCTAACGTTCCTTGGCGTATAAAAACGTAAAGCAGTCGGGAATTTCATTTCCCAACCCTTCCTACACGATCCCCTTTCGTCCCAAATCACCCAAACTCGGTTTTTAAACGCTAAACCTCAGATTTTGAGTTGGTTTATCAAGTGATAACATCTAGGAAAGCTTGGAACAAGGATTATAACATCATTCTTGATTCTTTCGCCGGATTGAAGGTAATTGGCTTGAACTTTAATATTTTGGGATGTTTGAGATTCTTGATATATTTGGGTTGTTTAATTCGTATCGATGGCTAGAATCATATAATGTTGGATATATATTTGTGATTATGTTCTTCGTGTTCTTGATGTGGTTGGTGTTTATTGATTGATGATTCGAATATACCTTTGAACTATGCCTTCAAGGTGTTTGATTGAAGTTTTGAAAGAGAAATTGATTGGAATATTTTGGTTAAGTTTGTATACTCGGCTTATCGAATCGATATATGGACTTTGTGGAATCATGGGAATACATTCGTAATTGTTTGAGTTAGATTGTTCGGACTTGTGTTTAATCGAGATATTTTGGAATCGTTGGGTTTGTGGATGGTTATATCGATTGTTGATTGTTATCGAACTTGTTGTTTATCGATTATTGTAATAGGTTGAGATTATTGACCGGTGATTAGAACCATGCATTGCGGTCGTGTTCGAGAGTGTTTGCGAATTTCATTGATCAGGGCCGAGGGACTTGTAGATGACGGCAATGGATTTGGTAACAGCTTCCTCGTTGTTGTATCGGTATCGAGGCAAGTTATTACTTGCACAGTTTATAATATTTAATGAATGGTTCCCGTTTCATTCGTTTATAATTCGTATAGCAATGTTTATAATCGTAATCACGGGATATTTGGGATTATAAGTTGTATTCGAGTTATGGGAATTACATCATGATGTATGTGACTTACTTTTGTTATTGGTATACTTGGGTATCGAGGATACATTGTGATAAAGACAAATATATGAATTATCTGCAATCCGTGACATTTTGGATCGTCGAGTATTCAGAATAATGGTTGGTGATGGTTAGATATCAAGATTGCTCTCGAAGAACTTGGAGCAAGTATATTAATCATTGTCATCTTTTGTGTCGATCATGTTATGGTACATTCCTGTATCGTTGTTGTCATGCATTTGTGCATTGTTGTTGTCGTACATTGTGTACTGTTGTTTTGTGAAGTTGTGCATTATTGCCATATGTCCACCATGCGTTGGCCCGACGGGATCAACATGGGATATCTATAGTTGTGTGCGCTAGATCGTTGGACAGGTAATGCCACCATGCGTTGGTTCGACGGGATCATCATGGGGATCTATAGCTGTGTGCGCTGGATCGTTGGATTACCATATGCGTTGTTGTTAATGTGCATATGTATATTATGGGTTGCCATAAGTATACAATGTCGTTATTGATGTGTGCATATTGACGTTGTCATATGAGTATGCATTTATAGGTCTTGTGTTAGGACCGTGTCCGTATGATGTATTGATCTGATCTCGGATTAGACTGATATGATTTCGTCGTGGCATTTCATATCTTGAGGTATGTTCCGTACTTCCTTTGGTATTTGTCTTTTGATGGATAACCGATTATCGAGTTGAGATTTGATGATGTTTATTCCGATGGATCGAATTGGTCAGAGTTGGTATAATTCGTAACAGTGAGTTGTGATAATGTTTTGAGAACCTTGGGTATTGTTGAGATACCGTACAGATATTTCCGTATTAACTTATTGTGTTGTTAAGGATACGAATCGTGGATTTTCGTAAAGTTACGGTGGTAAGATTACATTGGTCGTATTCTTACTTAGTGATTTCATTGGTATGTAATTATCGATGTGATGTGATTGTTATCATTGTTGGATATTATGGCTGACCCCGTCGTGGGTTTTCTTTTTAGGTTCTTTGGATATCGAGCTTGTAGCGGTCGTGAAGAGATGAGCTTCCCGGAGGATACTGGCTAGAGCATGTATTTGTGTATCGAGTTTCCTAATCAGTTGTTGTATTCCACTGCTAGAGTATTTTTAATTGTTTGTCCTTTTCTGTCGCGTGAGTATTTTTAAATGGCCTTTTGGTTTCTGGTAACTTGAGTTACTTTGGCAAATCATTTTCTAATCTATTGAGTTTCGGCTGTTTGGCCTTGTGGTTTCAAATGAGATTTTACGACGGTTTTGTTAACGGGTATTGTAAAGTTTTCGAATGTTTTTAAAAGATAGTACTGTCGTTATCCTCTTGGGTGTTTGTAAATGTTTGCAAAAATTTCCTTCAGCCTTATGGGTTCCATCTCAAGGCCCACGGCGCTGTAATATTCCTGGATGGCTCTAGGGGTGTTACAGAATATGGTATCAGAGCTTAGGTTGAGAGAACCTAGGCAGTTGGATTTAGTCGAGTCGTGTTTTGTCGTGTCATTCGAGTTGTTGATTGACTAATTCTAGAGCCCTAGGTTTTATTGTTCACTCGGGCTTGTGCGTTATGTGATTTACCTGTGTGGTACTCGGGTTGTAAATTTTTCCAAATGGTATTAACGTGTTTCTTCGGATAGAAATGTGTTGTGTTGTCGAGTTGAACTGAGTTTGCAAAATATGTGTTTTGAAAATATCTATGTCGAGTATTTTCTAGAGTTGGGACATGTGCCAGTAACACGGGAAACCATCGGATTCATGATCTGTAAGTATTTGGATTTTTGAATTACATTAAGATTTATTGCCATTCTAAGTTGATCTGCTTTGAGATTCAGAAAGATGTTATGCGTTACAGTATGAGGTGACAAAGTTGGGACAGGATTGGCGATCTTGAGAGTTTATGATTTTGGAAATCAATATGTCGGTTAAATTTTGGAACGGAGTTGTGCAATTGGGAGAAAGATTGTGGATTGATGAGGAGAACATGTAGTCATGTTAGTACATTTTGAGATGTATGAACTGTTTTTGAGCATTTAAAAATGATACTTTTCAAAATAAATGTCTTATGAATGTTTTACGGAAAATGATTTTAGGCCGAGACCCAATCGATTTTGAAATGGTTTTGTAACTCAGGACTTGGAGTGTGAAAGAATTTTCTATTTTTTTCTAAACTTCTCGTAACGTGGAACGGGATATGGGCTGAAACCCTAATATTTCAAAAACTTTTCTGTTTTCTTAAAACTCCCGAGATTTGTAAAACACTTTACCAATCGTTTATCTATTTTATTTCCGCCTTTCGAGATTTTGGTTTACTTGTTCAAATGAGACTTCTCGGGAAGTCTTTCGCTGTGTTGATTTGTTTCAATATTTTGTCATAACATATTTGAGGTGATCCAGGATGGGTTAATGGTTGACGTTACGAGTCATGTGTGGAAAAGGAGTTTTAACGGAATTTATATTTTAGAACTCTATTATGTAGTTTTCCGATGGAATATCGGTGGATATTGGTGACGAACCGAATTGGCATACAGGAGTACGGATCTGGTCAATCATTTGCATAGTTTTTATTTTAAAACTTCGAAATCGTGTGGATTCGAAGGAAACTGTTATCTAATACTTGGCACCAGCGAGCCAATTTAATTTTTGAAAATTTATTTTGTGGTCTTACCAAAATTTATGTTTTGAGTTTTAAAATTTTTTAAAGTACTTTCGAAAATTGTCTTCTTGACGAGACTGTATGATTTCAAAACTGGTTTTGAAAATATGATTGATATACATACACATTTAGTGCATAGTGCATATCATATTGTTGGTATGATGAATAAAGATTCGAACTTCAGTATGGTAGTTCGGTTATCCAGGGATGCTCGGTTGATTTATTGGATAAGAGAAATAGGATGCGTGTTATAGATCCATGCACAGGATATAATTTTGGAACTTTGGATTTCGTGAATCGGGACATATGTGCTATGTGATTCCATTGGTATGGTAGTAGCATGATTTTTTTACCATAGTGATTTTTGAACGATTTCTTTATAAATGTAGATTGGGGATGGTGACCCCATGATGGTTGTTTTGAATATTGAGTGGTCGTTCCCACTCCATGTATGATTGGATATGTTCGTCGGTTTGTGATTGGTTGTTCGTATGTCGAGGAGTATGTTCACCAGTTGGGTATGTTTATTGAGATCCACTGTATGTGATTGGTGTGTCGTTTTGAGAATGTTATTCTTTCATATATCTGTTTCTGTGGTTCTGTGTTGATCATGTTGGAGCTTACTGTGTGAGGGTATTCCCGATTATCATTGATCGTTCGTTGGTAATATTGGAGTTTATCATGATGATGATATTCTCGATTGTGTTTTGACCTCTGGTTGGTCATATTGGAGTTTATCATGTTGATGATATTCTCGATTGCGTTTTGACCTTCGGATCGGTCGTATTGGAGTTTATCATGTCAATGATATTCTTGGTTAATTATTGGTTGATCATTGCTAGTGATCATCTGAGCGTTCAGATTTTGTGTTGATGTTTTGAGACTCGTGGAATATGATTCTAAGCGTATTGAGGCTTTACAGTGAAGTCACTTACTAGTATCTCAGGAGATCGTCGACTCTGCGCATTTGTAAATATGCTATTTTGGTTATTCGGTAATATTGATGATTGATCGTTGTCATGATGGTTTCGGAATATTTTGGGTTGAACGGTTTGTTTGTTTTCTATGACGGATTGCAAGTTTCGAGGACGAAACTTATTTTAAGTGGTGTAGTATGTAATTTCCGGAATTTCTACTACTGTTGTTTAATATCATTTTATCCGAATTATATTGTACAGCATAGGATCTGTACATTATGGATAAAATAAATGAAGGACTGGGACAACTGTATTGGTATAATTGTCGTACTCGGTCGACAATTGCATTTGAGGATCGTGTGTATCATATGAGAATATTATTGGAAGGAGTATGTGTATTTGGTATGCCTTATGTTCGTGTTCGGTATGTTGAGACGTTGGACAAGAATAGCTGAAAATGGCCAAGTGTAGCATTATTAGCGCACGCTAATATACATGCCTAGCGCACGCTATCGTGCAGATTTAGCGCACGCTAATGGTAAAGGATAGCGCACGCTAGTACAGACCAAATCAGAAGGAATCTACGTGTGGACCAGGCCACTTTCGGCGCATGTTCTGATAAGTCAACGGATATTGTAATGTAGTACTAGCGCATGCTAAACCCTAAGGATTAGCGCACGCTAACTGTAGATCGGACAAAAAGGAATCTTATCCTTGTCAGTGCTTTCAGCATGTGGGGACACGGGGGTACGTGCAGACTGTAGCAAGTCAACAACGATAGCGCACGCTACTAAGGAAAAAGTAACGCACGCTAATGACAGTCAGTATATATATGATTACAGATGTGAATTATGTTCATTCGACCATTCCTTCCTTTATTTTGAGAGAGAGTTTTTAGAGAGAAGTTTGAGATTCCAAACACTGAGAGATGATGATCTTTAACAAGATTAAGCTGAGGAACATGGATTAAAGTCTTGTTCTTAAAGTTATTGATGATTCTTGGAATGAAGTTGATTGTTCTCCTTCATGGTTCGTCTATACAAGGTAATAGTTCTTCACCTTTGGATTTCATTTTGGATTGAAGATTGATGTTCTTGAGTTAATTATCATATAAACAAGTTGATAAGTATGATTAGGAGATGGATTACCGGATTATGATGATGTTGTTATTGATATATGGATATTGATGTGATTCGTATGGTTTGAATCGTGTTGTTCGTCTTCTAGAGATATGTTGGTTAATATCTCCCTTTATTTCGGGTCTTTGATGATGTTGTTATTGTTTACTTCGTATAATGATGAACATGCAAGTGATTATTATTCTTGGTATATATGATATGATTAAGAAGATCATATGTTGAAATGTTAGTGGAAATAAGATTTGGACACTTGTTTGGAAAGTAATGTGTATAAGGTTCGACTTTGGAAAAATCACCACCGATTCATGAAAACTCAAAAAATTCTGAAACATAACATTATGATAGAGCATCGAGTTATCTTTCTAATGGTTCAAACGGTGAGTTAATCGGAATCCGGATGAGTGAGTTATGCTCAAAATGGCAAAAACTATACTGTCTGTATTCTGAGAACAGGTAGCGCACGCTATTGATGAAGTTAGCTTACGCTAACATTCCTGGGCGTATAAAAATGTAAAGCGGTCAGGAATTTCATTTCCCAACCCTTCCTACATGATCCCCTTTCGTCCCAAATCACCCAAACTCGGTTTTTAAACGCTAAACCTCATATTTTGAGTTGGTTTATCAAGTGATAACATCTAGGAAAGCTTGGAACAAGGATTATAACATCATTCTTGATTCTTTCGCCGGATTGAAGGTAATTGGCTTGAACTCTAATATTTTGGGATGTTTGAGATTCTTGATATATTTGGGTGGTTTAGTTCGTATCGTTGGCTAGAATCATATAATGTTGAAGGATATATATGTTTGTGATTGTGTTCTTCGTGTTCTTGATGTGGTTGGTGTTTATTGATTGATGATTCGAATATACCTTTGAATTCCGCCTTCAAGGTATTTGATTGAAGTTTTGAAAGAGAAATTGATTGGAATATTTTGGTTAAGTTTGTATACTCGCCTTATCGAATCGATATATGGACTTTGCGGAATCATGGGAATACATTCGTAATTGTTTGAGTTAGATTGTTCGGACTTGTGTTTAATCGAGATATTTTGGAATCGTTGGGTTTGTGGATTGGTTATATCGATTGTTGATTGTTATCGAACTTGTTGTTTATCGATTATTGTAATAGGTTGAGATTATTGATCGGTGATTAGAACCATGCATTGCGGTCGTGTTCAAGAGTGTTTGCGAATTTCATTGATCAGGGCCGAGGGACTTGTAGATGACGGCAATGGATTTGGTAACAGTTTCCTCGTCGTTGTATCGGTATCGAGGCAAGTTATTACTGTTAGAAAATTCTTTAAAGTTAAAGACGTTGAGGCTTGAATCACGCATGGAAGCACTTTACTTATAGTATTTCTTGCACCCCGAAATGTGTCTTAAGGTCACAAACAAGAATACCGCAGGATACGGCAAGCCTTAATTTCGGACTGCACTAAGACAAAGTGAAATCCGAAAATAGGCAAGAATGATTTTTCTGGATTATATGTATTCAAGAAGATTACATTGGTTGTATTCTTACTTAGTGATTTCATTGGTATGTAATTATCGACGTGATGTGATTGTTATCATTGTTATATATTATGGCTTACCCCGTCATGGGCTTTCTTTTTAGGTTCTTTGGATATCGAGCTTGTAGCGATCGTGAAGAGATGAGCTTCCCGGAGAATACTGGCTAGAGCATGTATTTGTGTATCGAGTTTCTTGATCATTTGTTGTATTCCGCTGCTAGAGTATTTTTAATTGTTTATCCTTTTCCTCCGCGTGAGTATTTTTAAATAGCCTTTTGGTTTCTGGTAACTTGAGTTACTTTGGCAAATCATTTTCTAAACTATTGAGTTTCGGCTGTTTGGCCTTGTGGTTTCAAATGAGATTTTACGACGATTTTGTTAAACGGGTTTTAAAAAGTTTTCGAATGTTTTTAAAAGATAGTACCGTCGTTAGCCTCTTGGGTGTTTGTAAATGTTTGCGAAAATTTCCTTTAGCCTTGTGGGTTCCATCTCGGGGCCCACGGTGCTGTAATATTCCTGGATGGCTCTGGGGGTATTACATCAGTTGTAGGAAGGTTTTATGCCTTCTTTTTCCTACAGTAAGATCTGACTTGTTCTGAGTGTACAGTTAATCAAAGTGGATACTATATTCTTGGGTCTTAAACCATTCCCCCTCAAATGATGAGTAAAATGTAAAAACTTACAGGGAGTCCCGCTGTAATATTCCTAATTCCTGACGAAGCATGCAGAATCTGGTTGTGCTGAGAGGTTTTGTAAAGATGTCGGCCAACTGTATGTCTGTATGAATCTTCTCGGTCCGAACATATTTATTCTCAACGTGATTTTCCTGATGAAATGATGCTTCATATCAATATGCTTAGTTCGAGACTGCAATACAGAGTTGTGCGTGATTGCAGTTGCACTCGTGCTATCGCACATGATTAGAGTCTCTCTGTCGCTAATTCCATAATCTTGTAACTGCTTTTGCATCCTAAGAATCTGCGTACAGCAACTTCCAACGGTATAATATTCTAAATCAGCTGTAGAAAGAGAGTTGGCCAATTACTTCTTACTGAACCATAATACAAGTCTAGGTCCAAGAAAGTGACAAGTACCATTTGTACTCTTCCTATCCAACTTATAGCCTCTGAGATCCGAGTCGTTGTAGCCTACCAAATCAAGTCCTCCTTCCTTAGGATACCACAATCCTACATCGATTGTTCCTTTCACGTACTTAAGGATTCGTTTGGCTGTGGTGAAGTGTGACTCCTTAGGTGCTACCTGATACCGCACACACTCCTACATCAAACTGGATATCAGGTCTGCTAGCCGTTAGGTACAAGGGGTGAGCCTATAAGTTTCCTGTAGAGTGATTGATAAACCGGCTTTCCAACTTCGCCAGCACTAATTTGCGTGGAAGTACTCATGGGGTGGATGAGGATTTAGAGTTGTTTATCCCGAATTTGTTGAGCAGCTCATTGATGTACATTTCCTGATTGATGAATATTCATGTAGGCAATTGCTTAACCTGCAATCCTAGATAATAGCTAAGTTCTCCCATCATACTCATTTCAAATTTACTTTGCATGAGATGAGAGAACCTTTGACATAAAGCAAGGTTAGTTGAACCAAATATAATATCATCGACATATATTTGTACCATTAAAAGGTCATCACCTTCCTGTATCTTGAAGAGGGTCTTGTACACTGCACCTCCTCAAACCCATTGTTGATTAGGTACAGGGACAAGGTTTCATACCAAGCTCTAGGTGCTTGCTTAAGTTCATGCAGAGCTTTTCATAGCCTGTATACTAGGTCTCCACCTTCAATGTTGACGAACCCTGGTAGTTGTTCAACATAGACTTTTCAGCGAGATCTCCGTTTAGGAATGCATTCTTAATGTCCATTTGATATACCATAAAGTTCTTTGGACTACATCCATACTACTGTATACCAATTCGGTTCGTCACCAATATCCACTGATATTCAATCGGAAAACCACACGATAGAGTTCCAAAATTTCAATATATAAATTCCGACTAAAAACTCCTTTTCCACATATGACTCGCAACATCAACCATTTTTCATCCTGGATCACCTCAATTATGCTATGACAATGCATTGAAACAAATCAACACAGCGAAAGACTTCCCGAGAGGTTTCATTTAAACCAATAAATCAAAACCCCGAAAGGTAGTGATAAAGTAGATAAACGATTGATAAAGTGTTTTACAAATCTCGGGAGTTTTAAGGAAAACAGAAAAGCCTTTTGAAACATTAGGGTCTCAGCTCGTATCTCGTTCTGCATTACAAGAAGTTTAAAAAGTAGAAAACCCTTTTTCGGACCCCAACTCCTGAGTTATAAAACCATTTCAAAATCGATTGGGTCTCATCCCAAAAATTATTTTCCGTAAAACATCCATAAAACATTCATTTTGAAAAGTATCATTTTCAAATGCTCAAAAACAATTCATATATCTCAAAATGAATTATCATGACTACATGTTCTCCTGAACAATCCACAATATTTTTCCCAAATGCACAACTCCGTCCCAAAACTTAATCGACATATTGATTTCCAAAATCATAACTTCTCAAGATCGTCAATCCTGTCCCAACTCTGTCACCTTATACTGTAATGCATAATATTCTGCTGAATCTCAAAGCATATCAACTTAGAACGACAATAAATCTCGATGAAATTCAAAAATCCAAATACTTACAGATCGTGAAGTCGACGATTCCCCGTGATACTGGCACATGTCTCGACTCTAGAAAATACTTGACACATATATTTTCAAGACACACGTTTTGCAAACACAGTTCAACTCAAGAACGTAACACAGCTCTATCTGAAGAAACACGTTAACACCATTTATAAAAGTTTACAACAACCCAGTACCACACTGGTAAATCACATAATGCACAAGCCCGAGTGAACAACAAAAACCCACGCCTCTACTATTTATCAATCTACAACTCAAATGACACGACAAAAGCACGACCCAACTCGATCGACTGCCTAGGTTTTCTCAACCTAAGCTCCGATACCATATTCTATAACACCCCAGAGCCGACCGGGAATATTACAGCGCCGTGGGCCCCGAGGTGGAACCCACAAGGCTGAAGGATATTTTCGCAAATGTTAACTAACACCCAAGAGGCTAACGACGGTACATCCTTTAAAAACATTCGAAAACTTTACAAAACCCGTTTAACAAAACCGTCGTAAAAATCTCATTTGAAATCACAAGGCCCGAAATGCCAAAACTCAACAGTTTAAAAACATACGTTAAGCTATCGCTTACACGCACCGACAGAACAAATTTAGAAAACGATTGCCAAAGTAACCTAAGTTACCAGATACCAAAAGGCCATTTAAAAATACTCACGCAGCGGATAAAGATAAACAATTAAAATACTCTAGCAGCGGAATACAACAACTGGTCAGAAACTCAATACACAAATACATGTCCTAGCCAGTATCCTACGGGAAGCTCATCTCTTCACGACCGCTACAAGCTTGATAATCCAAGAACCTAAAAAGAAAGCCCACGACGGGGTCAGCCATAATATCCAACAATGATAACCATCACATCACGTCAATAATTACATATCAATGGAAATACTAAGTAAGAATACGACCAATGTGATCTTACCGTCGTAACTTTACGAAAATCCACGATTCGTATCCTTAACAACACAATAAGATAATACCGAAATATCTGTACGGTATCTCAACAATACCCAAGGTTCTCAAAATATTATCATAACTCGCGATACGGATATTATACCAACTATGGCCAATTCAATCCATCGGATAACGTCGACAATTCCAATACGATAATCGATTGTCCATCAAAGACAAGTATCAAGGAAATACAGAATATACCTCAAGATACGAAATATCATTACCATCACGTCAGTCTAGTCCGAGATCAGATCAACACACCATACGGACATGTTCCTAACACAAGACCTACAAATGCATACTCATATGACAACGTCAATATGATCACAATAAAAACGACAATGTATACTCATGGCAAGCCCATAATATACATATACACAACAACAACACATGGTAATCCAACGATCCAGCGCAGACAGCTATAGATTCCCATGATGATCCCGTTAGACCAACGCATGGTGGCATTACCTGTCCAGCGATCCAGCGCACACAGCTATAGATTCCCATGATGATCCCGACGGACCAACGCATGGTAGACATACGACAACAATGCACGACTGCACAAGAGAATAGTACACAATGCACAACAACAAAGATACACGAATGTATCACAACATGATCGACACAAATGACAGAAATGATTAAAATACTTGCTCTGAGTCTTTCGAGAGCAATCTCGATATCTAAACCATCACCAACCATTATTCTGAATATTCACCGATCCAAAACATCACGGACGGTAGATAATTCACGTTTTTGTCAATACCATGATGTATCCTCGATAACAAGTATACCAACGACAATTGTAAATCATATACATTATGATTTAAATTCCCAAAACTCGAATACAATCTATAATCCCAATTCTCCTGTGATTACGATTTATAAACATTTCTATACGAATTATAAACGAATGAAACTGAAACCATTCATTAAATATTATAAACTGAGCAAGTAATAACTTACCTCGATACCGATGAAGACGTTACCAATTCCATTGCCGTCATCTACAAGTCCCTTGGCCCTGATCAATGCAATTCACGAACATTCTCGAACACGACCGCAAAGCATGGTTCTAATCACCAATCAATAATCTCAACCTATTACAATAATCGATAGAAACAAGTTCGACAACAAGCAACAATCGATAAAACCAATTCACAAACCCAATGGCTCAACAATATCTCGGTTAACCACATGTCTGATCAAACCAACTTAAACGATCACGAATTCATAACCGAAACAGATTATACTACCCTGCCTGATGACTTAGCGCACATTAATTACTTAACGTAGCGTGCGCTAAGTTGCTCCCATTAGCGTGCGCTAGCTAGTAGGCTTAGCGTGTGCTAATGGCATGCAGTTGCATGTATTTCGGATACCGATCAACATATGGCGATTATCAAAAACACTAAGTGATTCTGAACCATGTTCAAAGCTATCAAAACAACGAAGTCCGATATCCTTTAACATACAAACAATCATTTAACTTATAATCCAAGTCCTATATCCACATATCATCTTCCTCAATATCAACATCATGAAATATTAAGAACGTAACAACACTTCCATAATCTATCATTACAGGGAGTAATTATCAACAATAACATCAACATTTGAAACTGAGGAGAAGAATTAACCAACTAATCTCAAGAAGACGAATCAATACGATTCAAACCATACGAATCACACTAATATCATCATACTCCGGTAATCCATCTCATAATCATGCTTATCAACTTGTTTATGTAATAATCATCAACTCAAGAACATCAACATTCAATCCAAAACGAAATCCAAAGATGAAGAGTGATTACCTTTTTGAATGAATGGATTGATTCTCAAGGTTGAATCCATTTCCAAGAATCGCCAATGATTTGAAGAACAAAGCTTTACTCCATGATTTCCATCTTTAATCTTGTTAAAGAGGATCATCCCTCAGTGTTTAGGAACTCCAAATGTCCTCCCAAGGTTCTCTCTATCGGTTGCAAGAAGAGAATGGACGAAATGAGGAATGACAGCCAACTACTCATATATATACACTGTACATTATTAACGTACGTTAACCTCTTCATTTAACGTACGTTACCAGTTTAGCGTGCGCTAACATTCTTTGTTAGCGTGCGCTATCGAAGTCCAGAGGCTACTGACTTACTGCATGAAATGATTTACGTACGCAATGCCCATGCAATAGCGTACGTAAAGGCCTGTATTTAGCGTACGCAAACCTTCAATCGTAGCGTGCGCTACTCATAGTTGACTTGCTACAGTCTGCACCTACCCCCGTATCCCCACATGCCGAAAGTAACCTGACAAAGCCAAGATTCCTTTGGTCCGATCTGATTAGCGTGCGCTATAAATGTACATTAGCGTGCGCTAACCCTTCACAACAAACATTTGTTGACCTTGTCGGCACATGCGCCGAAAGTGACCGGGTCCACACGTAGATTCCTTCTGATCTGGTCTGTACAAGCGTGCGTTATCTTTTGCCTCTAGCGTGCGCTAAACCAGAACGATAGCGTGTGCTAGGCATGTATATTAGCGTGCGCTAATAATGTTACACTTAGCCATTTTCAGCTACTCTTGTCCAACGTCTCAACATACAGAATACGAACATACGGCATACTGAATACATACTCCTTCCAATAATATTCTCATACGATACACAATATCCTCAACTGCAATTGTCGACCAAGTACAGTAATTATACCAATACAGATGTCTTAGTCCTTCATTTATTTTATCCATACTGTACAGATTCCACGCTATACAATATAACTCTGATAAAATAATATTAAACCATAGTAGTAGAAATTCCGGATATTACAATTACCACCAACATCACATATATTAGCGCAACCATCAAATCGAGAACTATCAAATTCCTGATGGATTTGCATGCTTGAACCCCAACCGGTCATATAATCCATAAGATTAAAATTGTAAGGTACTGGAAAAGAGCTAGATCCAGGTAAGTCAAACTTGGACCAAATGAGGGAGCTGTTGGAGGAATATTTTGGAACTGGAAAAAATTAAAATTAGCAGTAGTATTTTTGAACTTGGTATTACTATAATTGGTAGTTGTATTGTGAAGGCTAATAAAAATCACAGGCTCTACATTGAATTGGAACAAGTAATTTATATCAAAATTATTCTTTATCTTCATTTTTTTTTTCTTTTTTTCCCATCATAATCAATTGAGAATAGAATATAAATATGTTTTGTTCTATCGGCTTCAATAATACAATGAACATTATCTACTAATGTTGCATAGCTCACACTAACGGGACAGGTAACATTTGTTCTTCTCCACTGCGATAGTCTAAATATTGACACTTGCCATTAAAACGAATGTAACCTTTTTCTAAAAACCCATCTGTCAAATAATTTGAAAAATACACCACGTATAAATATTATTTGAAATTAAGCTACAGATATACCATTATTTTTTGCAATCGAAATAATCCTTGTTCTTCGAGGTGAGAGAGAACTCCTGATGTGAGATGATTTATCATAAAAAAGAATAAAAATATCGTTGAGAGATGGTAAGTGGATGTTGTGGCTTGCTAAACGATTTAAAAACTAACTCGAAACTGGTGACTCGAACTTTACTCGATTTACTCGAGTGGTTACCCGAGTTACACATGTTACTTGTGTTAGTCAGAACGAGTCACTCGGTGATTTCGAATTACTTGATTAATTTTCGAGTCAATCGATTAACAAATATACTAACTTATCGGATAACTCGGCCATTATACACGAGTTACTCGAGTCTCATTCGACTTACTCGAGTAACTATGATGAGTTACTCGATTTTCTCATTGTGTTACCCGACAATTTATCTCGAGTAACACGGGTTGTGAATCGAGTTAGCCTAGTTTCTTAAAGTTGATCGATGAGCAGACCGTGTTACTCGTTTATGTTATCGTGTTACTCGATCGGTACATTCGTGTTACTCGCTTGCCTATCCGTGTTACTCGGGTGTTAACCTTCCTCAATATTTTATATTTTTGCAAGTTGACTCGAAATTTTGTTCCTCGAAAGTACAATATATGACTCGAATGCATTCAAGTAAATGTTAATTCCAATAATTTGGGTATCAAAAGAGTTGATGTTAAACTTAATTCAAAAATGAATAGTACTATATGTAAAAGGGCACTGCAAGTTTTAACCTGTAAATGTAACTAGGAAATCTAAATAATATACCGGATAAAATCGTTTTTTTATGAGGAATGATAGGACAACACTCCCAAACACACCCCGTTATTTACAGGGGTTGTACCACATACTTTACATATAAAATAATCATAATAATATTATAATAAAATTGATTATAAAGCACATAGTACAACCTCTGTAAAACATGGAGGGTGTTTGGAGTGTGATTGGGGTATTACTCAATCGTTTTTCTTTTTATATAGTACTATTTTTTCACAAACGTGTTTTTCCCCCAAGCTATTCTGCGAGTGTGCCTATAAGCACACTATTGACTTTTTTTTTTTCCAGCCGTCGCATCGATCAGTAAATCTATTCTCAGAATAGAAATGATAATAGGCCGGTGCGAATATGTAGGGGTGTCGAACGGTTCGGTTCTGCTAATCGATCAAAAATCGATAACCTAACCATTTTAGCCAAAAAGTGGAACCGTAAACCGAACTGCTTTACACTTTCGCTAACCTAACCGCACCGAATTAGTTCGGTTCGGCCGTAACCCGTAAGAACCGCTTTTTTTTTTATATAAATTATAAATTATAAAATATAAAATTAATATTTAATACATATATAATATATTATTATAAATTTTTAACAAAATATAAAATATTTATTTAACAATATTAGAGTTCTAAATTTTTAATTTACAAAAATTAAAATAATAAAATATATAAGTATAAAATATAAAAATAATATTTAATAAATATATTATAAAATCGGTTTTCGGTTGGAATCGTTTCGGTTCGGTTCAACCGAAAACCGAAAAATTATGTAATGAGGAACCGAAAACCGAACCTTTAACCGATTATATGGTTCCGGTTAACCGGAACCACTTCGGTTCCGGTTCGGTTCCGGTTCTAACCGAGAACCGGGAACCATTTAGACACCCCTACGAATATGAAAGACCCTGGACAGCTCATTCACTCCATGGGGTCAGGGTTAACATGTGTTAAAATAAATATTATTTTTAAAATTTTAAAGTAATAAATAAGTGTTTATAAGTTTTTATCTAATGTATTAATTTTACTAGGACTGTTAGTGGTCCGACTGAACTCGAGACTTGGTCAAGAATCGGACCGAAAAACTCGGGATCGAAACTTACCCGACAATTAACGAGTTCGGATACGAGTCCTTAAAATTGAACCGAAACCGATAAGACCCGAACCGAAAAAACCGGAAAAAAACCCAGTAACAGATAATATATATATAGACACACACACCAAACAAGGCCTAAGGCCTTTGGTATATAAAATTTCTAATCGTTTCAATTTTGGGGATTTTAGTTTATTTTCGATTCGGGTTAGGGTTAATAAATTTGGGGGTTTCAAATTAGTTTAGGATTCGGATTTGAGGAATTCAAGTAAGGGTTCTAGATTTGGGGGTTTACAATAATTGTTCTAATTTGGTGATTTCAATTTTTTTTATAGGTTAATTATTTCCAGATTCGAGTTTTCGGGTTCCGGATTCGGGTTTCGGGTTTCGAATTTCCGGGATTCGGGTTACCGGGTTCTGGCCCGAACTATTTCGGACCGGTTCCGGATCTTAAATATGACCCGATTCTCTTACCGGTTCGGACCGGGTCTATCCGGTACCTTACCGGACCGGTTCCGGGTCTGTCAAAAACCAGGCCGGACCGGTCCGATAACAACCCTAAACTTTACTAGTGCGTAACCGGTTGAAACTCGATAGGTAACCACGTTACGTTGTAATATGTAACTAGAAATTTACAGATATTTAATACTTGACTAGAGTTCAGCCACCTAGAGTCGTTCACTGTGGAGGAACACGACAATAAATCGATGGTGGAGTCTCCCTGAAAATCGATGTGAGATGAAAGATTTTAGAAAAATAAGAATTCAGAAACTAGAAATGACATGTAGGAATGTGGGATATATATTTTTCAGAAAAAATAAAAATTCAAAAATTAAAAGTATCAAGTATAAGAGAGAGTTAACGTGGTACTAAGAATGTGTACGTATTATAATGTATATATAAATGGATATCATAATAAAAATTAGGGTTCTTTACATATCTATACAATATTTATAAATTAATTACAAATATCGAACACAAAACATAATAATTGCAAAACTGACGCATTGCAAACTTATAATTAATAGTTTGATTACCTAAAGTAATATATTTGGATACCAGTTATTTAGTATCTAATGCCGCAGCTTCCAGTGAAGTATACTGCATTTAGATACTTGCAAGTGCTAATTTAATTGCCTGATATTGCATTTGAATATCAGCTCAAATCGTGATTTTGTAATATTGTGATATTTTTAATATTTTTATAAAATATATTAGATAGTGTAATTTACCGTAAGAATTACCATTATGAATACAGACACTACCTTCATTTTTTAATAAATGTAGTTTGATATTTTTAAATTGAACTTTAACAATTTATTTACTTTTAGAAAATATGTCGATATATATAAAAATTATATTATTATATTCATTTTTTTTATATATTTTCATAATATTATTTTTTTAATAGTTGTTTAAGTTATTAATAGTTAAAATTTATCTCGAAAAGGAGAAAAAACAGTTTTAGAAAAATGAAGATAATACTATATAATATTTTCGTAATTGCATTCAGTGATTATGGGGCATTTTTATGTCCTCCCATAGCCTTGGATTCTTGTAATCCATCTCCGACCGCAAGAGTGGTGATAGGGAACGTGAACGGAAACACCCATTGGATATTGGTAACAAAAACGATATAATATTTATTTTGTATATAATATATTTTATGCAATTACAACTAATACTTTTAAAAATAACAATTAATACTATTAAAATAGCAGCTTTTAAATAAATAAAATTAAAAAGAGGGGTCCAACTTACCATCAAATGAGACGTCAAAAATGTGTTTTTAGCATTGGTGCTGCCGACCGCATGTATGATGTCGCCATCGTAGGAGGCCGTACAACAATTTCATGAAAGCTGGAGGACTGAATAGAAATTTTCTGAAATATTTTATCAACGTCGCAAGCTAAAGCACGTTGCAAACTGTTCTCTGCCGTCAAACGCACACCATCCAGAACCTTCCCCTTTTCAAGATCCAACCACAGCCGTTCGATTATTCCACCCAACTTTTTAGATACCAATTCCAATTTCCAAGTCTTGTAGTCTACGTTACGACGCCGTTTATTCGCACCCAGCCACTAAAAATATCTCCTACACAGTTATTTTCAGCCGTTGGATCATCAACCCCCCTCAATAAATACTCTTATCATTTCATTTCATCCCTGCCTCCATTTATTCAGCCTCCTGGATCCGCCGGGTTCCCCCCCTTTCATCTCTTTGTTGGTATATTCTTTTCTTGTTTTTGCCGTCAAATTCGTGTTGATCGCCAGTCGATCTACGTTGTGGCTATGGATTTTTCTCGTTTTACTGCTTCGATGATATATCTCCGGTTCGTAGGTCGGCCTCCCGTTTTCTGCGTCGGCTGAGGCTGCTGAACGCAGAAGTTTCGGTAGATCTGCAGCTGTACTTGCCGAATCAATGTAGGTAACTCGTAGATCTGCTTTTTACGTTGCCGTTTCTGTTGTTTCATTGAAGGATCATTGTAAGGTGATGATTGCCTTTGTGGATTAGGTGGTTTTCGATTGGGATTTTGTTGTTTATAAATCGAGTTTCTCCATTCTTGTTTCTCCACTAATTTTTATTTACCAATGCAGATTCGGTAGTGTTATCAATTGAGAATTACATTTTTTGTGAATCTGCAACTGCATGTCACGATTATTTCATCGATGGTGGATGCCGACCGATACTGCTGTCTCCTTGAGTGGAATTGATCAGCCTTGTTGGTACGGGTGGATCGCCCGTGTGATGTAATGGGAAGTTGAATGTTTTTAATGTTTCGTTCTTTCATGCGTTCTTGTCTGTGTAGTTGTGTTGTAAAAAAAGAGAAATGTTTGAGCTAGTCATATGTATGTGAAAAGTGAGGTAAGTTGTGGTTGTCTGCATGACCTTTGCCATGATGGGTGCGCTCGCATGGCAGGTCTCCAGTTAATAAAAAGTTCTATTTTTTTGGTTTTGGGGGGAGAAGGTCCGGGGTTCTGCCCGGCTCTCCCCCCTGTGTGTGGTGTCCTCTGTTTTTCTCCCTTCTTTCTCTCTCTCTCTCTCCATCTCTCTCTCTTTCTCTATTTGTGTCTCGTTGTTTGTTCTTTGCACGCATACAAAGTTCAAATCCGGGAACAAATCATGACAAATTGTCTAAGATCTTTAACGGGATGTTAAATATTAAACATAAAATACATCTTCCAATGTCAATCAATGCGTGTAGAATTATTTGGGATAGCTAACGTCTGGATCAAGCAATTTTGGAACAGCAATCTTCTTCTTCCGAGCATTCACTCAAGCAGAGGTACCGATTTGCACTTTCTCAATATATTTTAAATTGCTACCTCTAACTACAATTTCTCTCTGTAACCTAAACCTCATTTTTGTATATTTTATTGATTCTGTTTTCACTTGGACATCTGTATAGAAATTTTTATACTTAATTATCTAATTTAAAATAAAATTCTTTGAGTCAGTTTTGGGATGTATGGAAATAACCTGGAGCAAAGATGTGTTCTGTTACATAATTGGTGGCTTGCAACTGGAAACATATATGGTCGTGAACAGCATCATACGATATTTCTGGTGCGTTTTGAAGTTTAAATTTGTTGTTGAATATAATTATAGTATTGAAACCAGATTATTATGAAAGTATTAAATGTCATAAAGATGGTCTGGTACACTTCGGAATTAATACTACAGGCAATGTTTCTTCTCAACGCTAACAAGTTAATTGACGTTTACACTGAACACAAAGAAGCAATATCTGTCACAATGCCTCAACTCAGCAATTTTTGTTGGTTACTTTGTTCAACACGTGTTATATCTTTTCTGCTGTGGAGTTTTAATTTCTATTGTTGAGATCTCTAGCTGTTACTTTAATATTATTGGTGTATTGTGGCGTATCATAGGCCATATGCATATTTGTACGGACTTGTGTCTTTGTGTAGTATAGTTTAAGGCTATTTCCTGATGTAATAGGCCAGCCATTCAATGTATTCTTGCCTGTTGGGTTTGGACCATTCCTTTGTATGGTGATTTTATCAACTAATCTCTCTAGAGATTATCCCATGAAAATTATTGCAACTCATCTGAGACCTGCGGTATTTGAAGACTTTATGCTTGCTCTGGGTGGATCGGATGCTTTTCCTGCTCTGCTGCATTGCCGCTGCAGATCTGCAGCTGGGGTTGTATGTCAAGTGTTTCCTGTGTAGCCCTTATGTATCTCTGTCTGGTTTGTGCTCGCCTGCTTTGTGCGCTTCATCAGTGAAGCTCTGTGGTTGTAGGGACTGGACACTTCTTGTGTTGCATAATAATTGATGTTTGATCTTACTCAATGTACTCTGGAGAATACTTCTCAAGTAAGTGGGACTCTGTTAGTAGTTTTGCGTCGTGATTACCTGTAGATATTTTCAGAGCCTGAATTTTCTAATGTAGGACTCTTGTAGGCCTTTGAAATTTGCAACCTCTCTGGTGTTCATCTAAGGCGAGCTTTTTACCATTCTTTTTGAAACGAGAAATTGAAAGTTTGGGAGCTGATGGGGAAAGGTATCTGCAGTTGAATTAGTAACAGTTTATAAGTCGGATAATACGGTAACATTTGTTGTTGTGGTTGATTGTAAATGTTTTTCTTTCCTGATTTATTTGCTCAACTGTTTTCTGTTATTTTTATTTATTTGAACGTCATTCCTTTGTTTGCCTATAGGCCTGGTGTTTAATTCCTGTTTTTGATTTTTTGTGCCCCCATCTTGAGGACGACTTGGAAATTGTATGTATAATACCTTATTATGGTCAATTTTGTGCTGTCCCTATATGTAGCCAAGTTTTGGATGAGAATTTGTATTGATGTTATCATGTAAAATAACCATTAAGAGATGTCAATAATCATTTAAAAAATGGTAGCTTATATAATTTGCCAATAGATGTAAAATCCTATTTTAATGAGAATGTTTGGATAAATTTGAATTGGTGACCTTTGAATTGGCTGAGTGAGCACTTGAAGTTGGTAGGGTTAGCAGTCATGTTCAAATATGTTGGTAAAAATGACTTATGATGGATGGATCCAACTCGAAAGGGAGAGCGCTCAATTGCTTCTATGCATTGAGAGGTGGTGGTTCAAGTCTGCCTGGATCCGTATTAATTTTATTTTTATCTACTTTAATTGGTAACCCTAGTCATTAACATTCTTTATAGAGATTTGAAATATTACTGCCACCAAAAGCATGTGAAGTCAAAATTCGATGGGTCTTTATGAAAGCCTGAGTGATACATTTCTTATAATTGGTCTTTATTTATTATTTTTTGTAACAAGGATAGGCTTTGTTTTCTTCAAGAAGTGTAACAAAATAATGACAAGTATGTTTAACTTAGTATTTCTTATTTAAATATATTTTGAACTTTTTTATACAATCAATGCATTTAGCATGTACTTGCTTGATTCGAGGGTCTTGTCAACACGTTAGATAACATTTATGTGACACGTCACCGAGTCTCCTATTAAATTAAAGTATGATATAATTTTTTTTATGTTCTTTAGTCGATAAGATGGATTTTCTCTAGTTAGGACGGACAGTAAGTATATTTTGTTGAATTGCTCTGAACCATTTATATAGCAATTTTTTAAGAATAACATTATCATTTGTCTTATTTTTGTCTACTTTTACTCTTAACATGTTAGACACGCAAGCCCTTGGGCAAAACAAAATTTTAAAGAAAAAAATTCAAAAAAGGAAAACTGGTTTATCATGAAAATTTTACGGTGATTCCTAAAAGGATCTTAATTTGCAATGGTGGAGATTTGATTACAAGCATTGTTGTATCTTTATGGAATGCCATACTGTTCGTAACTATACCCATAGTTGGGTCCCCGACCCATGGTTTGGTCCAGCGTCATTTGCCGATTGGCGTCAATCCTCGAACCAGTTCTGCTCAGCTTGGTGTCAATCCAGCCGACTGCAAATTAAAGTAAACGACTAGACCTTGCTTTCTATTGTTTACACTACATAATAAAATGATTATTTTTTGGAACTGTCAAAGGGGTGGGTAATGATAAGATGTTGATAATGACTCAAGTATGGATCATACTTCGAGAGATCCTCCTAATGCCTCCATACCCCCCCTGCAGCTTCGGAGAGGGTTGCAATGTTTCGCTATTTTGCAATTTCCTTCCCTGATGTTATTTATGGTGCTGCCGCGGCAATGTTTGGTAAGACTGTTCAGTTAGTGTTCTCTTCTTTTTGACTTCCATTTATATTTGTCTATGATGAAGATTATTTCATGGAACTGTCAAGGGGTGGGTAATGACAATTTTATGCGGCTTTTTGTGACTTGGTTCGCTTTCATAAACTTGATGTTTTCTTTTTATTGGAGACCTGAGTCTATGGAAATTAGATACAATCTAATTTATCTAGATTTAATTTTTTGGGTTCATATACTGCGCCCACTACATTGATGGATGAGCTTTCTTGTGTATGATTCCTAAACTGAAGAATCTGGATTCAATTTTTAAATTCAGGCCGATTGCATTGTGTAATGTTCTTTACAAGTTTGTTACTAAAGCACCACCATGAGATTCAAGGGTCTTATGCCTACACTTATTGGTCCCATCAATTGAGCTTCATCTACGGGATCCTTAAGCTTGACTTGGAGAAGGCTTATGACTGTGTTGGTTGGGATTTCTTGGAGCTTCACATTTTTGGCTTTCCACAGAATATTATTACACTGATTATGTTCTGTGTTAGAAATGCATCTATAAGGTTTTTGTGGAATGATGAGCCTATTGATTTGATCACTCATTCCCGTGGGCTTTGCCCCTCTTTCACCTTATTTGTTTGTCTTATGCATTGAAAGGTTGGCATATCTATACAAGAACAAGTAGAGGCAAAGAAGTGGCCGCGTATCCTTTTGAATTGCTTCGGTGTTTTTATATCCCATTTGTTTTTCGTGGACGATCTTCTACTCATGGGTTTGGCGACTAAAGGAATGCATCCACCATTATAAGAGTCCATCCAAGTCCAAAATCTACTTCAGTACTCATAGGTGTTGTCCCTCCCTAGTCACAACTCTTCAGCATCTTATTTCGCTTGCTGGCATGAATATGTGGGTAACCATGTGCTGCTTTGGATTCTGTCAAACCAACAATCTGGGGTGTTAGCTGGGTGTAATTTAACTCATGGTAGGTTGAAAATTGGTGATTTTTCGCGACCTTATTGATAAAATTATAGATTAGTTATAGATTGGCTTGTCGGTTGGCAAGTAAATTTCTCTCTCGCCGGTCGAGCTACTCTTATCCAAGCTGTGACCGCAGCGATGCCCTCACATGTCATGAGTAGCTTGCCGCTTCCTAAGCCGATTTGCATTACTCTTGATAAATTGAATCAAAATTTTACTTGGTCGGTTGACTCATACGTGAAGAAAAATCCACCTTGTGAGATGGGCGAAAGTGACTAGAAAAAAATCGAACGGAGGCTTGGATGTTTGGGAAGTCTTGTTAATGAATCACTTTTAGCTAAATTGGGTCGGAAGATGATTGATGGGGAAAATACCTTCTAGAGAATTTATGAAGACATACTTGAAAAATCAATCCATTGTTCTGTTTGCAAAAATGGCGATTCTCCTTATTGGAAAGGAATTGTCCGTGCAGACTCTTTTATGTTAAATCGTTGGTTTGAGTGCTAATGTTTCCATATCAAATTGTGCATACTCCCATTTAGGAAGTTCACTACAAGATTGGAGTTTTTGTATATGTTGAAGCACGGCAGCCCTGGTCCCCGACAATCTTGGAATTGGCTTTGGAAGGCGAGAATCCCTCATAAACATACATTTTTCTTGTGTTAGTGTGCCTTCGATAGACTTGCTACAAACAAACTTCGGTTTATTAGGAAGATGGTGAATTTAGATGTGTGTGATTTGTGTCGCTTCCAAAGGAAATCTTGCATGTATATTCTTAGAAATTGTCATGTTGCGAAATTGGTGTGGCATAAGTTTCGTGTTGAATCAAACTCCCTATTTTGTTTCTTGTAACTGATTGATCCTGAGAGGTTTGAACAATGTTTATGAGATCAAGTGATATGACCCCTACATGACATGGCATAGTAATTCATATTGCAACCTTTGATCAACCACATATATTCAAGGAGGGGGAGTCCTCTTGTCTAAGCCATCATCTTTAACATCTCTTTGAAGAATTCAAAAGTGGGTAAAATTATTTTCTTTCTTTTCTCTTATTCAAAATTTATACAAGTTAAATATATGGTGCATGAAAGTATTAAACTCTAGATATTGATATTTGTTGAATTTAAGTTTGTCATAGATTATATACAACAACATACAACATCTAAGCCTTAGTCCTAAAATTATTTGGGGTCGGCTAACATGAATCAAACTTTGAAACCGTCAATAATCGTTATATAAATAACATAAAAGGAAAAAAGAGGGAAAAAGTAGAGAAAAAAATAAATACAAAAAAGAGAATGAATGTAAAAAAAAATGAAAAATCCTGAAAAATAAATTAAAAGATAACATGAAATAAAAAAAAATAGGAATTAGAAAAAAAAGAAAATCAGATTCCATTCCCCATCCGGATTCTTTCCCGCCACATTTGCCTCTCCATCGCCATACTTTCTCCAATTCCAAGAAACCGCATATCATTTTCAATCATCTTTATCCAAGTTTTCTTGGGTCTTCCTCTACTTTTCACAACATTACTTGTTCCCCAACTTTCTAGCCTCCTCACTGGGGCATCAATAGGTCTTCTTCTCACATGATCAAACCATCGTAATCGATTCTCCATCATCTTGTCTTCTATAGACGCAACTCTTTCCTTCTCTCTAATCACCTCATTTCTGAGCCGATCCTTTTTTGTATGACTACACATCCATCGTAGCATACGCATCTCTGCCACATTCATCTTTTGAACGTGCCACTGTTTTACAGCCCAACACTCGGTGCCATATAACAGCGCAGGCCTAATTGCCGTGCGGTAAAATTTACCCTTTAATCTATGAGGCATGCCAGGATCACATAAAACCCATGTGGCATTCTTCCACTTCAACCACCCTGCCTTTATTCTGTGAGCCACATCGCCATCTAGCTCTCCATCCTTTTGGATAATAGATCCAAGATACCGAAAGAAAGTGGATCCATGAACAACTTTCCCATCAAATGTGATCATCCCCGCCTCTCTCTCACTGTCTTCGCTAAACCTACACTCCATATATTCAGTCTTACTTCTGCTCAGCCTAAAGCCTCGAGCTTCCAAAGTATCCCTCCAAAGTTCCAATTTCTGTTGCACTCCAACCTTCGTTTCATCAATCAACACAATATCATCTGCGAACATCATACACCACGGAACGTCATTTTGAATTTCTCTTGTCAATTTGTCCATGACTATGGCAAAGAGAAAAGGATTAAGAGCAGATCCTTGATGCACCCCAATCGTAATAGGGAATTCTTCTGTCCTGCCAACATTAGTACGTACACTTGTACTAGCTCCCTCATACATGTCCTTTATAATGTCAATATATTTTCGCGATATACCCTTCTTTGCTAAGTCCCACCAAAGTACTTCTCTTGGTACTTTATCATATGCATTCTCTAAATCAATAAAAACCATATGCAGATCTTTCTTTTTATCTCGATAATGTTACATCAACTGCCGGATAAGATAAATTGCTTCCATGGTCGATCTTCCAGGCATAAATCCAAACTGATTTTCTGTTATCTTCACAGATTAATTCATTAATGGAAAATTTGATTGGATATGACAAATTTGACTTTTGGGGATTAAAATCTCAAAAACATATGAGTATATATATTGGACTATGGTAAGAGGATAATTAGTCACCGGAAGATTTGATAATTTGAACCTAAGTTCGAAGGATAAATTAAAATAGTTTAAATAAGATAAATTTGGGGTAAAATTGTTAAAATCCATAATTCTGGTCTTGTCTTAAAAGTAAGTCTTAAAATATCAAAAATAATTTCACTATAAAAGTTCACCTAAATCGGAATTTACTTAAATAGAAAAATTGGGGCAAAAATGTAAATTTCAAGAATTCGGGGCAAAAATTGTAATTTATAGAAACTTACTGTTTCGAAAATAAAATTTTCAGAAAAGTTGAACTCTCTGTACTCATAATAACATAAAGAGTCTATCCCGAAAATTTGAGGTCAATCCGACAAGAAACGAAAAAGATATGACCCGAATACTAAAATGTCGATTAAGACAAAATAAAGGGGTGAAATCATAAATTATAAAAGAAGAAAAAATTAAAACTAAACGTAATCAAAAATTACAAGTCGTAAGGTTCAAATCGCAACTGGATTCATAATTTTCGGAGTTTAAATGAATCCAAACGAATTAATCAAAATTATAGACAAAACTAAATAAAAATAATAATAATAGTACTTTAATTTCGAAAGGGTAGAATTGTAATTTATAGAAGGAGAAACCCTCATGCAACTTCTGATCTCAGAACCTATGAACTGTCGAGAAGCCGACTAGGATTTAACTTATGTCGAGAAGCCGATCAGGATTGTGGGTCAGCAAGTGTGGCAAACTTTCGACCCTCTACAAAACTTGTTCGAAGCCAATCGAAATGTGTGAGGTTTCGACAACACTCGGTAATAGATTTTTGGTAAATAAATCGAAACACTCACAGACGTGTATTCAACGCCGCCACGAAGTCGGGATTACTTCGACAAGTTAATTAAATATAAATGTATGTATGTTTGAAATCCTCAACAAACAACACATACAAAATATACACAAATGGTAATTTTTTGTTATCCTCAATTCAAGTCCCTTGATTATAAAGGAATGAAAGGCTATTTATAGTCATAATTCTACAAATGTCAAGTAAAAAATGAAGAAAACAAAAGGAATCAAAGCATGCTAAATAATTTCAAAAGATAGAAATTCTGGTTGCGGATTTCAAGGAAGCTTGTCTGCTCGTGTCTTGCAAAAAAATCTGTTGAATCTTCACACCAACTTGTAGGACTTTGTCTTAGCTTCGCATGGCCACTTGAATCGCTTTAATCCGACTCCTTACGAGTAAGTTATGACCAAAATATGAAAGAGGCGCAAATTTATCTCACGCTCGGAAATTTCGGTCTCCTTTGCTCATTTCAGACCTATTTTGACTCGATAAATTTTAGTCATTATATTAGGCATTATTACAACTTAAAATACGTATATTACATAATTTGATATAAAAATTAAAATACAACATAACAACACTTTGGTTTATTGACATTGATACACCCAATGCTCGATGACTCCATTTATTACACAAAACAAAATTTAAATTATTGTTCGGTAAAATTAATGACGCAATATAGCTTCAACATTTCGCCTTCGGTTATGCTCGTTATGAATTTAGTTTTCTCGAGAATCAATGAGTTCAATGCGGCTTTAAGTCTCTTCGCCTTTGACCTCGTTATTGGTCCTTCCGGGACATGTAGTTCGTTACATGATATGAGGTCAGACTAGTCCACATCATCTACCTGTTCTTCGAAAGAATTCGACCTCGAATCTGAAAATTCAAAAGGACTCAAGTCAGTAATATTAAAGGTACTCGAAACATTATACTCACCTTGGAGACCGACTTTGTAGGCATTATCGTTGATCCGTTCCATAATTTGGAACAGTCCATCTCCACGTGGCATGAGTTTTGATTTACGGTGTTCCGAAAATCTTTCTTTCCTCAAGTGAATCCAAAACCAATCTACGTGCTAAAAAATGAGTTCCTTCTTTCCTTGATTTTTAAGTCGCGCTTATGTTCTTTTCGTTTTTGGATTTTTCGCGAACTTCCTCGTGAAGTTTTTTTATTGACTCCGCTCTCTTTTTGCCATCCAAACTCTTTTGTTCACCTGTAGGTAAAGCAATTAAATCCAAAGGAGTTAAGGGATTAAAACTGTACACTATTTCAACAGATGAATGTGTAGTGGTAGAGTGTACAGTCCTATTGTACTCGAACTCAATAAAAGATATAGATGCTTCCAAAATTTTCAAATTCTAGTTGATAACTATTCGTAACAACTGTCTGAGTGTTCGATTCACGACTTATGTTTGGGGATGACACGTTGAATATAAGAGTTTTGTTCCCAACTTTGCCCATAACACTCTCTAAAAATAGCTTAAGAATTTGGTATCACGGTCTGATACAATTGTCTCTGCCATTCCGTGTAAATGGACAATTTCTCTAAAGAAGAGATTAGCAATGTTGACGGCATCGTCGGTTTTGTGACAAGATATAAAGTGTGCCATCTTGCTAAATTTGTCAACAACAACAAAAATAGAATCGTGCCCGGACTTTGAACGCGGTAGTCCTAAGATAAAATCCATCGAAATATCTATCCATGGATCGGTAGGGACCGAAAGTGGCATGTATAATCCGTGAGGCACGAATTGTGATTTTGATATGTGACAAGTAATACAAGAGTTAATGATTTTATGAATCGTGGCACATTTTTGGCCAGAAATAATGCTCTTATAAAATATCACATGTTTTAGTGACCTCAAAATGACCCATTAGGCCACCACTGTGTGCTTCCCTAACCAATAATTCTCTCGTCGAGCAAAAAGGCAGACAAAGCTTATTGTCCCTAAATAAATACATGTCCTCTTGGTAAAACTTATTGATCCCCTTTTATTTACTTGGAATGTAGATTCCGTAAAATCTTTGTCATTTCATACGACCCTTTTATTAGCTCAAATCCCAAAAGTTTACAAGAAAGTGTGTTAATCAAAACATACCGTCGAGATAGAGCATCGACGATGTAACACCCCGAGATATTCGGAATAATTACAGCGCCGTAAACCCTTTAAATAAGGATTTACAAGGCTAATTAAAAAGGGTAGTGAAAATAAGACGTCAATACTGCGAAAATTCGAGTTTATGAAAACGTACAACTGGTTCAACGGGTAATTAATACAACCATATCGAATTAATATCAAAGGACACACGTACTCGAGTACAGAAACCAAACCAAGACAACAAATCTCCAATAACAATAAACATCATCAACCCCTTCGCCGTCACGCTTGTGCGGTCGCTTTCCTGCTCCTCGCTACCTGAACATCAAAACAAATGTCCACCCCCTAAGGGGTTAGCAAAACAATGCTAGTACAAGTATCGTATTTAAACAATTCGAATATGCATCAACAAAACGCAACAAGACATATCACACGGGCTTCCGCTACCGGAACCCGACAATGCGAATCTACAAGATTCCATTACACAGCATGGGTATTCCAATGATCCAGCCCTCAAGATAGATCCCAAGATGATCCGTCGGACCAACACGAGGTGGAAATAACCCGTCCAATGATCCAGGCGCCCTCACCTAGATCCCAAGATGATCCCGTCGGACCAACACGAGGTGGACATCCGATCCAGCGCCCTCGGATAGATCGTACAACGTATACAAATACAACTCATGCATACACATATGCCAAATCATTATGTTCATCAACATGAACATATAAACAATATACAACGAATATCATGACAAATCAACGAAGTAAATATCATGTTCAACAACATGCATAATCATACGTATACTCCAAAAATACCGATATTAACATATCACGATACTTGCCTCGAAGATGGCAAGAATGATATACTTCAATGCTCGACGCACTCGAAGGCCGCCTCCGATCAACGTAACAAGCTCGAACCTTAACAAAAGGAACGATATACAAATCATTTCGAGTCGAACAATGGTTTAACAATTCGACCTACGGCCGAAAAGCTCAACTAAACAAGTCGCCGATTGCTTAGCGCGCTCGTATTATACGTAACGCGGCGCTAAGTCAATCATTAGCGACGCTATCGTATAAGACTAGCGTGCGCTAGCCACAAATCGGCAGCTCGGCCGCCTCATAACGTGACGCTACGTCGTTAGGCGAAACCGAACCTCGATAGCGCACGTTAACTCACACATGTTAGCGTGCGCTAATCTTGCATGGCAGAATACTACGAACCGAAAACTGAGTTGAATGATGAAGAACTCATGAACCCTATGGTGATATTATAAGTTATCCTCGGGCATATCATGCTAATAAGGTTTCTGGAAGATTTATGATTATGAAACACCAATATACGGATGGTTATCTCGATATCAAGATTCCTCTACGATCTTCAAGAAATAATCTAAGTTCCATCGTCTTACGTTCCAAAATACATGATTCCAACGTATACAACGTATCAACTGGGTAATATCCGATCACTTGATCATAAATCGATTCAAACATGCTTAGGAGTCCTTATAATAAGATGGTTCAAAGGTTCATTCGACATCTAGTACAGATACGTCAAAAGTATCCTTCTAACATGTGATGATCGATAAAAACGAGATACTAGCTATCCAAACATGATTCAAACTTCCTCATGAACATTACTAATCATTGGTGAAGAATCACCTACCTCAAAGTAGTGAAGAACACGGATGAAAATGAAGCAATCCAACACCCAAGGCTTGAACACCAATCTCCAATGATATAAGATCTTCAATCTCGAACTAAGAGGTTGATATGGAGTGTTTAAGACGAATGGAGTTATGTTTCAAGTGCAAGAGTTCGGGTTATGGGGGAAGAAAGGACTGAATTCACGAATAGGATGTCATGTCTATTTATAATAAATGGCTATTAGCGCGCGCTATCCACTTGTCCGTAGCGTGCGCTAACGGCTCACGCCTATACTGTACTCGGCACTTAGCGTGCGCTACGCATAGACCTCTAGCGTGCGCTAAGGCGTTGACTCGGCTTTTCCCGAAAGCCGTCCGTATACATTCGACAGATCCGACAAGGGTCCCCGCCGATCTCACCTACCGCGTCTCAATCAATTTGACCACGCGTGGCGCGGCGCTAATTACACTCGGTAGCGTACGCTATGAAACCATGTTAGCGTCGCTACCCGTAGCTGTAGCGTGCGCTACATGCATGTAATTTCAACCATATAAATCACATACACGAAATTATATGCTCGATGGCATCGGATTATGAAATATGGAGAATAGTACTCATACAAAAGTACAATTATTACAATATCACAAGTTCCAAATACATAACGAAATCTCGGGTATTACATCCTTCCTCCCTAAGAAGAAGTTTCGTCCGAAACTTAGGATGAAAACAACTCCGGATATTTAGCCTTCATACCGTCCTCCGTTTCCCAAGTGGCCTCTTCGACTCCATGTCGTGACCATTGTACTTTAACCAAATGTATTGGTTTATTCCTCAATTGTTTGATCCGGCTCTCAAGTATCTTGATAGGTCTCTCTTCGAAGGTGCCATCATTAGCTATCTCGATCTCGTCGAAATCGATGACGTGACTGGGGTCCGGTACATACTTCCGCAGTTGGGATACGTGAAACACATTGTGAACATGACTCAGCGATGGCGGTAAGGCCAACCTGTACGCTAAATCCCCAACTCTATCTAGGATCTCAAATGGTCCGATATATCTCGGACTAAGCTTGCCTCTCCTCCCAAAACGGAAAATCCCTCGTGTAGGAGACACCTTCAATAGCACATGATCCCCAACGTCGAACTCTAGAGGACGACGACGTACATCGGCATAAGACTTCTGTCGACTCTGGGCAGTCAATAGTCTCTCTCGAATCAAAGCTATTTTCTCTTGAGTCTGAATAATCAACTCCGGTTCCGTCCCGATCAGGTCCGAAGAATCATCCCAACACAGAGGCGATCGGCATCTCCTCCCGTACAAAGCTTCAAATGGTGCCATCTTGATAGAAGCGTGCCAACTGTTATTGTAAGTGAATTCGATCAAGGGCAAGTGAACTTCCCAATCAGTTGACCAATCCAACGCACAAGCTCTAAGCATGTCTTCTACAGTTTGAATAGTCCTTTCTGACCGGCCGTCTGTTTGGGGATGATAAGTCATGCTAAAGTTGAGCTCAGTCCCCAAAGCCTTGTGAATCGCTTTCCAGTGCGACACGAAACGACCATCTCGATCCGAAATAATGGTCTTCGGCGTCCCATGCAATCGACTATCTCCGCAACAAACACTCGTGCCAATCTCTCGGGTCCCCATGTATCCTTGATTCCTAGGAAATGAGCCGACTTGGTTAGTCGATCAACTACGACCCAAATCATGTTCATTCCTGCTCTAGTCCTTGGCATACTTGTGATGAAATCCATCGAATGTCCTCCCACTTCCACTCGGGGATCTAAGCGGCTTTAACATCCCTGGTCGCCGATGTTCAATCTTAACTCCGACAAGTCAAACACTTCAAACGTACTCACTACGTCCTTCTTCATATTCCCCACCGGAAGTTTTGTTTAAGATCCTTATACATCTTATCACGCCTGGTGAATAGAATAGGGCGTGCTATGAGCTTCTTTCGAATAGTTCGTCTCAAATCATCATTATCGGGAACGCAAAGTCGACTTTGAAATCTCGTAACTCCATCATCCCGTATCACGAATCCCGGGCTTTTCCTTTCTTTACTTCATCACATAATCGAAGGATCGGGAATCGCCAACCGCTGACTTGATCTTCTCGACTAGTGATGAAGTCGGTTCCATCACATAAAGTCGCCTTGGATTCCCGGTGCCCATACTTCAATCCTTCGCGGATCGGGCCTCGTTGAATACCGGTTTGGGATGTAAGTGCTTCCAACACTCGAAGAGAAACAGTTTACGGCTCAATGCATCGACTACTACATTTGCTTTCCCGGATGATAGAGAATCTCTAAGTCGTAATCCTTGATCAATTCCACCACCTTCTCTGTCTCATGTTTAATTCCTTCGATCAAAATGTATTTGAGGCTCTTATGATCCGTAAAGATCGACAATGAGTGCCGTATGATAATGTCGCCAAATTTTCAAAGCAAAACCACACCGCTAGCTCCGGATCATGAGTCGGATAATTAACTTCAGACGGTTTCAACCGCCGAGAAGCATAAGCAATCACCTTATCCTTCGCATCAACACACAACCCAAACCCCGATTTGAAGCGTCAGTATACCATGAATCCATCGGGCCTTTTCATGCAGCGCTAATATCGTCTTGTCGTCGGCCTCTCTTTAAGTTCACAAACCACTGGCATTTCTCATTCCACGTGAACTTTTGAGTTTTCTCAGAATAAATGAGTGAGCGGACGAGCAATTTTGGAAAATCCTCTACAAAGCGGCGATAATATCCCGCTAGTCCTAAGAAGCTTGGACTTCCTTCACGTTCTTAGGAGCTTCCCATTCCAAGATTGCTCCGACTTTCTTCTGTCCACTTGAACTCCATCGGCGGATATCACATGCCCAAGGAAGGTTACTTCCTTAAGCCGTAACTCGCATTTAGCAAATTTTGCATATAGTTCCTTTCTCAAGATGCTCAAAACCACACGTAAATGATCGCATGCTCCTCTGCGTCCTCGAATATATCAAAATGTAGTCAATGAAAACGAACACAAATTTATCCAAGAATTCCAAGAATACCCGATTCATCCATTGCATGAAAACCGCAGGAGCATATGTAAGTCCCAATGGCATCACCACAAATTCATAATGCCGTGCACGGATCTCAAAGCGATTTCGTATATCCGATTCCTTAATTCTCAATTGGTGGTATCCCGATCGCAAGTCAATTTTCGAGAATACCTCGCCTTGCAGTTGATCAAACAAGTCGTCGATCCTAGGTATAGGATTCTTATTCTTGATCGTCATCTTGTTAAGCTCCCTGTTATCACTTCACAGTCGGAGGGATCCGTCTTTCTTCCGGACAAAGAGAACGGGCGCTCCCCAAGGGGAAACGCTCGGTTGAATATAGCCCTTCCGTAACAATTCCTCCAGCTTGCTTCTTGAGTTCATACATCTCGGTTGGCGCCATGCGGTATGGTGCCCCTGAAATAGGGGTTGCTCAGTGCTCTAATTCGATGGTGAATTCCACTTCTCTTTGCGGGGTAACCGGGTAGCTCGTCAGAAATACATCCGAGAACTCATTCACAATCAAATAGACGAGAGCTCTATTCCTTCCTCTTTCCTCATGGCATAGCACCAAAGTCCGTGACATCCCCTTGATAATTTCACAACTTTCATTGCCTTGATCAATTTCCCGAGCTTCTGGTCTCCATCCTCGGAATAAGTGTTCGATCCGTCATCGGCAATGATGGAAATGACTCTCTCTCGGTAATTCAACACACTCCATAACGGTTGAGCCAATCATCTCCGAGAATTAAATCGTCACCGCATATGTCAACTACAATAAGATTCGATGGCCAATCTCTCCCTTCTATAGATACTGGAAATCCCTAGCTTCTAGTGTTCCCACAATTTTCTCTCCGCTCGGTAATCCCACAACATAAGGTTCACAATTATACAAGCACGAGATGTTCAAACGATTAACACGGTTCAAAGATATAAAAGAATGCGTAGCTCCCGAATCGAACAAGACACTAATCGGTTGCAAAAGGATCTGAATCGCACTGATGCAACAAAGCAGTTGTTCGCCGCCGATCTCCTCATTTCGTACAAAGCGCGAGGAACGGACCCGGACTGGATGTCTCTCTCTTCCCGGCGTTAACTGTGAAATCCACTCTGCGTGTCCGGTTCACACTTATCTCCTTAGGAACCGGTCTTTGGAGTGCGGGCGCCAACAGATCTAGTAGCGGCTCCACAGAAGCCGCACGGTGCCCTTCTTGCCCACAATCGTAACAAGTCACGAAGATGCGGCAATCTCTTCGAATATGCCCTGCTCGACCACAATTGTAGCATTTCCTTGATGCGTCCGAAATCACGATGCCGTCCTAACTTCTTTCCGCCTTTAGAAGGATGTGGAGGTTTCCTAGCCGAATAAAAGGAAGACTGGCCCTTGCGGGCCCCACCACTCTTGTTTTCTGCAAAGCTGCCGGTCACCTTCTGCTTCTTTGCCTCTACTGATTTCTCCACCGCCGCCTCTTTCATGTCGTAGGCCAGCGCTTTGTCTTGGTACTGTCGCAACGTAGTACACTCGAATCCGGACATGTACTGAATCTCCGGCTTCATCCGCATATCAAAATGAAAAATCTTTTCTGCCTCCGTTCGACCAAGTGTCGCACACAAGTCGGTGATGATTAAAGGTTTTAATTACATCCATCACAGATGCCTCCGAACTCGTGGTGAGAAAAACTCTCGGATCTTCGCCTCTAACCGGACGAGGACAATCATGCTTCCATCATTTGTTTGAATTCGTCCAATCCGCATTATGGTTCTCGGGTCGAATAGCCTCCCACTACCAAAGGCCTCCCGCGGAAAATACCGGGCAATGGGAACCTTCCGGTCCCTGGGACGCTTAAGACCCGCGAATATCTTTTCCAACTCCTTGAGCTGATCCCAAGTAAGTGCCTCACAGATCCGTCAAATTTTGGCGGGTGCAATTTAACCACCTCAGAAGCCATCTGTCTCCGGTTATCCTCATGGTGCCGCTGTCCCATCGCCTGCATGCGATCAACGACTGGCGAATCGGGTTTATCTGCGCCACCACCGTTGAATCACTCCCGGCATGTTCGGATTTGCGTCATCATTCGCCGATCCTTGCCGCCTCCGTAATGGGAATCGGTTCGACTAGCCGATAGTTCTCGGGGTAGTTGCGGAATCCTCATGTCTCATATTACCACGTCGCGTCCACGACCGCGTCCACGGCCTCCTCTCAACATACTGTAAACGAAATTTCTCAATATACAGAACAAAAATTTTTGAAATAAAGTCCGTCAATACTCACAAAACAGTAATTAAGTAAAACGGTAGTATAAGAGATTAAGAGACTTACAACCACGGTCCACATGACGACTTCGGCTGAACAGTGATGTTACAAACAACCCGTAAATCAAATAACGTAAACAGACCCAAATAAAACCCGACTGCCAAGATATCCATAAATCTTAGCTCCGATACCATATTCTGTAACACCCCGAGATATTCGGAATAATTACAGCGCCGTAAACCCTTTAAATAAGGATTTACAAGGCTAATTAAAAAGGGTAGTGAAAATAAGACGTCAATACTGCGAAAATTCGAGTTTATGAAAACGTACAACTGGTTCAACGGGTAATTAATACAACCATATCGAATTAATATCAAAGGACACACGTACTCGAGTACAGAAACCAAACCAAGACAACAAATCTCCAATAACAATAAACATCATCAACCCCTTCGCCGTCACGTCGATCGTGGTCGCTTCCCTGCTCCTTGGCTACCTGAACATCAAAACAAATGTCCACCCCCGAAGGGGTTAGCAAAACAATGCTAGTACAAGTATTGTATTTAAACAATTCGAATATGCATCAACAAAACGCAACAAGACATATCACACGGGCTTCCGCTACCGGAACCCGACAATGCGAATCTACAAGATTCCATTACACATGGGTATTCCAATGATCCAGCCCTCAAGATAGATCCCAAGATGATCCCGTCGGACCAACACGAGGTGGAAATAACCCGTCCAATGATCCAGCGCCCTCGGCTAGATCCCAAGATGATCCCGTCGGACCAACACGAGGTGGACATCCGATCCAGCGCCCTCAGCATAGATCGTACAACGTATACAAATACAACTCATGCATACACATATGCCAAATCATTATGTTCATCAACATGAACATATAAACAATATACAACGAATATCATGACAAATCAACGAAGTAAATATCATGTTCAACAACATGCATAATCATACGTATACTCCAAAAATACCGATATTAACATATCACGATACTTGCCTCGAAGATGGCAAGAATGATATACTTCAATGCTCTCGACGCACTCGAAGGCCGCCCCCTCCGATCAACGTAACAAGCTCGAACCTTAACAAAAGGAACGATATACAAATCATTTCGAGTCGAACAATGGTTTAACACCGACTCTACGGCCGAAAAGCTCAACTAAACAAGCTGCCGATTGCTTAGCGCGCCACGTATTATACGTAACGCGTGCGCTAAGTCGAATCATAGCGACGCTATCGTATAAGACTAGCGTGCGCTAGCCACAACCGCGATGCAGCTCGGCCGCCTCATAACGTGACGCTACGACGCTCGCGGCGAAACCGAACCTCGATAGCGCACGTTAACTCACACATGTTAGCGTGCGCTAATCTTGCATGGCAGAATACTACGAACCGAAAACTGAGTTGAATGATGAAGAACTCATGAACCCTATGGTGATATTACAAGTTATCCTCGGGCATATCATGCTAATAAGGTTTCTGGAAGATTTATGATTATGAAACACCAATATACGGATGGTTATCTCGATATCAAGATTCCTCTACGATCTTCAAGAAATAATCTAAGTTCCATCGTCTTACGTTCCAAAATACATGATTCCAACGTATACAACGTATCAACTGGGTAATATCCGATCACTTGATCATAAATCGATTCAAACATGCTTAGAGTCCTTATAATAAGATGGTTCAAAGGTTCATTCGACATCTAGTACAGATACGTCAAAAGTATCCTTCTAACATGTGATGATCGATAAAAACGAGATACTAGCTATCCAAACATGATTCAAACTTCCTCATGAACATTACTAATCATTGGTGAAGAATCACCTACCTCAAAGTAGTGAAGAACACGGATGAAAATGAAGCAATCCAACACCCAAGGCTTGAACACCAATCTCCAATGATATAAGATCTTCAATCTCGAACTAAGAGGTTGATATGGAGTGTTTAAGACGAATGGAGTTATGTTTCAAGTGCAAGAGTTCGGGTTATGGGGAAGAAAGGACTGAATTCACGAATAGGATGCTGTCCTATTTATAATAAATGGCTATTAGCGCGCGCTATCCACTGTCCGTAGCGTGCGCTAACGGCTCACAGTCTATACTGTACTCGGCACTTAGCGTGCGCTACGCATAGACCTCTAGCGTGCGCTAAGGCGTTGACTCGGCTTTTCCCGAAAGCCGTCCAGATACATTCGACAGGATCCGACAAGGGTCCCCCGGCCAGATCTCACCTACCGCGCGTCTCAATCAATTTGACCACGCGTAGCGTGCGCTAATTACACTCGGTAGCGTACGCTATGAAACCATGTTAGCGTACGCTACCCGTAGCCTGTAGCGTGCGCTACATGCACAGAATTTCAACCATATAAATCACATACACGAAATTATATGCTCGATGGCATCGGATTATGAAATATGGAGAATAGTACTCATACAAAAGTACAATTATTACAATATCACAAGTTCCAAATACATAACAGAAATCTCGGGTATTACAGACGAGGACATTTTTGTTACCTTTCTTATACTTGATAATGTAAGGAAATAACTCGATTTCTTACAACCATTTGGCGTGTCGTTTTCTTAACTTACCTTGCCCCTTTAGATGGAGTAGGACTCATGATCGGTGTGGATCACAAATTCTCGGGGCCACAGGTAATGTTGCCATGCCTGAAGTGTTCTCATGAAAGCATATAACTCCTTGTCATAGGTGGCATAATTTAACGAAGCTCCTTCAAGTTTTTCGCTAAAATAGGCGAGCAGTCTTTTCCCCTTTATTAACACAGCTCCTATTCCTATTCCTAACATATCACACTCAATTTCAAACGTGCTAGAAAATCAGGTAATGCTAAAACGGGTGCGGTACACAACCGTTCTTTTAGCGTTTGGAAAGCATTTTCTTGTTTTTCTCCCCAAATAAATTAAACGTTTCTCTTAATAAGCTCATGTAGGGGAGCTGCAATTGTGCTGAAATCTTTTACAAAACGTCGATAACATCCGGCAAGTCCATGAAAACTTCGAACATCGGTTGCATTTTCAGGAGTAGGCCATTCGCGTATAGCTTTGACTTTCTCATTATCGACTTTAACCCCGTCAATCCGACAACAAAACCAAGAAAACTGACTTCTTTTAAGCAAAAAGAGCATTTCTTGAGACTGGCATAAAGTTGTGCTTCACGCAAAGTTTGCAAAACTAATCTCAAATGTTCAACATGTTTGCTCATATTTTTACTATAAATTAGAATGTCATTAAAGTAAAAAACCACAAACCTCCCAATAAACTCACGTAGGATATGATTCATTAAGCGCATGAAAGTGCTCGGTGCGTTTGTAGGCGGAAAGGCATAACCAACCATTCATATAATCCGTATTTGGTTTTAAAAGTAATTTTCCATTCATCACCTTCTTTCATATGGATTTGGTGGTATCCTTTCATAAGATCTATTTTGCTAAATAAAATTGCCCCGTGCAATTCATCTAGCATGTCGTCCAACCTGGGGATAGGGTGTCTATACTTTACCGTTATGTTGTTGACTGCTCGGCAGTCGGTGCACATTCTCCACGTATCATCTTTCTTTGGTACTACAATTATTGAGACCGCACACGGGCTCAGACTCTCCTTGATATAACATATTTCCAAGAGTTCCTCTACCTGTCGTTGTATCTCTTTCGTCTCATTTATTTCGATAAGCCGGTCGATTCGGAATAACCGCACCGGGTATGAAATTAATTTGGTGTTCAATCCCATGCAGTGGTGGTAGCCCAGCAGGTAGCTCGTCAGGAAAAATATTTGAAAATTCTTGCAATAAAGATTGAATATGACTCGGAAATTCCCGGTCCGCGGAACTAGTTGTAGGACAACATTTCCGATTTAGTATTAAAAACATAGGAGAATTTTTTCTAACTTCATTTTTTCAACTCCTTCGCCCCAATAAACATTATATTTTTTAGTTTCGGGCCTTCTTCCTTTTCCTTTTCCTTTTCACACTTTTTTTTTTATTTTTTTCACTATTTCTTAATTTTTCTTTTTTCTCGACTCTATTTTTTTATTTTCGATTTCTTTCTCAAGTCGTTTTTGGTCCTCCAAGATTTGCGAGGGTAGCATTGGTGCTAGGGCGATTTTCTTTCCTTTTTTTTTCGAATGTGTACCTGTTCGTTCTCCCATTTAGAGAAACGTTCAAATAGTAGTGCCAATGCCTTTCCAAAAGTATGTGGCACGCGTGCATAGGAACAACATCGCACGAAATCTCGTCTTGGTATTGCCCAAAGGTTATTAATAGGAGGGCTTGTCGAGTTACCTTCACCTCCCCACAATCATTCAACCAATGTAGTCGGTATGGTTTGGGATGTTTTCATGTTGGTATTTCCAACTCTTCGACCAACATTGCGCTAGCCACATGTGCACAGCTTCCATTATCGATTATCACACTAAAATTTTTGTTTTTAACAAAAACTCCAATGTGAAATAAATTTTCACGCTGTTCTACCCCGTATTCCTCCTTGACTTGGGCATTCATTATTCTTCGTATTACAAGAGTGGGTGCGCTCTCGACAACATCGGTATCATATTCCCCCTCCTCTTCTTTTTCATCCTCTGTCTCAATCTCCCCATCCTTTATGATCATTGTTCACTTGTTGATGCATTCCGCGGCGATATGGCCAAAACCTTGACATCGATAGCAAAGTGACTTCTGGGGAGATTTGAAACATATTATCAGTGCGTGCAGTCACTCAAAATAAGATGTTGTGAAATAAAAGTAGATGTTGTACTCTTTTCCTTGATTAAGGTTTTATCCCACTGGTTTTCCTAGCAAGGTTTTAACAAGACAACTTAATCACAACTAATATGGAATCTCCAAAAGAGATTTGGAATATATTGCAAAGAATATGAGTTCGATATTACAAACTGCACTGAGTATGATACTCGTACTAATCCTTGGGGATTGTTGAAATGCCTGGGGTATATTTGTGTATACGCATTGCGCTCTTTTTTTTTTACTGAGGTTTTGTCCCATTGGGATTTCCTAGCAAGGTTTTTAATGAGGCAACAGGAATGGCGTATTAGTATGAATAATGTACTCTTTTCCTTCATTAAGATTTTTCCTATTGGGTTTTTCCTAATATGGTTTTAACGAGGCATATTCATGGCATAATGAGGAATACTACAAAGATCAAGGTTGTTCCTCGAAAATTTAAAAACTGAAGGAGCAGTTGTACTCTTTTTCCTTCGATCAAGTTTTTTCCAACTGGATTTTCTTGATAAGGTTTTAACGAGGCAACACACGGATACTCCAACAACGAATGATATACATGACAGATTCACTAGTTTTTGTCCCACAAGGTTTTACTGAGGCGGCACAAGAATACTCATACAAGAACTATCAATATAAGGGGGAGCAAATTTATGAGATTAGAAATTGATGAGGTTTTGTCCAACATGATTTTCCCAGCAACATTATGACGCAATATGATATGATTGCCACAAGCTCCTATACAAACAATTTGAAAATTTTTCTCCCATTGGGTTTTTCTTCAAACTAGTTCAGCAGATATTTATGTAAATAGTCATTCAAGGGGAAGTCTTGAAATGCGCACTTCTCGAAGTGCATAATAAGATAATATATTATAACATGTGAATGACTATTATGCCCCTGATGAAATTATGTAATTACATTTGTGCCATCTGAAGTTTTTCTATAATATTCCAAGAGAAATACATTCTCTATATTCTCTCAATTCTCTTTGTATTCTCTTAATTTCTTGCATTTTTCTAACAACATGGTATTTATTGGCCAATTATTTTTCGGTGGTAATTTTTCATATTACTTGTCAAATGATCCCACCATGCAATATTATCAGCATGGAATTTCTTTAATTAATCGATGATAGCTTATGGTATCACTTGCTCATTTTTCTCCATTTGTACTTAATAACCACGGAGATCAGATATTATTTCCATCAACTGCTTCTTCTTCGAGAGCAGGATTTGGATCATTGATCAACTGCTTTTCAGAGTAGGATTTATATCTTTGAATTGGATTTAGATATCGATTGACTACTTCTTGAGAGCATGATTTATTTCAAATGTTTTTTGGGGAGCAAAATTTATGAATTATTCATGTGGTATAACCAACCACGATGGTGATATATAATATTTAAATTTCATAAATATATAAAACCATCCATCTTGCGATAATTAAACTCATAACATCATAGGTATTGTAAATATACAGAACCATCATTCTTGTGATAATTGACATCATCACACGGGAGGTATTGTAATTACAGAAATAAACTCGACAAATAAGTAGTTTTAACCCACCACTTTCGATAAATAAAATAGTAGAATCAAATTGCAAATAATTAACTGATTTACCAGAGCAGGATCATCTAAGCAGTTTTTTCATCATCAAGGTATATGGTTATAGGACGAATTATTGACTACCATTGCCAAAAACCAGCGGCAATGCCACCTGGTCGGCATGTGGCATCATATAGACCACTTTATAAAACTTCCAATAAGCTGAGTTACTAATCCGCACATCTTATATATCTAAAGATTCAGTCTTTTAATTTAATGTGGAGGTCTTAATGATTGAAACATTGCCCTCCAAATCGTTTAGGAATACAAAAGGTTATACAAACTGCACTTTCAGGAATGCAAATCATTCTGCATTGAATGTCATCAACTAATATAAAGACAAGAAACCAAAGCATCTTTTTAGTGGTTACGTCTTTTTACCTTCCCATGAGTTACAAACATATTATCAACTATATAATATATCAAAATCACAAACATCAAACCACAACTTTCTCTAACCCATATCACGTCAACAACTTCAATCTATATCCTATTCCCATCCTCCATCTCAGTCAACAACACAACTACACTACTCGAAATAAAATTAAAAAAAAAACACGAACAAAAGATCTCAAGACTCATCTAGAAAGAAAAAAATTAAATAATCTCAGATTTTTTTCATGATTATTCAGTGATATATCCGACCATTGAAGATCTATCACACGAAAAGATGCACAAATTTTTTCTAGCTCTAAGATTTCTTCAAAGATTGAAAAGGAAAAGTGTGGCTGCGTCTTAGGTGAAAGAATCGATGCAACATTTGGAAGATCTATGGAGAATCGGCGAACGATAAGAAGGCTTCAAACCTGGTGGCGATGCGGCGGCTTCGTCTCTTCCTCCTCCTACCTACGTAGTGGCGCAAATGTCGTGTGTAAGGAGACGATGAAGAAAGAAGGCTAGGGTTTCATGCTTATATTGGGTACATATATATGAATGTAAATTGTGTTATTATGTTTTGGGCCAATATCGTACTCAACCCAATTAGGTTGATGTCAGGTCATAAATACCTATTTCGTATTCTTACGAAAAAAAACGTGGATAGGGCCCAATGCAATGTTTGTGCAGCGTATCAACTATTCAATTTTTTTTAAGGAACGAATTTGATTTTATTGTTCTTATAACAATAAAAAGAACAGATTTGTTGACCCAACAGGATCGATCAAATGGATTTTTTTGTCAATAATGACTATATTTGGGGGCCTTATCGACATTTAATTTGTGAGACTCAATCTTTAGATAGATAAGATAAAGAAAACTACAAGATAACCATTAATCTCATGATAGACTTTTATATTTGCTATACTTCTTAAGACCAATGCCAACTATAAAGGTAAAATAACACCACGTTTACAACAACATTACGCAACAAACATTTACCTACGACCTATAGCCTACACAAAATAAGCAAGGAACAATCAAATCCAAACTGTGTGCAACACATGGGTCCGAACCAAATTTAAATTACTAATATAAATACAACAACAAGAAATAAAATATAAGCTCAACAAAATGGTTACATTTACGTAAATATTAACACATTCCTTTCAACAATCAACAAATATCTCTCGTGGCGGTCTAAATTATAGATTGTTGTATATTTGGCAATTTACACAACATTAAACGGTGAATACTTAGATACAAACTTTGTGCGTAGAACGAGTTCTGAATACCTCGGTATAACAAATTTGATAATAACATATATTAAAGGGGTTATTATCATTTCGACATTAATGTTAAATTGAAGTTCGTGGGATGTAAACAACTCATCTTCTGCTCTCGTTACTGCCGCATTATTTATTTATTTTCCTAACCAAGCAATCCGAAGGCAGATCTACTCCAGCGGCTTTGATTCAAGGTGCTCGCAAGTCATCCGTCTGGTCGGGAGGGAAATCGCATTGGCCGAGGATCGGCGGGTGCTCCGGCCGGCGATGGTCGGGGGTCCCGCCGGTGAGATGTCCAGAGGTGGATGATACAAAAAAAACCCCGATGAAGTGTGAACATCGAATGGCCTACGAATCAACAGTGGGAAGATAACTAACAAAAGTGGCGGAGTAGGATTTTTCGAGCCGGGAGCCTGATTTTTGGGTTTTCAGGTTTGAGCCTGACGATCTTGATTTTCACGCTGTTCATTTAAGTTGGTCGAATTTGAGTTAAATGGTGGTTCTCGAGTAAATTTTGGGGGCGATTTCAATGGGCACATTGGTGAGGGGTGGATGGTTATCATAGTGCGCATGGAGGTTTCGGCTTCGAAGTTAGGAATGCAGGAGGTTCCGCATTGTTGGAGTTTGCCATTGCGCATGAGTTGGTAATTGCTAAATCTGTTTTTCAGAAGAGATCTGAACACCTCATCACCTTCAGTAGTGGGGGCACAATACGCAAATTGACTACCTTCTTTTGCATAGTCGTGATGCTAGGGCGTGCGTGGACTGCAAGGTGTTTCGGAGCGAGGCATGTGCTTCTCAACACCGGCTGCTGGCTATGGATTTATCCATGGGAGGTCGTGCTGTTAGCAGGGTTAAAGTAGCTAGACCTAGGATTCTCTGGAAGGATCTGAAGGGTGAGAAGGCGGCGATTCGGAGTCTCACCCGCGAAGGAGGTTTTTTGCGTGCGGGCGATGCTAACCTTATGTGGACCAGCATGGCCAATGCTATTAGGAGAGTGGGCGAGAAAGTGGTAGGAGTTTCTTCGGGCAGGTCTAGTAGACCTAGGGAAGCTTGGTGGTGGAATGAGGAGGTCCAAAACAAGGTTAAGGCAAAACAAGTGCTATTTAAGGAGCTTTTGTCGGTTAGTGCTGGGGAGGAGAGAATCTTGAAGATTGTAGCGTACAAGGTGGCGAAAAGAGAGGCTAAGAAGGCAGTGGCTAAGGCTAAATGTGAGGCTTACGAGGAGATGTTCAAGCGCCTAGACACCAAAGAAGGAGCGAATGCTATTTTTAAACTAGCGAAAGCTAGGGAAAGAGGGCGGCGCGACCTGGGTCCCGTTAAGTTTATTAAGGATGATTTGGGTCAAGTGTTAGTGAACGATGTGGCTATTAAGGAGCGGTGGAATAGGTATTTTTTCGAACTTTTCAATGAGGATAGAGGTAGTGACTCGGTGGTGCAAGGAGTTAGTCTATCTTCTGCTCGTTCATTTAGTTCCTGTGAGAGCATCAGCAAGGAGGAAGTAAAGGGTGCCCTAATGAAAATGGGTAGAGCTAAGGCTCTAGGCCCGGATCAGATCCCTATTGAGGTGTGTGTCTTTGTCTGGGGGAATTCGGAGTTCAGTGGCTAGCAGAGCTGTTCAACATCCTCCTCAGAGGCTCTAAGATGCCGACAGAGTGGAGGCATAGTATTGTCGTGCCTTTTTTCAAGAACAAAGGCGATGCTCAGAGTTGTAATAACTATAGGGGTATTAAACTCCTCAGTCATACTATGAAACTTAGGGAAAGAGTGGTGGAATGCAGGGTTAGAAGAGAAGTTGAGATCTCAGAGAACCAATTTGGCTTCATGCCGGGGAGGTCCACGACTGAGGCCATTCATCTCGTCAGACGCCTTATGGAGAAGTTTAGAGAGCAGCGTAAGGACCTTCATATGGTGTTCATATATCTAGAGAATGCTTATGAAAGCATTCCGCGCGATGTTATTTGGAGGAGCCTAGTAGAGAGGAGGGTGTCATTGCCTTTCGTTAGGGCGATCCAAGACATGTACTCCCAAGCAAGGACGTGCGTTAGGACCCCAGTTGGTGACACTCAGTATTTTCCGGTTGAGATAGGGCTACACCAGGGGTCGGCGCTAAGCCCTCTTCTCTTCGCTCTAATCCTTGACGTCATTTCGCAAGGGATTCAAGATGGCATCCCGTGGTGCATGCTTTTTGCTGACGACATTGTGTTAGTGGCGGAGTCGAGGAGGGAGGTGAACTCAAATTTGGAGCTTTAGAGGGCTAAGTTAGAATCCCAGGGCTTGCGTGTGAACCGGTCTAAGACCGAGTATCTCTGGTGTAACTTTAGTGGTGAGGCCAACGAGGAAGATATTGAGGTAATGATTGCGGATCAGATCGTACCCCGTACGGATAAGTTCAAGTATTTTGGTTCGATCATTCAGAAGGAAGGTGAGTGTGAAGATGATGTCACGCATCGCATCAAGGCGGGGTGGCTAAGGTGGAGAGCAACGATAGGGGTCCTGTGCGACAAGAAAGTCCCTCTAAAGTTGAAGGGTAAATTCTATAGAGCAGCAATCCGACCTGCAATGTTGTATGGATCCGAATGTTGGGCGATGAAGAAGTCGCTTGAGAGCAAGTTGGAAGTGGCTGAAATGAGAATGTTACGTTGGTCGTGTGGTCGCACAATGTTAGATAGAATTGTGAACAGGCTTTTCAGGAACGTGCTGGAAGTGGCGTCCATTTCAGCAAAAGTTAGTGAAGGGAGATTGAGATAGTTTGGCCACGTCCGCAGGAGGCAGGCATCTGCTCCGGTGAGGAGGGTCGAGAGTTTAATGGTTGTCGAGGAGAGGAGGAGAGGCAGACCGAGGAGGACGTGGGAGGAGCAACTGAGATTAGATTTGAAGGCCTTAAACCTTTCCGAGACCATGACTGTTGATAGGTGCTCTTGGAGGCGCCAGATCAGAGTTGTGGATTCTTTTGTAGGGAGCAGTGCTGTAGTTGAGAGCCTCAGGGTTGGGTTATCTCGGTTAGCTTTGACCTAGAGCATTGCATTTTTACTTTTATTATATATTTTATCCTATTGTCTTTGCGTGTGGTGTATTTTTGACAGGGAGCTGTGCGCAGAGCCAACCTCTCTTTTGTTAGAGCAGTGTTCATCGGGAGTGAAGTAGCCAAATTCCGCTTAGGTAAGTCCCATGTGGATCAAGCCATGGGCTCATGTATGGTCTCAAGCTTTTTCGAATCATACGTTTTCCTTGGTATTTATCACACATGATTCTGCTGTGCACTAAGCTGTGGGTCTTCACGGAAACAGCTTCCCTACCGTAATAAGTAGGGGCATGGTCTGCGTACATCTTACCCTCCCCAGACCCTGCTCTGAGTGGGATATACTGGGTGTGTTTGGTTTGATTTGGTTTGGTTTGGTTATAGGGTTGCCCGGCTGGTGAAGGCTGACAACGAGCTTATGACCAGGGTATCAGGCTGTTCGTTCTTAGGGCCCGGGCCTTAGAGGCTTGAATCTGAATTTGAAATGTTTCATACATTATTATTATTATTATTATTATTATTTTCATTATTATTATTTCAACACTTCCGGCAACTCGATTTCAGCGGTGGCGATTCAACATGGAGGTTAATATGCAATTTGGGGTTGTTGACGGAAATTTGGTTTCCCGGGATTCAACAGGCTGGTCGTGCCTCACCTTTGGAGGAAAACGACCTCTTGCTTTTCTTTCTAAAATAAGTTTCAATTAAAATTGAAACAATTTAGGCAGCGGCGTGAGGAATGAGGATTCTGGAAAAGAAGAAGATATAGATGAAAATGGTGGGTTTGTTTGTAATAATTCAATTTGTGATATATGATATCATTTATAGGATGCAATTATAGAGCAGATTTTCGTCATATCACTCAATAGTTGGAGTCGTGTTGATAATGTGTTATAAAACTGAAACATTAGGGAGAGTGAATATAAAGATTAGAGAATGATTATTAGGCATGATTTTCATTAATAACCGAAATCATATTTATAGAAATACTTCATATGACACAATTGTAATTTCATTACATTAGGGGCAAAATAGCCATCCACCCCAGCCGAATCAGGTAATGCTGTTGGTCTTGAATATATAAAATAAAATATACATCACTTTCAAAAGAATAATGATTTACTATTATACTTTAATTTATATTTTAACAATGAATATTAATTATTGAAAAAGCTTGCATCATTGAATCATAATTGATAAATTAGTTGCACTTATTATTCAACAATATCATGTCTATACACTTTGTGTTTGTATTACATGACAATTGTGTGTGTGGATTATATACATAAATTATGTGTTTAGGCATATTACTAGGTATTGTGTGTAAAACAAACCAAATCAAACCAAACATACTCAGTATATCCCGTTCAGAGCAGGGTCTGAGGAGGGTAAGATGTACGCAGACCATGCCCCTACTTTTTACGGTAGGGAGGCTGTTTCCGTGAAGACCCCCAGCTTAGTGCACAGCAAAGTATTGAGTGATATATACAAAGAAGCATATGATACGAAAATATCTGAGTCCATGGCTTAATTCACATGAGTCTTACCTAATGAGACTTTGGCAACTGCACTCTCGATGAACGCTGCTCTAACAGAAGAGAGGTTGACTCTGCGCACAACTCCCTGTCAAAAATACACCACACGCAAAAGACAATAGGATAAAATATACAATAAAAGTAAAAAATGCAATGCTCTAGGTCAAAGCTAACCGAGACAACCTAACCCTGAGGCTCTCAAATACAGCACCGCTCCCCACAAAGGAATCCACAAATCTGGCGCCTCCAAGAGCACCTATCAACAGTCATGGTCTCGGAAAGGTTTAAGGCCTCCAAATCTAATCTCAGATGATCCTCCCATGCCCTCCTCGGTCTGCCTCTCATTCTCTCCCCAACAACCCAGAAGCCTACCTCCTGCGGACGTGGCCAAACCATCTCAATCTCCCTTCCCTAACTTTCGCTGAAATGGGCACCACTTCTAGCGCGTTCCTGAAGACCTCATTCGAGATTCTATCCAACATTGTGCGACCACACGACCAACGTAACATTCTCATTTCAGCTGCTTCCAACTTGCTCTCATCGCCCAACATTCGAAGCCATATGATATAGCAGGTCTGATTGCCGCTCTATAGAATTTACCCTTCAACTTTAGAGGGACTTTGTTGTCGCACAGGACCCCTATCGCTGCTCTCCACCTTAGCCACCCTGCCTTGATACGATGAGTGACATCATCTTCACACTCACCTTCCTTCTGAATGATCGAACCCAAATACTTGAACTTATCCGTACGGGTTACGATCTGATCCGCAAACATTACCTCTACTTATTCCTCGTTGGCCTCACCACTAAAGTTACACTAGAGATACTCGGTCTTAGATCGGATCACACGCAAGCCCTGGGATTCTAACTTAGACCTCCATAGCTCCAACTTCGAGTTCACCTCCCTCCTCGACTCCGCCACTAACATAATGTCGTCGGCAAAAAGCATGCACCACGAGACGCCATCCTGAATCTCCTGCGAAATGACGTCAAGGATTATAGCGAAGAGAAGAGGGCTTAGCGCCGACCCCTGGTGTAGCCCTATCTCAACCGGGAAATACCGGGTGTCACCAATAGGGGTCCTAACTCAAGTCCTATCTTGGGAGCACATGTCTTAGATCGCCCTAACGAACGGAAACGACACCCTCCTCTCTTCTATGTATTGTGTGTGTCTATATAATAAAATAGGATTCATAATAAGTAGGTTATATTGCATAATATGATAATTATAATAGGAACTACATGCATATTATTTCGTACAGCATTGAAATATGACCATTCTTGGTCCAAAATATCAAACTCCAAACAAGTTGAGTCAGACATCTTCATAAACAAGAAGCAAAAAATATCAACATCACATATTTTGGGTACGTACATGTGTTCTTGATTTAGATATCACTTTTATTGCCAAGGACTATAGTCGCATGCTTTTCGATCCTACAAATGTGATAGTCCGGTAAAGTGTAAGCGAGTGCACTAATATTTTTCTAGCTACACATCGATCCTAGCCTAAGGTGGAGATATATATTCAGTTGAAAACCTCAAGTAACTGCGGGATGCACTTAAGGACCATTATGTAAACATTCATAATACTTTGCTCCCAATCCGTGGAATGAAATATACTTGTTTAACCAAAAATGGGTAAAAAAATTCAATAAGGATATGATTTGTTGTAAGGCACATCTTAATTTCTGTGGAAAGGAACCTAGAGGATATAATATGATACGAAAAACTTTCTACATTTCCTACTCCAGCTCTATACTTCCAAACTAGTATAATCTGGAACCTAGAGAATATAACATGATACGAAAAACTTTCTACATTTCCTACTCCAGCTCTATACTTGCAAACTAGTATAATCTGGAGTATGACAATACATGTATCACTATCATTATTATTAAGTTACTCAACTTACTGCAAGTGTTTAAGACACATAAAAAAGTGTTGGTGAATGAAAATGTCAGGGGACTAGGACAGAACAAATTTTGGAGGCTTATTACGACAACTCAAGAGTGGAAAAACCCTAATTAAAGGGTCTGGACATGCCCATCCCTAACCACATGTAAATAACATGCATTGTGGAAAGGGACGTGGCAGTCGTATGTTGTAATTGTCATACGTATTCCAGTGTAGAGATGTAATATCCGCAATTTCGAATTTCGGTAATTTTCTTTTTCCGGAGGAAGTTCGTTTTGACAACTCTATCATGACCGTTTCGTCGTTACGAGAATGATTAATTCTGCATTTTTGTCATCCGAGTTCGTTTCGGTGTCGTTTTGTTGAGTTCCGTGTCCTTAATCGACTCTTTCACGTGGGAGTTCGACTTTGTAAAGTCACCATTAATTCATGGAAACTCCAAAAATTCTGAATCTTTGCAACATTATAGAGAATCAAGTTAGCTTTCCAATGGTTCAAACGGTGAGTCAATCGGAGTCCGCATTTAAGGAGTTATGGTCGAAATAGCGAAGATCGCACGGTGTGCCTTTTTGGTGTTGAAGGGGTCAGACTGCAGCCGCGGCACACTCAGCCGTGCCGCGGCACAAAGCTAATTCCCGGGCGTTTTCGCCCGGGCCGTGGCACACTCATCCCGTGCCGCGACACACGGGCTTTTTCTCGCTTTTTAGCAGATTTGCGAGGAGAAAACTTCATTTTTCTCCTCTTCTTCCTCCTTCATCTTAGGCGATTTGATGGCGATTTTGGGCGATTTGAGTGCTCCAAAACTTGTAGAGATTATCCTCCTCAAGTCTTGTTGAAGATTTTCGACCTCTACTTGAATCCTTCATCCAAATCAAGGTATTGTGGCTTGAACCCTTGTTTTTGTAGATTTGGGGATTTTCCTTTTGATTTCGATTCCAATCCGCTTTTGATCAATTAGTAGTAGTATAAAATTTGTTTTGAACTTGTTCTACGGATGGATACTCGTATCTTTGGTCTGCTCGACCCGAGAGGTGATTTCTTTGTTCTTGAAGGGTCTTGAACATTTAATGTTCGATTAAATGTTCGAATGAGTTCTCTTTGATAGTTTGTTGGGATTTCCGTTGTTTTTGGCCTTGATTCTCGTCATAATCATGTTTTATTATTCCATACGGAGGATTATAGGTGCTCGATGATTCCGATGTTGAATTCCGTTGGTGTTGATGATTCATATGGTGTTTTCCCGTAGTAATTTCGGTGCTATCACGTTCTAGATAGTGTTCGGGAATTTGAGGGCTACCCGGCCGTATCCGTTCACTTTTCCATTTCTCGTGATATCGAGGCAAGTACCGTGCCCATACTTTTCTCGTTTTATGGATATGATGATCGGTGGTCGTCTTGATGTGTTTGTTTGGTTATTTGAAATGAAGTTTCAAAGGATTTCGGTTTGGCCTCGTTAAAGGCTTTCTTTCAAAACGCGTGTGTTTTGTGAACGGTGTTTTGAGAATTGATTATGATTTGATTATTTTGAAAGTTGAAGGATTTTATGATGATACTCCTATTGTTTAAATTTATGGAATCGTGCATTCCGTATTTAATCTTGTTATTGTATTTTTGAAGAGTTTGGTAATGGTGTCGAGTTAATGGCCATCTCTAGTGAGTATTCTTAATGAACTTACATTCTTAGCATGTTAGTATTGCACGAGTAACGCGTGTGTGTGTATGCTCACTGCGGGTTAGATCCGACGGGGTCTCGGTAGGGCTCCACGAAGCTGTGGAACCGCGAGCTTGCTTTTAACCACTGTGGGTTAGATCCGACGGGGTCTCGGCAGGGATCTACGAAGCTGTGGGTCCGCGGTTAATTGTGGTGCATTTTGCAAATGTGACTTATTTATGGCATTTCCGGAAATGAGCGCTTTTGAACGGTTTTCATGATTGCATGCATCGACTAAGTGTGTAAGAGGTAAGTTGTTCGTTTGGCTTACTTGGCTAGGATGGCACTAGAGTATTTTGTTGTTTGTATTAAATCCTTTATTTGTGGATTTTGATGTTGGGAGACGAACCTTGTGGTCGTTCTTGTGTACTGTGAGTTGATGAGATTTGGGGCTAAAATCCCAATGGTTTTGTAAAAGTCATTTTATGGATTGGGGCTAAAATCCCAACATTTTTGTAAAAGTCATTTTACGGATTTGGGGCTAAAATCCCAACGGTTTGGTAAAGGTGATTTTACGGAAAGTAAACTTTTGGGGCGGTGACCCCTTTTGTCTTGTGGATTTTGAAAAGTAGGATTTGATAATCCTAAATGGTTTTCTATTAAAACTCTCGATGGCATTCTAAACCGTCTTATAAATTATTTCCATTGGTTTATGGTATTTCGATTTTGAAATGTATTCTCAAACCCTTGCCTCGAGAAGTACTTTTCGCTTTGTTTGGATCTTTGAGGATTCTGGTTATTGTTATTCGTGGAATGTGAATTGTATGGCTCGTATTTGCACTTTGTATTTGCGGTGGAGTTTGCTAACCCCGAGTATTCGGGGTGGATGTCTATTTTGCATTCGTGTTTGGAGCGTAACATGTGGTCGGCACGAAGGATGATGAAAGATGAACGATACTAATCACACGAGGATCCGTTGATGTCGTATTGGTCTAGTTGTATTTTCTTTTCCGCCGCAAGATCTTTTCCCGTTGTACGGGAGTTTATTGTACTTTGACCCTCGCGTGGGTATATGTTGTAATTGAGTTGTATATTTTATTGAAAGACCAAATCGGTCATCGAGTCATTTAGCCTTGAAGGCATTGTCGAGATGTTAAATGTTGTTACCAGCCTGGTAGATCTTCGAGGAGAGGGTCTACGGCGTGTAATATCCCTGAGTGGATTGGGGGTGTTACATAAATGGTATCGGAGATTAGGTTGAGGAAACCTAGGCTGTCGGGTCAAGTCGTGTTGTTTGAGTCTTGTTTCGTCGGATTTTATCTGACTGAGTCGTGTCGCGACGCGTCGTTTGAGTTTGTTGGTCGTGATTAGTATCGTGGGGCGATCATCATCTTCGTGCGACCGGTGGAAGTAAGTCTCCCTTCTTTGTGTTGTGCCTCGTGTGACACGAGCTATTTTTATGATTATTTGTTAAGTGATGGAATCCTTATGTGGATTTTGATTTCACGATATGTATTTAATCGACTTTCGTATTTGATTTATACGAGGAGTGTCGTCGCTTGAGATGTCTTTTTATTATTGTTTTTGTCCGTTGCTGATGATTTTCAAATCGATTTGCACGTTTTATGAGTTCTCTTGTGGAAGCTTTGTGCTTATACACGTTCGCCTTGTTCACTAGCCAGTGCGGTAGGGTCTTTAGAGGCCTCGAATGGGGCCAGTGGTTTTGTTCTGAATGTGGTTATTTGACTCTAATATTTTGTTCTTATGAGGAGTGGTGTTGCTGGATTGTGCGTGTTGAACTGTATTTCTTTTATTCGCTGCGTGAGTTCTTTTGTAATGACTTTCGGTATTTTATCGACCGAGTTTTATTTCGATAACCGCTTCCCTTAACCGAGTTTTTGGCATTATGGCCTTGACCGCTTTGACAAAATTCTTATGACGGTATTTAGTATTTTGTAAATGGCTTTCGTGAGTTTTGAAATATTACCGTCATCAGCCTTTTTGGCATTTTTGTAAATGGTTTTTAGCCTGGGGTTCCGACGCGGGACCCACAGTGCCATGATGTTCCGTGTGATTACCTGAAATTTTTGGGCATTCTAGCCTTTTTGGCATCGTCCTTTTGGCATTGAATTATTTTCGAAAACTTGAGTATCTTAGAAATAAATTTCGAGACATATTTTTTCAAATGAGTTATTTTCTTGTGGTACATCCAGGTGCCACAATATATTTCAAAATTTTTCTGCCTCGAGGACCAAAATATTTTGAGATATTTTCAATGTTTTAGAAACACTTTTATTTAGACCCGAGGGTCGAATATTCTGAAAGTTTTCACTAAGAGAAAGTGTCCTCATTTTTATCAAATGTGAAATGGTTCTCCAAAGTCTTGATAACGATGTTTCACGTTTGTACTTTTTGAAAGGTGATACTCAAGATCAATCGGTGTTCTTCTAAATTATTATTAAAATGAGGTTTTCGTTTTTAAAACCTATCCATTCCCATTTGAGGGCTGGGTATATATGTATGATGTTCGCGTTGTCGTTTTGATGTTTGCTCCCGAGTATGACCGAATTGGCGGTGTGAGTGTTGAGTCGTTTTCCACACATTTGTTGTGTTAGCCCCTTGTGAGAGGTGGGATGTCGGTGTTGAATATTGTCGCCTCGTGGTGATTTCTGCGTTGTCGCGCAAGTGCGAGCTGTTAGAGCTTGGGTTGGTATGACCGTGTGCATCGGTGATGGTTCCGTTATGTGTCGGTTGTTTAATGTCTTGTTACCTTGCTCCCGTTTTGTGAATTTCGTGGACGAGGTCGGAGATAATGCCCGTACTATTTTGACTTCTGTATTATCTCTTTCTCCAGTCTATCAATTCGCTCATGTTCGTTGATACTTTACGAACTTGTTCTGTATTTCGGTTTCATTGTCCGAACGAGCTACGACCTTGTTGTGGGTCGATCTGGTTATCGCTGTGACTTTTTCGGGTTCGGTTCGATTCTTGTGAACCTTGTTCGGGAGTGACGTCATCTGGTTCTATTAGTTCTTTATTCGAAGTGGATCGGATTTGGAACTCTTATGTTTTCGACTCTGTCGACTCATTTATGTTCGTTGACATTTCTGAGCTTGTCCTACCTCTTGTTTTTGTTTACCGAACGAGTGTGGTATTGTTTCGGAATAACTCGTTTGTCGTTGTGACTTTTTAATTGCTATCCCCTTTCCTGTGGATCTTATGCGAATGCACATCCTGTTGTTTTCACCGGATCATATATTGTCTCGAGTCGAGATGTGAACCTTGGAGTTGTTGTTTGCATTTTATTATCCTTCGTGTTTCGGACATGATTCTTCGATTTTTGTTGTCTCGATCGTTGTGGTTCGATCGTTTGATTGTTCGGTTTTTATTGATCTCGTTCCGTGATTGGTGAACATTCAGGCTCCTTCGTAATTCCCTTCGGGAAATTAGTTTCGCTTTCGATCTTCCAACTTAGGCGGTGGAATTCGTATTTGTTCGGGCCGTTTGGATCGCTTTTTGATCAATATACCGTTAGGTTGGTCAATCGTATTGATTTTCGTTGGTTGTGTTTTGTGATTGTTCGGATAATCGACTTGATTGTGTTATCTGTTTGATGACACTTGTCACTTGTTGATTTTATTATGTCTCTACCGGTGGCATTGTGTTGGTCGCCCCGAGCGTGTTTTCACGCCGTTTATTCCTTTCAGGTTGCTTGTAACGCTTACCGATGGGCGTAAGTTACGCATTTCTTGTGTATCTCGTTGAGTTTTCCTGGAGGGGATATTGCTTCTCCCTACTTGTTTTAAGTTTCGGGACGAAACTTCTTTTAAGGAGGGTAGAATGTAATATCCGCAATTTCGAATTTCGGTAATTTTCTTTTTCCGGAGGAAGTTCGTTTTGACAACTCTATCATGACCGTTTCGTCGTTCCGAGAATGATTAATTCTGCACTTTTTGTCATCCGAGTTCGTTTCGGTGTCGTTTTGTTGAGTTCCGTGTCCTTAATCGACTCTTTCACGTGGGAGTTCGACTTTGTAAAGTCACCATTAATTCTTGGAAACTCCAAAAATTCTGAATCTTTGCAACATTATAGAGAATCAAGTTAGCTTTCCAATGGTTCAAACGGTGAGTCAATCGGAGTCCGCATTTAAGGAGTTATGGTCGAAATAGCGAAGATCGCACGGTGTGCCTTTTTGTGTTGAAGGGGATGTACCGTGTGCCGCGGCACACTCAGCCGTGGCCGCGGCACAAAGCTAATTCCGGGCGTTTTCTTCGCCCGGGCCGCGGCACACTCATCCCGTGCCGCGGCACATGGGCTTTTTCTGCTTTTTAGCAGATTTGCGAGGAGAAAACTTCATTTTTTCTCCTCTCTTCTTCCTCCTTCATCTTAGGCGATTTGATGGCGATTTTGGGCGATTTGAGTGCTCCAAAACTTGTAGAGATTATCCTCCTCAAGTCTTGTTGAAGATTTTCGACCTCTACTTGAATCCTTCATCCAAATCAAGGTATTGTGGCTTGAACCCTTGTTTTTGTAGATTTGGGGATTTTCCTTTTTGATTTCGATTCCAATCCGTTTTTGATCAATTAGTTGTTGTATAAACGTTGTTTTGAACTTGTTCTACGGATTGGATACTCGTATATTTGGTTCGTTCGACCCGAGAGGTGATTTCTTTGTTCTTGAAGGGTCTTGAACATTTAATGTTCGATTAAATGTTCGAATGAGTTCCCTTTGATAGTTTGTTGGGATTTCCGTTGTTTTTGGCCTTGATTCTCGTCGTAATCATGTTTTATTATTACATACGGAGGATTATAGGTGCTCGATGATTCCGATGTTGAATTCCGTTGGTGTTGATGATTCATATGGTGTTTTCCCGTAGTAATTTCGGTGCTATCACGTTCTAGATAGTGTTCGGGAATTTGAGGGCTACCCGGCCGTATCCGTTCACTTTTCCATTTCTCGTGATATCGAGGCAAGTACCTTGCCCATACTTTTCTCGTTTTATGGATATGATGATCGGTGGTCGTCTTGATGTGTTTGTTTGGTTATTTGAAATGAAGTTTCAAAGGATTTCGATTTGGCCTCGTTAAAGGCTTTCTTTCAAAACGCGTGTGTTTTGTGAACGGTGTTTTGAGAATTGATTATGATTTGATTATTTTGAAAGTTGAAGGATTTTATGATGATACTCCTATTGTTTAAATTTATGGAATCGTGCATTCCGTATTTAATCTTGTTATTGTATTTTTGAAGAGTTTGGTAATGGTGTCGAGTTAATGGCCATCTCTAGTGAGTATTCTTAATGAACTTACATTCTTAGCATGTTAGTATTGCATGAGTAACGTGTGTGTGTGTGTATGCTCACTGCGGGTTAGATCCGACGGGGTCTCGGTAGGGCTCCACGAAGCTGTGGAACCGCGAGCTTGCTTTTAACCACTGTGGGTTAGATCCGACGGGGTCTCGGCAGGGATCCACGAAGCTGTAGGTCCGCGGTTAATTGTGGTGCATTTTGCAAATGTGACTTATTTATGGCATTTCCGGAAATGAGCGCTTTTGAACGGTTTTCATGATTGCATGCATCGACTAAGTGTGTAAGAGGTAAGTTGTTCGTTTGGCTTACTTGGCTAGGATGGCACTAGAGTATTTTGTTGTTTGTATTAAATCCTTTATTTGTGGATTTTGATGTTGGGAGTGTAATATCCGGTATTTTTCTTTCCCTTGTATTCTCATTTTTTTTTTTTGTATATTTCTCGGTCATAGTGACCCTCGTGTATCTTTCAGTATGTCCTTCCTGTCAACTGTTGAATTGTATTCTCGTTATTGTTCATTATTTCAACTTTCCTCATATGAGTTCGACTTTGTTAGATCACCATTAATTTTTGGTGACTCCGAAAATTATAAATCTTTGCAATATTATAGAACATCGAGTTAGCTTTCCAATGGTTCAAACGGTGAGTCAATCGGAGTCCGGACGAGAGAGTTATGGTCGTTTCAGTTTTTGGCCGATCACTGCCGATCGAACTCGGCCGTGTCGTCCGACACGGCCCGCGGCTGCACTCGTCCGAATCGCCGAAAGTTTCGTCTCAGACCCGACCGTGTCGTCCGACACGGCCCGTGCCGCACTCGTCCGGTAATGCGTAACCGATCGCTGACACGCCCGACCGTGTTCCGTGACACGGCCGAGTCATGCAAGCAAGCCCTCGTATCGAGCGAGCGCCAGATCGAGCGAGCGCTGCATCGAGCGATTGCCGACGGCGAGCGCCAGATCGAGCGAAGCGCCGCATCGCGCGATCGCCAGATCGAGCGAGCGCCAGATCGAGCGAGCACCGTGACGAGCGATCGCCGATCGAGCGAATCTTCAGACGACCGATTGTGTCCTCAGACGAATCGAGCGTGTCAGTATCCATCGTGTTAGGACCATTGCTTTGACAGTTCACTTAACCATTTTAAACGCTGGAGTAAATCCTAACAAGGGTAGATGAGTCATTTATCGTCACTTTTTGGACATATTAGGATCGATTGACTATATTACACGGGATCTGGGGAAGGTCTTCATTTTCCTCTCCTCTCTTTTCTTCCTCTCGTTCGGGCGATTCAGAGCAACTCTTGGGCGATTTTAACATTTTCGGACTTGAAGAAATCATCGACTTCAAGTTTTGTTGTAGATTACCGATTTCTTCTTGAATCATTCATCCTAATCCAAGGTAATCTTCTAAGAACCCATTTTTGGGAGATTTGGGGGTTTTCGAATTATTGTTCGATTCTTTCCGTATTGTTGATTAATTCATGATGAATATGATTAATCTTGTTAGTATTCTTAGTTTTCCTACGAATTCATGGTATATTTTGTAGTTTTGCGTAATCGAGAGGGATTGGTTGTGATCCGCCCTCGTTGATGTTTTTATACGAATATACATGAATCGTAGGCGGGTTTTCGGGTGTTTTCCAATTCCGTATCCATTTAGAACTGGTTGTGATTTTTGTCCTTCGCATCGTTAGGTTCGTGATTATCGGTTCTTAACGTCATCGGTATTTTCCTTCCGCTCGTAAGGCCGTCATTTATTCAAGGCAAGTATTTTTGGAAACCTTTATGCTTAACGTAAAATAGTAATGTATATTGTGTGTGATTGCTCACCTCGAGGGTCCGACGGATCACGGAGGGGATCCAATGGTATAGCCCCAGATTCACGAGTTTGTTTCGCTAGCCACTCGGGAGGGTCCTTAGGGATCACGGAGCGGGATCAATGGTATAGCCCTGCTCCCAAGGCGATGCGTGTGCGTGATTTGTTTTATAATATGGCCACCGGGAGGGTCCTTAGGGATCACGGAGCGGGATCAATGGTATAGCCCTGTTCCCACGGCAAATTGTTTGACTGCTTATTTCCTAAAAGACATGTCTTGTTTTGGTTTTCGAAATGATATTGGTGCATGTACTATGAAATGTGTAAGCGATTGGTTTGCCTTGATTACTTGTACTAGCGTAATTGCTAACCCCTTTGGGGACCCGTTTTGGGGAAATTCTTGTTATGGATTTCGTGTTATGATTATCCGGTCGAGCGAGCACCGGGACGATACGATGATGTTGGCCTGTGTCGTTGACATTTGCATTTGGTTCTTATTATTTCCTTTGGCCATTTCGATATGGTTGTTCCCACAGTTTTAAACTTATAGATTGTACTCGCGAGTACTTAGGCTTTTTGTTTCAAACTCCGTATTGTATTGCTTTAAATTGTCACGTTGTTGGTTGATGCTTATTTTGCCGGTTTCTGCGGGCGTATCTTTATATGTCATATTATTTAATTGTGTATCCTCGCTAACCAAGATGGTTAGTCGAGTGGAGTTTTCCTATTATAGCCTGGTGGGTCCCATGTAGGGGTCTACGGCGCTGTAACATATTCCGAATATCTCGGGGTGTTACAGAAAATGGTATCAGAGCGCAAGGTTTATGGATACCTAGGCTTGTTGGTTAATTGGGTCTAGTCGTGTTTGTTTTGCACATTGTCACCCCCGCCAAAGATCCCAAGACTTCCAAAGGCTCGTAAGTTTTCTTATTCGGCTCTTTTGTTTCTTGCATTGTATTTCCACTTCAATCGTAGTTGTTTTTCCTCCCTTACTCATCATCGATATACTGCTATCTCTTAACATCGTATGGATGCGGAGGAAACCGTGGTCGTGGTCGTGGTCGTGGTCGTGGACGCGGCCGAGGACGTGGGGCCGGTGGGGCGGCCACGCCGCATTCTTCGGGAGCCGGCGTGCGGTGACCGTCACGTCATGCTTCTTCTCGGGAGCGCGCAGATCTTGGTATTGCGGTCATTATGCAGAAATGGTTAACCAGATGGCGGCTATAGCTCAGTGGTCCGTAACCCCGATCGTGCCCATGCTAATCGGGCGGAACGGATCGTTGGCTTCAGGATGTCATCAAGATGCATCCTCCCGTTCGGGAGCTTCGGACCCGATCGGCTGGGAAGGGTGGATCAAGGAGATATCCAAAATATTCACTGCTACCAACTGCCCCGAGGACCGCAAGGTCCCTATTGCTCAATATTTTCTCACGGGAGACGCTACAGATTGGTGGGAGGCCGTTGGTCCCAAAGATCATGTTGCTTCATGGGCCGAATTTCAAGAATTGATGGAGGCCGAATATTGTCCGTGGCCGGTCAGACGATGTGCTCGAGTGCATGCTTTCTATGATGCTCAACCACGGGATATCCCCGTATCTCAGGCCATTGCCGACTTTAACAAGGAGTTGGGTTATGTGAAGACCCAAGTTGTCGCTGAGAGCGACAAAATTTTCCATTTTTCCAGGAGGATGAAGTTGCCCATTCGGGACTATATGTCTGGGCTCGTCTGTACTACCCTGAAGGATTATCAGAGTCGAGCCCTTGCTTATGATATGTCAGTGACGGCGAGTGATTTGGCTCGCGAGAGCAAGAAGCAGAAGTCGGTCGGAAACTTTTCTGGTCCCAAGAGTGGAGGCCAGCAGAAATCTCGAGCTGCGAATATTTCTATGGGCGGTTCGGCTCGTTTCTCTGGGAGCTTTCGGGTGCCGCGAACCCCGCTCGTGAGCTCACATGATTTAATCGCGCCTTTCGGTCATAAGAACCGGACTGCCTCGTCCGCCTTTAGCTTGTCATACTTGTGGTCGGTCGGGCCACAAGGCTTCTTTGTGATCGGCTCGGCATGCCTTCGGTGCCGTTCTTCTCACCCAAAGACCTATGGAGCCGAGTGTGAACCAGTGGCTCATTCGCTCCGCCGCCTCCACCGAGTGCCGGCCGAGGTAGGGGTCGGGTCAGCCCGCTAGGGGTGGAGCTTCCATGTCGGCTCGCTCGGCCCGCGTATCTATGAGATGAGGAGAGCCGATGATCCAAAGAACTTGTGGCGGCAGTGCACCGTTCATATTCATTTCCATCCTGTCGGTGTGCTTTTCGATTCGGGTGCTACGCATTCATTCATTTCTCTAGAGTGTGTACGCCGTTTGAGTCTCGACCGCTTGTCACCTTGCGAGCCTTTCATCGTTAAACTTCCTAGCGGTGATAGAATTGTCGGTGATCGAGAAGTCCGGACTGATCTGTGATTATTTGTGAGAGGGCTTGGCTCTCTAATCTTATTGTTGTGAGTATCGAGGGCGAGGATTTAATTCTCGGGAATGATTGGCTCGAGCGGCATGGTGCAATCATGAACTACCGCACGAGAATCATTACCATGTTAGCCGAGGACGGCATCAACACTCTTTCGCGGGCGAAAGAGAAACCGCAGTTTGTTATTAACGCCTTGAAGGCGGTGAAACTCTGCGAAAGGGGTGTCTTGGTTATTGGTGCTACGCCTTGAAGGCGGAGAATGGTGGAGTCGAGTTTTCGCGATTCCACTGCTCGTGAGTTTCTGATGTATTTCGACGAGTTGCCGGATTGCCACCGGATCGTGAGGTTGAGTTTGCTATAGAGTTAGAGCCGGGCGCGGCTCCACTTCAAGGCGCCGTATCGTATGGCACCTTCGTGAGATGGCAGAGTTGAAGAAACAGCTTGAGTGAACTTCTTGAGTCGGGTATGTTCGACCGAGCGCCTCGCCTTGGGGCGCACCGGTCTTGTTTGTGCGTAAGAAGGATGGTTCACTACGTTTGTGTATCGACTATCGTGAATCGAACAAGGTGACCATCAAGAACAAGTATCCTTTGCCGAGGATTGACGACTTGTTCGACCGATGTGGAGCGGCGGTATTCTCAAAGATTGATTTGAGATCGGGGTACTATCACCGGTGAGGGAGTTCGACGTGCCGAAAATGGCTTTTCGGACGAGATACGGACATTATGAGTTTGTAGTTATGCCTTTCGGGTTAACTAACGCCGGCGGTGTTCATGCGATTGATGAACAAAGTCTTTATCGAGTATTTGGATAAGTGTGTCGTCGTCTTCATTGACGATATTCTTATCTATTCGACGAATGAGGAAGAGCATGCCCATCATCTCATGGATAGTATTAGACATTTTGAGGACCGAGCAACTCTATGCGAAGTTCTCGAAATGTGAGTTCGGGCCAAGGAAGTGATGTTTTTGGGTCACGTGATTTCAGAGGGAGTCCGTGTGGATCCGCAGAAAATTGAGGCGGTGTTGGATTGGGCACGCCACAAATGTGAAGGAGGTCCGTAGTTTCTTGGGTTTGGTGGCTACTACCGTAGGTTCGCCGAGGGTTTCTCAAAACTAGCTCGACCACTTACAGCTTGCTCCAAATCAGAAGTTCGTCGGACCGATGAGAGGCGATCGAGTTTTGAGGAGCTGAAGAAGCGTTTGACTTCAGCCCCGGTTTTGGCGTTGCCATGTGGCAACGAGGGATTCGCCGTTTATAGCGATGCTTCGGTCCAGGGTCTTGGGTGCGTATTGATGCAGCACGGCAAGACCATTGCCTTTGCGTCGAGACAGTTGAGGCCGTATGAGCCGAACTACCCTACGCATGATTTGGAGTTAGCGGCGGTTGTTTTCGCGCTCAAGATTTGGCGTCACTATCTTTTCGGCTCGCATGTCGATTTTTACCGATCATAAAAGTCTCAAATACATATTTACTCACGGGAGTTGAATATGAGGCAGAGGAGGTGGTTAGAATCGACAAGGATTATGACCTCGAAATCCTTTATCATCCGGTAAGGCGAACGTCGTGGCCGACGCCTTGAGTCGGAAACCGATTGCGTTGCGAACGATTGAGGTCCTTACGCCTCGCCCCGAGCTTCGGCGGGCTTTGATTGAGTTTGATGTTGAGGTTTTGTTGCACGAGTCAGTTTGGGCAACTTTGTGCCTTAGAGATTTCGCTGCCTTTGATCGATGAAATTAAGTCAAGCAATTAGAGGATCCGATGATTACTCAAATCCGGAAAACGTTCTTAAGGGAAAGTCTCACGGGTTTGTGATTCACGAGGATGGTGTTTTGAGATTCAGTCGGCTTTGTGTGCCGAACGATCCAGAGTTACGGCAGAGTATTTTGCGTGAGGCCCATTCCACACCTTATTCCGTTCATCCCGGTTCGAGTAAGATGTACAAGGACACGAGGAGGAACTTCCGTGGAATGATATGAAGGAGGAGGTCGCAAGATGTAGCGAGATGTTTGACTTGCCGCAGTGTCAAAATCGAGCATCGCCGACCGTCAGGTTATTGCGTCACTTCGCTCCGGAATGGAAATGGGAAGACTTATCGATGGACTTCGTTACGAGTTTGCCGAGATCGAGGTCGGGCATGAATATGGTATGGGTGATTGTTGATCGTCTGACCAAGTCGGCACATTTTCTGGGCATCAAGGACACTTGGGGCCCGGAGAAGTTAGCTCGTGTGTTTATCGCGCAGATTGTGAGACTTCACGGTACACCGAAGTCTATTGTTTCGGATCGTGATGGCCATTTTGTATCGCACTTTTGGCAGGCGGTGCATAAGGCGTTAGGTACCCATTTGCATTTGAGTACCTCTTTTCACCCCCAGTCAGATGGGCAGTCGGAGCGCACTATCCAGACATTTGAGGATATGTTACGTGCTTGTGCTCTCGATTGGAGCCATGACTGGGAGGAGCATTTGCCATTGATCGAATTCACGTACAACAATAGTTGGCACGCGTCGATTCGGATGGCACCGTATGAGGCACTCTATGGGCGGCGATGTCGATCACCGATTTGTTGGAATGAGGCATCCGATTTAGTCGGGACCGAGCCGGATGTCGTTTTAGAGACGAGGCGGAAGATAGAATTAATTCGAGAACGGATGTTGACGGCCCAGAGTCGACAAAAGTCATATGCCGATGTCCGTCGTAGACCTTTAGAATTTGAGGTGGGAGACCACGTTTTGCTGAAGGTGTTGCCAACGAGAGGAGTTATCCATTTCGGGAAGAAGGGGAAGTTGAGTCCGAGATTTATTGGACCCTTCGAGATTCTCGAGCGAGTCGGTGGGTTAGCATACCGTTTGGCGTTACTGTTAGGAATATGCCCTCGAATGCCACTCAGAGGATGAGAGAGTGAGAGCGATTGTATTGTAATTATGAATATTATAAGGCAATTATTATTTCTATATTATTGTGTATCACTGGCATTGTGATTTGGTATATAGAATAGTAGTCCTTGCATTTGAGAGTGAACATTCTACTCCTTATAGAGATAAGGAGATAGGCACTAGAAGTGTTTAGAGCTCGAATGCTTAACTAGTTCGCAAGTCGATAAAACTTAACAGGACATTAAGTTTTAATAAGACTTGTATAACTGATGCTAGGATGTGTGCACGTCTTGATAGCATAGTTATAAGTATATTGGTGGGACCAGTATACTCGAACACGACTCATACTCGATTCAGTCACACGGTATTCACTCTCGGAGAGTCGATGACGAATCGAAAGGTTGTGATAGTATACGTGGACCTTTGACTTGAGGGTTCAGTAGAAGATGTGTCTGTGACGTTTAGTTTGTCATTAGAGTAGTTAGACTCATTTACTTAATTGCTGAGTCGACCTCGAAGTGCGGACTATACGGGCAGGTAGCAGTCTTTGCTGTACGCCAAGAAAGGATTCTATCTCCTGTTAGTGAGCAGGCGAATGTCCTATACGGTTAATGGTAAATAAGATCATAAGTCTTTGGCCAAAGCATTCTGATATAGTCGTATTAGATACACTATTAATCAGTCGGTCTTGATTTGCATTAACACATGTATAGAGTTTAGTCAACAGTAGGGTTTGACTTTACCGTGACCCGAAGACTTGACCGGGACATCTGATGAAGGGTCTATACGTATATAGTATTCACGACATAATGGTTATGGAATGATTCGTTCATTCGTTCTCGGGGTTTACAAAGGCGGTCCGCTAGCCGGGCTAAGTCTTTTGCACTCATTGGTTCCTCCCAATGCCGGCTGAGACGAACCTACGGAGTCGCGCAATAGGATCATTGATGGATAAATATGAATTAATAATCTCTCTTATAATATTAGATATTAGTGATTTATCGGATAAATCAAATAGCGGTCTTATGAATTGTAAGTAGGTTACTGGGTGATTACTTTAATTCATAAATTATATTTCTTAGGGAAATGTATATATGTGTTTGATATAAATAATTAATTGGATTAATTAATTAGTATAAACACATTGGAAATAAAACGGATTCGTTTGACGGACATCCGATTCACGAGGGATTCGTTTGACGAACATCCAATACACGAGCCGAATTAACTCGACCCGTTTCTTGGAAGATTCCCTATAAGGCCCCCCCCTCAACTCTACTTTGTCTCTCTCATTATATTATACACTTGTGGGGTTATGTGAGGTGTAGAGATGCTTTTAAAAGCATCTTCTACATGTGAGGCTAGAAATAATGGTGAAAAGAAAGTCTTTTCTATTATAAAGTCTCCTTCTTCCTTCCTCAAGTGTTGAATTTCGTTTTTTAGAGAGTTTCAAGAGTGAGAAAAATTTTCTAAAGCATATGCTTGATCTTAGAGACAAGTTATTAGTAGAAAAGATCGAGAGAAAAAATTCTTACAAGCTTCCCTAGCCGCATTCTTAGAGAAAGGAAGTTTGTTGATTTTTCCGTCAAGTTCCGGCGTGTGAAGTAGAGGCACCTTGCTTTAGGTGCTTGGAACGAAGGGCTCTTCATCATCATCATCATCATACGAAGGTTTTTCAGAGACATCATAGGTATGAGACTTTGATTCCTTGATCTTCGTATTTTTCTTTTCGTATATACGTTACTTGATCGATCCTCTTAGGGATTCCGTTTATACTTCCGCTGCGGTTATTTTCTGAGGAATCCCAACAGTTACCTCCGGCCTTGAGTCATGTTCATAGCGTTTTTCATGTTTCCCAGCTGAGGAAATATGTTCCGGATCCTAGTCACGTCATCGATTATGGCGAGATTGATATTGCTGAAGATATTACTTTCGAGGAGCGTCCTTTGAAGATTTTGGAGCATCGTGAGAAACGACTGAGGCATAAGACCATCCCTTTGGTCAAAGTGCAGTGGTCGAGACACGGTGTCGAGGAGGCAACTTGGGAAACCGAGGATAGCATGCGTGCTAGGTACCCTGAGTTGTTTGTTTCTTAAGTTTCGGGACGAAACTTATTTTTAGAGGGGTAGAATGTAATATCCGGTATTTTTCTTTCCCTTGTATTCTCATTTTTTTTTTTTTGTATATTTCTCGGTCATAGTGACCCTCGTGTATCTTTCAGTATGTCCTTCCTGTCAACTGTTGAATTGTATTCTCGTTATTGTTCATTATTTCAACTTTCCTCATATGAGTTCGACTTTGTTAGATCACCATTAATTTTTGGTGACTCCGAAAATTATAAATCTTTGCAATATTATAGAACATCGAGTTAGCTTTCCAATGGTTCAAACGGTGAGTCAATCGGAGTCCGGACGAGAGAGTTATGGTCGTTTCAGTTTTTGGCCGATCACTGCCGATCGAACTCGGCCGTGTCGTCCGACACGGCCGCATTTCGTCCGAATCGCCGAAAGTTTCTGTCTCAGGACCCGACCGTGTCGTCCGACACGGCCCGTGCCGTACTCGTCCGGTAATGCCAGAACCGACTGCCGACACGCCCGACCGTGTTCCAGGACACGGTCGAGTCATGCAGCAAGCCCTGTATCGAGCGAGCGCCGTATCGAGCGAGCGCCGTACCGAGCGATCGCTGTATCGAGCGAGCGCCGTATCGAGCGAGCGCCGTACCGCGCGATCGCTGTATCGAGCGAGCGCCGTATCGAGCGAGCACCGTATCGAGCGATCGCTGTATCGAGCGAATGCTGTATCGACCGATTGTGTCCTGTATCGAACTGAGCGTGTGCTGTATCCATCGTGTTAGGACCAGCTGTTTTGACAGGTTCACTTAACCATTTTAAACGCTGGAGTAAATCCTAACAAGGGTAGATGAGTCATTTATCGTCACTTTTTGGACATATTAGGATCAGTTGACTATATTACACGGGATCTGGGGGAAGGTCTTCATTTTCCTCTCCTCTCTTTTCTTCCTCTCGTTCTGGGCGATTCAGGAGCAACTCTTGGGCGATTTTAACATTTTCGGACTTGAAGAAATCATCCACTTCAAGTTTTGTTGTAGATTACCGATTTCTTCTTGAATCATTCATCCTAATCCAAGGTAATCTTCTAAGAACCCATTTTTGGGAGATTTGGGGTTTTCAATTATTGTTCGATTCTTTCCGTATTGTTGATTAATTCATGATGAATATGATTAATCTTGTTAGTATTCTTAGTTTTCCTACGAATTCATGGTATATTTTGTAGTTTTGCGTAATCGAGAGGGATTGGTTGTGATCCGCCCTCGTTGATGTTTTTATACGAATATACATGAATCGTAGGCGGGTTTTCGGGTGTTTTCCAATTCCGTATCCATTTAGAACTGGTTGTGATTTTTGTCCTTCGCATCGTTAGGTTCGTGATTATCGGTTCTTAACGTTCGTCGGTATTTTCCTTCCGCTCGTGCGTCGTCATTTATTCAAGGCAAGTATTTTTGGAAACCTTTATGCTTAACGTAAAATAGTAATGTATATTGTGTGTGATTGCTCACCTCGGGAGGGTCCGACGGGATCACGGAGGGGATCCAATGGTATAGCCCTGGATTCACGAGTTTGTTTCGCTAGCCAGCTCGGGAGGGTCCTTAGGGATCATGGAGCGTGATCAATGGTATAGCCCTGTTCCCAAGGCGATGCGTGTGCGTGATTTGTTTTATAATATGGCCAGCTCGGGAGGGTCCTTAGGGATCACGGAGCGGGATCAATGGTATAGCCCTGTTCCCACGGCAAATTGTTTGACTGTTTATTTCCGGAAAAGACATGTCTTGTTTTGGTTTTTAAAATGATATTGGTGCATGTACTATGAAATGTGTAAGCGATTGGTTTGCCTTGATTACTTGTACTAGCGTAATTGCTAACCCCTTTGGGGACCCGTTTTGGGGAAATTCTTGTTATGGATTTCAGGTTATGATTATCCGGTCGAGCGAGCACCAGGACAAGACGAGGATGTTGGCCGTGGTCGTTGACATGTGCATTTGGGTCTACTTATTTCCTTTGTCCATTTCGATATGGTTGTTCCCACAGTTTTAAACTTATAGATTGTACTCGCGAGTACTTAGGCTTTTTGTTTCAAACTCCGTATTGTATTGCTTTAAATTGTCACGTTGTTGGTTGATGCTTATTTTGCCGGTTTCTCCGGGCGTATCTTTATATGTCATATTATTTAATTGTGTATCCTCGCTAACCAAGATGGTTAGTCGAGTGGAGTTTTCCTATTATAGCCTGGTGGGTCCCATGTAGGGGTCTACGGCGCTGTAACATATTCCGAATATCTCGGGGTGTTACAGGGAGACGAACCTTGTGGTCGTTCTTGTGTACTGTGAGTTGATGAGATTTGGGGCTAAAATCCCAATGGTTTTGTAAAAGTCATTTTATGGATTGGGGCTAAAATCCCAACATTTTTGTAAAAGTCATTTTACGGATTTGGGGCTAAAATCCCAACGGTTTGGTAAAGGTGATTTTACGGAAAGTAAACTTTTGGGGCGGTGACCCCTTTTGTCTTGTGGATTTTGAAAAGTAGGATTTGATAATCCTAAATGGTTTTCTATTAAAACTCTCGATGGCATTCTAAACCGTCTTATAAATTATTTCCATTGGTTTATGGTATTTCGATTTTGAAATGTATTCTCAAACCCTTGCCTCGAGAAGTACTTTTCGTTTTGTTTGGATCTTTGAGGATTCCTGGTTATTGTTATTCGTGGAATGTGAATTGTATGGCTCGTATTTGCACTTTGTATTTGCACTAGCAAAACAGTGGAGTTTTGCTAACCCCCGAGTATTCGGGGGGTGGATGTCTATTTTGCATTCGTGTTTTGGAGCGGAACACGTGGTCGGCACGAAGGATGATGAAAGATGAACGATACTAATCACACGAGGATCCGTTGATGTCGTATTGGTCTAGTTGTATTTTCTTTTCCGCTGCAGTATCTTTTCCCCGTTGTACGGGAGTTTATTGTACTTTGACCCCTGCGTGGGTATATGTTGTAATTGAGTTGTATATTTTATTGAAAGACCAAATCGGTCTACTGAGTCATTTAGCCTTGAAGGCATTGTCGAGATGTTAAATGTTGTTACCAGCCTGGTAGATCTTCGAGGAGAGGGTCTACGGCGTGTAATATCCCTGAGTGGATTGGGGGTGTTACAAGAGAGAAGAGATGATATTCTTGGCCCTCGAGGCTCTGGAGGCAAAAAGGCGGCAAACACATTATCCTCATGTCCAAACAACAAGTTGTCTATGGAGTCAATGAACCATGCTTCCAATGTTAAATTGCAGGACCTCGATATATAAATTTCCATTCAAGAAAACACATTCTAGATAGTTATTGTAACACCCCCAGAGCTGACCGGGAATATTACAGCGCCGTGGGCCCCGAGATGGAACCCACAAGGCTGAAGGAAATTTTCGCAAATATTTACAAACGTCCAAGAGGCTATCGACGGTATTATCTATTTAAAAGATTCGAAGACTTTATAAAACTCATTTATCAAAACCGTCGTAAAATCTCATTTGAAATCGCAAGGCCGAACGACCGACACTCAAAAGTTTAGAAAATGATTTCCAAAGTAACCTCAGTTACTAGATACCAAAAGAGCATTTCAAAATACTCACGCAGCGGAAAAAGACCAACCATAAAGATACTCTAGCAGCGGAATACAAGAACCAATCAAGAAACTCAATGCACAAAACATGTCCTAGCCAGTATCCTCCGGGAAGCTCATCTCTCCACGACTGCTACAAGCTTGATAATCTAAGAACCTAAAAAGAAAGCCCACGACGGGGTCAGCCATAATATCCAACAATGATAACCATCAAATCACGTTAATAATTACATATCAATGGAAATACTAAGTAAGAACATGACCAATGTAATCTTACTGTCGTAACTTTACGAAAATCTACGATTCGTATCCTTAACAACACAATAAGCTCATACCAAAATATCTGTACGGTATCTCAACAATACCCAAGTTTCTCAAAACATTATCATACCTCGCGATACGGGAATTATACCAACTCTGGCCAATTCAATCCATCGGATAACGTCGACAATTCCAATACGATAATCGATTGTCCATCAAAGACAAGTATCAAGGAAATACGAAACATACCTCAAGATACGAAATACCATTACCATCACGTCAGTCTAATCCGAGATCAGATCAACACAACATACGGACATGGTCCTAACACAAGACCTACAAATGCATACTCATATGACAACGTCAATATGATCACACAACAATAACGACAACGTATACTTATGACAATCCCATAATATACATATGCACAATAACAACACATAGGTAATCCGATGATCCAGCGTTCACTGCCTAGATCCCACGATGACCCCATCAGACCAACCGTGGTGGAAAAACCTGTCCGATGATCCAGCGCGCGCTAGCATAGATCCCCCGATGATCCCGTTGGACCAACACGAGGTGGACATATGACAACAATGCACAACTGCACAAAACAACAGTACACAATACACGACAACAACAATGCACAAATGCATGACAACGACGATACACGAATGTATCACGACATGATCAACACAAATGATAAAAATGATTAGAGTACTTGCCCCGAGTCCTTCGAGAGCGATCTAAATGTCTAAACCATCACGAACCGTTATCCTCAATACTCGACGGTCCAAAGTATAACGGATTGCAGATAATTCATATCTTCGTCTTTATCACTATATATATTCGATATACAAGTATACCAATAACAAAAGTATATCATATACATTATGATTTAGATTCCCAAAACTCGAATACGATTTATAATCCCAAATCTCCCGTGATTACGATTATAAACATTGCTATACGAATTATACACGAATGAAACGGAAACCATTCATTAAATACTATAAACTGAGTAAGTAATAACTTACCTCGATACCGATACGATGATGATGAAGCCGTCACTAATCTCATTGTCTTTGTCTACTAGCTCCTCGGCCCTGACCAACGCCATTCACGAACATACTCGAACATGACCGCAACATACGGTTATAAACACCGATCAATAATCTCAACCTATTACAATAATCGATAAACAACAAGTTCGACAACAATCAACAATCGATAAAACCAATTCACAAACCCAACGGCTCAACAATATCTCGGTTAACCACAAGTCTGATCAAACCAACTTAAACGATCACGAATCTAGAACCATAACACGAAAATACTGCACTTTCTGCCTTCTTAGCGCACGTTAATCACTTAACGTAGCATGCGCTAAGTTGCTCCCATTAGCGTGCGCTATCCAGTAGGCTTAGCGTGCGCTAATGGCATGCAGTTGCATGTATTTCGGATACCGATCGACATATGGCGATTATCAAGATCAGTAAGTGATCCAAAACCATGTTTATAGTCATCAAAACAATGAAATCCGATATCCTTTAACATATAAACAATCATCCAACTTATAATCCAAGTTCTATATCCATATATCATCTTTCTTAATATCAATACATGAAACATCAAGAACGTAACAACACTTCCTTAATCTTCCATTATAGAGAGTAATCATCGACAATAACATCAACATCCAAAACTGAGGAGAAGGATTCACCAACTTATCTCAAGAAAACGAATTACACAATTCAAACCACACGAATCATATTAATATCATCATACTCCGGTAATCCATCTCATAATCATGCTTATCAACTCGTTTATATGATAATCATCAACTCAATAACATCATATACAATCCAAAATGAAATCTCAAAGTGAAGAGTAATTACCTTTTATGAAGGAATTGATTGATTTCCAAGGTTGAATCTATTTCCAAGAATCACCAATGATTTCAAGAACAAAGCTTTAATCCATGATTTCCATCTTTAATCTTGTTAAAGGGGATCATCCCTCACTGTTTAGGAACTCCAGAAGTCCTCCCAGGATTCTCTCTATCGGTTGCAAGAAGAAAATGGACGAAATGTTTCATAACACCCTTCTGTCCCTTTATATAGAATACATTACTAGCGTGCGCTAAACCTTATGTTTAGCGTGCACTACGGCTTTAGCGTGCGCTAACTGACTTTGTTAGCGTGCGCTATCGCAGTCCAGGGGATACTGTCTGGCTTCGTACATGCGCTTACGTATGTAATGCCCATGTATTAGCGTACGTAATTTACACTCTTTAGCGTACGCAAGTCCTTGCGTTTAGCGTGCGCTAATATCAGTTGACTCGTTTGTCTGTATGCTCCGAAGACTGGTCCACATGCCGAAAGTGCTGACGAGGATAAGATTCCTTCTTGTCCGATATACAGTTAGCGTGCGCTAATAAACATGCATTAGCGTGTGCTAACGCTATATTACAGCATCCGTTGACTTATCAGAACATGCGCCAAAAGTGGCCTGGTCCACGCGTAGATTCCCTCTGAGCTGTTCTTCACTAGCGTACGCTAAGTTATGTCCGTAGCGTGCGCTAAACCTTCACGATAGCGTGCGCTACTCATGATTATTAGCGTGCGCTAATAATGTTACACTTAGCCATTTGCAACTTTTCTCGTCCGTATCGACATGCTGGATACGTACACTCACATACTGAATACATATACTCAATTTAATAATATTCTCATATGATACATAATATCCTCAATTGCAATTGTCGACCAAGTACGACAATTATACCAATACAGATGTCTCAGTCCTTCATTTATTTTATCTATACTGTATAGATTCCACGCTGTACAACATAACTCGGATAAAATAATATTAAACAATAGTAGTAGAAATTTCGGATATTACATACTACACCACTTAAAATAAGTTTCATCCTCGAAACTTGCAATCCGTCATAGAAAAATCAACAAACCGTTCAACCAAAATATTCCGAAACCATCACAACAACGATCAATCATCATCATCAACGAATAACCAAAATAGTGCACTTATATATGCGCCAAGTCGACGATCTCCTAAGGTACTAGCAAGTGACTTCACTGTAAAGCCTCAATACGCTTACAATAACAATTCCATGAGTCTCAACAAAATATATTATCTTCGGATGAAATAATCTATCTGTTTCAAACCTTGTCTGCCTGATCGTACAATCAAGTCCCAATTCCGATAAAACCAATAATACACGATACATCTGTGAAACAACTGTCCAAAACAATGACAACAGATCCCGAATCATCGAATGTTCATACGATCGTTAACAATGATCAATCAATAAATTAATTGAGAGTATCATCGACATAATAAACTCTAATACGACCAATCCAAAGGTCAAAACACAATCGAGAATATCATCAACATGATAAACTCCAATATGACCAACCAGAGGTCAAAACACAATCGAGAATATCATCATGATAAACTCTAATATGACCAACGAACGGTCAAGGATAATCGAGAATACCTTCACACGGTAAGCTCCAACATGGTCAACACAGAACCACAGAAATAGATATACGAAAGAATAACATTCTTAAAATGACACACCAATCACATACAGTGGATCTCAATAAACACACCTGACTGTCGAACATACTCCTCGGCATACGAACTACCAATCATAAACCGACGAACATATCCAATCATACATGGAGTGGGAACGACCACTCAATATCCAAAACCACCAGCATGGGGTCACCACCCCAAAATCTACACTTACAGAGAAATCATTCAAAAATTACTATGGTAAAATCGCACTACTTCCATACTTATGGAATCGCATAGCACATATGTCCCGATTTCAGAAAATCCAAAGTTCCAAAATCATATTCTGTATCCGAATCTACGATACGCAGCATATTCTTCTTATCCGATAAATCAACCGATCATCCCTGGATAACCAAACTACCATACTGAAGTTTGAATCTCTATTCATCGTTCCATACTGATGTCTCATCCAGTTCGTGAGCCACACTCATAACTTCACCACGATATGCACTATGCACTAAATGCGTATGTATATCAATCATATTTTCAAAACTAGATTTGAAATCATATAGTCTCATCGAGAAGATAAATTTCAAAAGTTTCAAAGCTCAAAACATAAATTTTGGTAAGACCACAAAATCAATTTTCGAAAAAATTAAACTGGTTTGCTAATGCCAAGTATTCGATAATAGTTTCCTTCGAATGCACACGATTTCGAAGTTTTAAAATGAAAACTATGCAAATGCTCGACTACATCCATACTCATGTATACCAATTCGGCTCGTCACCAATATCCACTGATATTCCATCGGAAAACCACACAATAGAGGTCCAAAATCTCGATATATAAACTCCGACTAAAAACTCCTTTTCCACATATGATTCGCAACGTCAACCATTAATCCATCCTGGAGCACCTCTAATATGCTATGACAAAACATTGAATGACCAAAAACTCAATCACAGCGAAAGACTTCCCGAGAGGTTTCATTTGAATAAGTATACCAAAACCTCGAAAGGTAGGAACGAAATAAATAAACGATTGATAAAGAGTTTTACAAATCTCGGGAGTTTTAAGAAAAACAGAAAGGCCTTTTGAAACATTAGGGTCTCAGCCCGTATCTCGTTCCGCATTACAAGAAGTTAAAAAGTAGGAAACTCTTTTTCAGACCCCAAGTCCTGAGTTATAAAACAATTTCAAAAATCTATTGGGTCTCGGCCCAAAAATCATTTACGGTAAAACATCCGTAAAATATTCATTTTGAAAAGTATCATTTTCAAATGCTCAAAAGCAGTTCATATATCTCAAAATGAATTAACATGCTATATGCTCTTCTCAACCATGCACAATATTTCTCCCAAATGCACAATTCCGTTCCAAACTTAACCGACATACTAATTTCCAAAATCATAGTTCCTCAAGATCATCAATCCTGTCTCAGTTCTGTCACCTTATACTGTAACGCATAATATCTTTTCTGAACCTCAAAGCATATCAACTTAGAACGGAAATAAATCTCGATGAAATTCAAAAATCCAAATACTTACAGATCGTGAAGCCGATGATTCCCCGTGATACTGGCACATGTCTCGACTCAAGAAAATACTCGACACATATTTTCAAAAATGCATTTTGCAAAAATCAGTTCAACTCGAGAACACGACACATCTCATTCCATAGAATCTCGTTAACACCATTTGGAAAAATTTACAACAAACCCAGTACCACACTCGTAAATCACATGACGTACAAGCCTGAGTGAATACAAAAACTCACGGCTCTAGTATTAGTCAATCGACAACTCGAATGACGCAACAAAACACGACCCAACTCGATCCAAATGCCTAGGTTTTCTCAACCTAAGCTCTGATACCATATTCTGTAACACCCCCAGAGCTGACTGGGAATATTACAGCGCCGTGGGCCCCGAGATGGAACCCACAAGGCCGAAGGAAATTTTCACAAACATTTACAAACGTCCAAGAGGCTATCAACGGTATTATCTATTTAAAACATTCGAAGACTTTATAAAACTCATTTATCAAAACCGTCGTAAAATCTCATTTGAAATCGCAAGGCCGAACGACCGACACTCAAAAGTTTAGAAAATGATTTTCAAAGTAACCTCAGTTACTAGATACCAAAAGAGCGTTTGAAAATACTCACGCAGCGGAAAAAGACCAACCATAAAGATACTCTAGCAGCGGAATACAAGAACCAATCAATAAACTCAATGCACAAAACATGTCCTAGCCAGTATCCTCCGGGAAGCTCATCTCTCCACGACCGCTACAAGCTTGATAATCCAAGAACCTAAAAAGAAAGCCCACGACGGGGTCAGCCATAATATCCAACAATGATAACCATCAAATCACGTTAATAATTACATATCAATGGAAATACTAAGTAAGAACATGACCAATGTAATCTTACTGTCGTAACTTTACGAAAATCTATGATTCGTATCCTTAACAACACAATAAGCTCATACCAAAATATCTGTACGGTATCTCAACAATACCCAAGTTTCTCAAAACATTATCATACCTCGCGATACGGGAATTATACCAACTCTGGCCAATTCAATCCATCGGATAACGTCGACAATTCCAATACGATAATCGATTGTCCATCAAAGACAAGTATCAAGGAAATACGAAACATACCTCAAGATACGAAATACCATTACCATCACGTCAGTCTAATCCGAGATCAGATCAACACAACATACGGACATGGTCCTAACACAAGACCTACAAATGCATACTCATATGACAACGTCAATATGATCGCACAACAATAACGACAATGTATACTTATGACAATCCCATAATATACATATGCACAATAACAACACATAGGTAATCCGATGATCCAGCGTTCACTGCCTAGATCCCACGATGACCCCATCAGACCAACTGTGGTGGAAAAACCTGTCCGATGATCCAGCGCGCGCTAGCATAGATCCCCCGATGATCCCGTTGGACCAACACGAGGTGGACATATGACAACAATGCACAACTGCACAAAACAACAGTACACAATACACGACAACAACAATGCACAAATGCATGACAACGACGATACACGAATGTATCACGACATGATCGACACAAATGATAAAAATGATTAGAGTACTTGCCCCGAGTCCTTCGAGAGCGATCTAAATGTCTAAACCATCACGAACCGTTATCCTCAATACTCGACGGTCCAAAGTATAATGGATTGCAGATAATTCATATCTTCGTCTTTATCACTATATATACTCGATATACAAGTATACCAATAACAAAAGTATATCATATACATTATGATTTAGATTCCCAAAACTCGAATACGATTTATAATCCCAAATCTCCCGTGATTACGATTATAAACATTGCTATACGAATTATACACGAATGAAACGGAAACCATTCATTAAATACTATAAACTGAGTAAGTAATAACTTACCTCGATACCGATACGACGATGATGAAGCCGTCACTAATCTCATTATCTTCGTCTACTAGCTCCTCGGACCTGACCAACGCTATTCACGAACATACTCGAACATGACCGCAACATACCGTTATAAACACCAATCAATAATCTCAAACTATTACAATAATCGATAAACAACAAGTTCGACAACAATCAACAATCGATAAAACCAATTCACAAACCCAACGGCTCAACAATATCTCGGTTAACCACAAGTCTGATCAAACCAACTTAAACAATCACGAATCTAGAACCATAACACGAAAATACTGCACTTTCTGCCTTCTTAGCGCACGTTAATCACTTAACGTAGAGTGCGCTAAGTTGCTCCCGTTAGCGTGTGCTAGCCAGTAGGCTTAGCGTGCGCTAATGACATGAAGTTGCATGTATTTCGGATACCGATCAACATATGGTGTTTATCAAGATCAGTAAGTGATCCAAAACCATGTTTATAGTCATCAAAACAATGAAATCCGATATCCTTTAACATATAAACAATCATCCAACTTATAATCCAAGTTCTATATCCATATATCATCTTTATTAATATCAATACATGAAACATCAAGAACGTAACAACACTTCCTTAATCTTCCATTACAGAGAGTAATCGTCGACAATAACATCAACATCCAAAACTGAGGAGAAGGATTCACCAACTTATCTCAAGAAAACGAATTACACAATCCAAACCACACGAATCATATTAATATCATGAGACTCTGGTAATCCATCTCATAATCATGCTTATCAACTCGTTTATATGATAATCATTAACTCAATAACATCATATACAATCCAAAATGAAATCTCAAAGTGAAGAGTAATTACCTTTTATGAAGAAATGGATTGATTTCCAAGGTTGAATCCATTTCCAAGAATCACCAAGGATTTCAAGAACAAAGCTTTAATCCATGATTTCCATCTTTAATCTTGTTAAAGAGGATCATCCCTCAGTGTTTAGGAACTCTAGAAGTCCTCCCAAGGTTCTCTCTATCGGTTGCAAGAAGAGAATGGACAAAATGCTTCATAACACCCTTCTGTCCCTTTATATAGAATACATTACTAGCGTGCGCTAAACCTTATGTTTAGCGTGCGCTACGGCTTTAGCGTGCGCTAACTGACTTTGTTAGCGTGCGCTATCGCAGTCCAGGGGCTACTGTCTGGCTTCGTACATGCGCTTACGTACGTAATGCCCATGCAGTATTGTACGTAATTTACACTCTTTAGCGTACGCAAGTCCTTGCATTTAGCGTACACTAATTTCAGTTGATTCGTTTGTCTGTATGCTCCGAAGACTGGTCCACATGCCGAAAGTGATGACGCGGATAAGATTCCTTCTTGTTCGATATACAGTTAGCGTGCGCTAATCAACATGCATTAGCGTGCGCTAACGCTACATTACAACATCTGTTGACTTATCAGAACATGCGCCGAAAGTGGCCTGGTCCACGCGTAGATTCCCTCTATGCTATTCTTCACTAGCGTACGCTAAGTTATGTCCGTAGCGTGCGCTAAACCTTCACGATAGCATGCGCTACTCGTGATTATTAGCGTGCGCTAATAATGTTACACTTAGCCATTTCCAACTTTTTTCGTCCGTCTCGACATACTGGATACATACACTCACATACTGAATACATATATTCAATTCAATAATATTCTCATATGATACATAATATCCTCAATTGCAATTGTCGACCAAGTACGACAATTATACCAATACAGATGTCTCAGTCCTTCATTTATTTTATCTATAATGTATAGATTCCACGCTGTATAACATAAATCAGATAAAAGAATATTAAACAATAGTAGTAGAAATTTCGGATATTACAGTTATAAGAGGTATAACTGGCTAAAGATCTATTATCTGTCCAGTTTCTTAGGTATAAACTCTCCAAAGAACAGGAGATCCACTATATGGAGAATATAATCAAGTCATGCCTCCCAATGTCAATTTTACAGTCATTGATCATCATCAGAGCAATATGTGCATCACTTATTACAATAGTCAATCGATGCATTATATTTTGAACAAAGTATTATAATTGCTTGCGTTATAGATATCATTAGCTTCATAAGTAATGGGTGCTTGTGGTTAGAATTTTGAATCACTTGGCTTTCTTGAATGAATGACTTTATGTAGAGCATTTTGTACCTTATGCGCATATATTGAACGATCTTGCAGAGAAAACTATCGAAATGATTTAGATAGTACTCGGACATTTGGTTTTCTGCACCAATATGCCTATCTCTGCCTTATACTACAAGAATCTTTACTTAATTCATTTTTGATCTACTACTGGCCAGTCACTTTCTGCGTACAGTTGGTTATTGGATGTGTGCCTCCCAGTTCACATTTACGCATATTTTGTTGTGCATTTTATGTGCTAATTGCACCCCTAAAACACAATAAAATGATTCCCTAGAGACGATTATATATATATATTGGATGCAAATCCCCAACTATTATCTACTATTTAGAACATGTGATAAACGATCTTTTTTGCACGTAGATGGTCACTTTATTGAGACAACCTTCTTGTCGTTAGCGGAGATGAGAAGAAGCAACTTTTCAGGAAATGATAGGAATTGTTGTGGTCAACTCACATTCTATTTTATTTTGAGCCAATTGGTTCAGTATACAACCCAAGGACGAAAAAGAGTAGTGAAGACAAAACAATCCTGCTAAACGATCCTACTAATCATTAATGATCGAAATTCGTCCCACAAGATTTTCTTTAATTACAATTATGTCCATGAATCGTAGCTTGGGGATACCCCAAAGATTGATGTGTTTTTATAAAATAAAATATCTTGATGAATATGAGAGTGTGCATGATTTGATGGAATGATCCACAATTCATATTAATGATCTGGTTGCATACTCCATATCATAGAGCATGGTGATATCGAACCACACTCCATTATTTGGATGTCAACAAAGAGCAAATTGGTATAACGAAAAGAAGAAGTATATGCAAAACACTAAAACTTTGAAAAAATGACAGATATTTGGCATGTTAGTGCTTACCCCACCAAATGTAAAGCATGTCAGAATGCATTATGTGACAAGTGAATTTCTCGATGCAAGGCTTACCGTAAGTGATAAGTGTCAGTTTTATACACTTATCCGTGATTAGTATTGATATATTTCACCAATAATTATGAGCTAGTCTACTCATTTTTGCTTTGAATTAATCAGTTTTTAATAATTTTATTTTTATAGGATGAAGATGTAAATTTAGTCTTAATCAGATTGAATTACTGATTTACTCAAGAAATAACATATTTATAAAATATTCTCTTTATTGAATTTTTATGTATTCATGTTGTAGGGCTTTTCGAGATGAGTTCGGCAGTCTTTACGAATTCAGAATCAGAGTTATATATCAAAAGTTATCATCCGAAGAAGATTTGGGGCGAAAACGCAAAGTCTAAGAAATTCTGGACTGAAAATGAAGTCTGAAACTCCATACGGGCGTAACATCATAAAGTTACAAGCGTAACTCACACAACAACTAATGTGCAAAAGCCGTAGCCATGTTACGGCCGTAACTCCTAAATGTTACGGCCGTAAGTCCTCATAGTTACAGCCGTAAATCCTCAAAGTTACGGCCGTAACTCTTGACAGATTTTTGATCATTTTTTAATCTTTTATACTTTTGCTCTATTATTGAGGGGATGTCCAGCCTTGATCCAATCTAATGTTATAATGCTGGAGTTTTGGAGCTATTAGATGACTTTAGTTGTATAAATAGACCCCTTAGATCCATCATTCATCATCATTCATCTTATATTTTTCCACTTTGTAATATTTTTCTTTGTGTGAAGAACACACTTGTGTTCTTGAGTGCTTTATATAATAGTGGTTTAGCTTATGTTGTTGAGGGAGTTTATTGCTTCTTTCTCCTTTATCTACTAAGGTAGTTAGTATCAATTCTTTCCCTTTTTCAACTAATAATGACCACTCAAGCTTGTAATATGTTGAATAAACCCTTCATGGGCTAAGTTATCCTTAGTTGGGATTATAAACAAGGTTTGTCATGTTATTTAAGTTTGTATAAAGATTTATTATGGATTACTTATTATTGTGTGTGATTTTCATTTTTTTACCAATCTTTATTTATTTGGCCAATAAATGATGATATTTATGGTCTTCATATGTTTCGAAAGAAAATATGTTTGATTAGATCAAATGATCTTCACTCTAAGTTTTTCTAGGGGATAGAAATATACCGCTAGACCTTAGATGATTTTTTGAGTTATTTTCATAAAACCTAATGCTATGTATTGAAGTCAATCAACATAGAAATATAGTGGGTTGATTCAATATATAAGGGGCGTTTTGACATTCGAAAGAGGAATCGTCTTTTCAAGGAAAATCGAATCTACACAACATAATAAGTAAATTCATCTTATGATCTCGCTGGAAGTGGCGCCCATTCCAGCGAAAGTTAGGGAAGGGAGATTGAGTTGGTTTGGCTACGTCCGCAGGAGGCAGGCATCTGCTCCGGTGAGGAGGGTCGAGAGTTTAATGGTTGTCGGGGAAAGGAGGAGAGGCAGACCGAGGAGGACGTGGGAGGAGCAACTGAGATTAGATTTGAAGGCCTTAAACCTTTCCGAGACCATGACTGTTGATAGGTGCGCTTGGAGGCGCTAGATCAGAGTTGTGGATTCTTTTGTATGGAGCGGTGCTGTAGTTGAGAGCCTCAGGGTTGGGTTGTCTCGGTTAGCTTTGACCTTGAGCATTGCATTTTTACTTTTATTGTATATTTTATCCTATTGTCTTTGCGTGTGGTGTATTTTTGACAGGGAGTTGTGCGCAGAGCCAACCTCTCTTTTGTTAGAGCAGCGTTCATCAGGAGTGAAGTAGCCAAATTCCACTTAGGTAAGTCCCATGTGGATCAAGCCATGGGCTCAGGTATGGTCTCGAGCTTTTTCGAATCATATGTTTTCCTTTGTATTTATCATACAAGATTCTGCTGTGCACTAAGCTGGGGGTCTTCACGGAAACAGCCTCCCTACCGTAATAAGTAGGGGCATGGTCTGCGTACATCTTACCCTCCCCAGACCCTGCTCTGAGCGGGATATACTGTGTATGTTTGGTTTGGTTTAGTTTGGTTTATCTTATGATCTCCTATACATCTTCTATAATTAATGATGAACTAAGTTTGTAATCCCAACTATTTCATTTTACCTTTTATTAATCTATTATTAGTACAATCTTTCATTTCCTTGAATTTTAGAACTATTATTGCATTTTCCTTGCAATTGTCAAACCAAACACTTAAATTGTGTGTTTCACTCATCTTAATCCCTATAACAAATAGATAAAATGTATAATTCAATATATAACCTAACTTCCTCGTGGGATCGATAAACCGGACTCAAAAAGTCCACTTACTACTTGATACGATATCGTGCACTTGCGATAGTTACACAAAAGACGTGTCAAGTTTTTGGCGCCATTGTCGGGGAAGTATAAGAGTTATTTTGAACTATTACATTATTAACTATTGTTATAAATACAACTTTTCTTTGTTGTTAATTCTCTTGTCTATGCGAAGGACGTACAATCGTGATTTAGTTTCACTAGATCCCGAGATTGAAGCCACATTTAGAAGAAGGCGAAGAGAACAAAAAACAAGCATTATTTCTTCACCATCAATGGCGGACGAACCAAACCCACCATTCCTCCAAGAAAATGATAACGAAAGAATTCCTCTGGTAGGGGGAATACCCAATGCTCAAAACAATCAACATCAACAACATCCTATTATGCTGGAAATAGATGAAGACAACATGCTCTTTGGGGAATTCATGAATGTAACACCCCCAGAGCCATCCAGGAATATTACAGCAACGTGGGCCCCGAGATGGAACCCACAAGGCTGGAGGAAATTTTCGCAAACATTTACAAACGCCCAAGAGGCTAACGACGGTACTATATTTTAAAAACATTCGAAGACTTTATAAAACTCGTTTATCAAAACCGTCGTAGAATCTCATTTGAAACCACAAGGCCCAAAATGCCCAAACTCAACAGTTTAAAAACATACGTTAAGCTATCGCTTACACGTACCGACAGAACAAATTTAGAAAATGATTTCCAAAGTAACCTAAGTTACCAGATACCAATAGATCATTTTAAAAATACTCACGCAGTGGAAAAAGACAAACGATTAAAATACTCTAGCAGCGGAATACAAGAACTGATCAGGAAACTCAATACACAAATACATGCCCTAGCCAGTATCCTCCGGGAAGTTCATCTCTCCACGACCGCTACAAGCTTGATAATCCAAGAACCTAAAAAGAAAACCGACGACGGGGTCATCCATAATATCCAACAATGATAACTATCATATCTCGTTGATAATTACATACCAATGAAAATACTAAGTAAGAATACGACCAATGTAATCTTACCGCCATAACTTTACCAACTCGTGATAATAATTACCAAGGTTCGCACCTCGTAACCTTTCAACAACATAATAAGCTAATACCCTAAGATCTGTATTGTATCTCAACAATACCCAAGGTTCTCAAAACATTATCATAACTCACTGCTACGAAATCTAATAACTCTGTCCAACCCAATCCATCGGGTAATATCATCACATCTCAACACGATAATCGATTGTCCATCAAAGACAAATACAAAAGGAAATACGGAACATACCTCAGAATACGCAATGCCACGGCGAATCTCGTCAATCTAATTCAAGATCAGATCAATACAACATACGGATATGGTCCTAAATAAAGACCTACAAATGCATACTCATATGACAACGTCAATATGCTCACATCAATAACAACACTGTATACTTATGGCAAACCCATAATATACATATGCACAATAACAACAACGCACATGGTAATCCAACGATCCAGCACACACAGCTATAGATCCCCATGATGATAACGCATGGTGGCATTACCTGTCCAACGATCCAGCGCATACAGCTATAGATATCCCATGTTGATCCCGTCGGGCCAACGCATGGTGGACATATGACAACAATGCACAACTACACAAAACAACAGTACACAATGTACGACAACAACAATGCACAAATGCATGACAACAACGAAACGTGAATGTACCATAACATGATCGACACAAAAGACAAAAATAATTAAAATACTTGCTCCGAGTCCTTAGGGAGCAATCTCGATATCTGAACCATCACCAATTATTATTCTGAATATTCGACGATCCAAAATGTCACGGACGATAGATAATTCATGTGTTCGTCTATACCACAATGTATCCTCGATACCAAGTATACTAACAACAAATGTAAATCATATATATTATGATTTAATTCCCAAAACTCGAATGCAACTTATAATCCTAAATCCCCTGTGATTACAATTATAAATATTGCTATACGAATTATAAACGAATGAAACAAAAACCATTTATTAAATATTATAAACTGAGCAAGTAATAACTTGCCTCGATATCGATGAAGCCGTTACCAATGCCATTGCCGTCATCTACAAGTCCCTCGGCCCCAATCAATGCAATTCACGAACATTCTCGAACATGACCGCAACACATAGTTCTAATCACCGATCAACAATCTCAACCTATTACAATAATCGATAAACAACAAGTTCGACAACAATCAATAATCGATAAAACCAATTCACAAACCCAACAGCTCAACAATATCTCGGTTAACCACAAGTTTGATCAAACCAACTTAAACTGTAATACCCGGATGTAATTCATTCTTTACCATTCAGTAATTATCAGTCTGTAATTATCACTCAGTAACTTTTCACTCATTAATGATCGCTCATCATTCATGATTCATTCATTTGCGTTCATTTGGCATGTTGTAACCATGTATCAGTTACCGATCGTCATTTCATCTCCGTTTGAGTGTCAGAGCGGGAGTATTATCATTATCATCGTGATTGGTAGTCTTGTGCTGGAAGTATCATTTTTGACATGTGTTGGACTTGTTCGCGTTCACAAACGTATGGTATGTCGAATCATTCATCAATCGTAGCGAGGAATCGGAGTTATCGGAATTTCATCTTGTCCAGCAACGAGTTACGGCCGTAAGTGTCGGATCTGGCCCGTGTCGGCGTTCGTTGTGTCGGGCCATTTCGCCGAAGCGGGACTTACGGCGTAAGGATTTCGGCATACGGCCGTAAGTTGGGCGATGCGGCCGTAAAGTGGCGCGATTCTGGCCGTACGTGTCGGCGAGTGCCCAAACGTTTTTGGCCATTGGCGTGTTACGGCGGTAAGGGTTTCAGCATATGGCCGTAAGTCGAGGAAGGTACGGCCGTAAGGCTTGGCCGGATCTGGCCGTCTGGCTGCGAGCAAGGTGCACGGCCATTTTCGACGAAGAGGGCTTACGCCGTAAGTTTGGCGGATACGGCGTATCATCGAGTTACGGCCGTAAGGTATGCGGTACGGCCGTAAGGATGTCGGCGGATGTTTTGTGAAGGCGGAGTTACGCCGTAACTCGAGGCGGTTCTGGCCGTAAGTCTGTCGGCGACTTTCGGGACGAAGCGATTACGGCCGTCTGAGTTGGCGATTCTGACCGTAAGACCATTGACACAGAATGTTACGGCCGTAAGAGGGCCGAGTTCTGGCCATAACTTCGGCGATATTTAAGGACTTGGCCGGGACATTTTTCCTCATTTCTTCATTTTTCCATCTTTATCCGAGAGAGAGGGTTGAGGGAGAGATTTTGCTATCATCAATCATTTGAGTGTGTATTTTTTATCATCTTCATTCATTTGGGAGGCTTGGATACTCGTTTTAACTCGTGTTCATCGGATCGAAGTGGTTGGATCTTCAAGAGGTAATTTCTTCAACATCTTGGATTTCGATTTTGTGTTGAGATATGATGTTTTGGACGTTATAATCATGTGATATGAAGGGATATGTATATGATTATGAGTTTGTATAAGGATTCATTGGATTATTGAGGGATTATTCAAGAACACTTTGAATATCGAGTTGAAATTGGGGGTTTTCGATTAATTGTCGTTATAATCACGTTTTCGGACATTCATTTTGGATTATTGATCATTTGGAAGATGTTTGTTGGTTTGAAACACTTCTTGGGGGATTTGATAGTGGCTTATTGAGATTTGATTGTAAACAATCGGAGTTTGGCCGAAACGTGTTTGATTTAATGCCTCAATGGACTTGGTTTAGTCGTATCGACGTTTTGAGTTCGTTATTTTCGTGTTTGATTCGTATATTGAATGGATTGTTGGTAATTGTATTATTCAAGGTTGTTCGAGCGACCGATATCTCAATTAGGACGTTGTTCGTGGAAGGATAATTGTCACCGGTGTTGTGTAAGTTAATTCTTACTTGGTTAAAAGGATATTCATCCCTTTTGTTGTTGTTCATTCATAATCATAACTCATTCATCATTGTATTAACCGTATCAAACTTGTTATTGTCAATTAATCACTTCAGTCATAAGGAACGACGGTTCCAATCATTTCATTGAGCTGTCATTTATTTCACTATCATTCTATCTCGGTGAGTCATTATTCATTTTCGATGTCACTTTTGTTATATCGTGGCATTCCGGGTCATACTGGCGTGCCGGTTGGTATGTGTTGGATTTTCATGTCGGGCACGTTTAAGTCGTGTGTTGGTTGTTGGCCTCACATTGGACTGTGCAAACGAGTCATATGCCTCGTGAGACTTATTAGGTACAAGACCACACGTGTATTCGATCGATACTCGTTGGTGGCTTGTGCACGGACACATTTCCATCCCGGGCGTAGTGTGGCACTGTAATACCCGGTTGTAATTCAGTAATTATCATTCAGTATTTATCATTCAGTAATTGATACTCAGTGAATTTCATTCATTATTGATCCTTTGTCACTCAGATTCAGTCATGGTATTCATCATTCAGAGTAATTGTACCGTGTATCAATCATCACTCATCACTAATCTGATTGGAGTTTCGTGCCGTGTTTATCATCATTGTCATTTTCGTTGCGAGCTGTGCGTGAGGAGTAGCGCACGCTACATACTCCTTTTAGCGTACGCTAATTGGGTATAGGTAGCGCACGCTACCACTCAGCTTTAGCGCACGCTAAGGTTACCCTGGCTGCAGTCCAGAAGGTACTGGACTGCAGGTGAGTTATAAGTAGCGCACGCTACGAATGGTAAGTAGCGCGCGCTAGTGGGTTGAAGTAGCGCACGCTAATATGAGGTGTAGCGCGCTAAGGGGCGGTCGGGTTGAGTCCAGTGGCTACTGGACTGCACTGGATTAATTCATAGCGCACGCTATGTGTTGTTGTTAGCGTACGCAATCGATATATTAGCGCACGCTAAACAATGGTTGTAGCGTACGCTATCGAGGTCAGATCAGAGGTCAGGCAGTTTCTGGATTCCAATACTGGGCATCAAATTATTCGTTAGCGCACGCTAACTATGAGCATTTACGTACGCTAGTAGTGTGGTCGTAGCGCACGCTACAAAAGGTACGTAGCGCGCGCTACCATGTTCGGACAGTGGGTACTGGACTACCCAAACTACTCGTTAGCGCACGCTATTCATAAGGGCTAGCGCACGCTAACCTGGACTGACTATAAATTGGACAGTTTAGTCAGACTTCGTCATTTGTCATCTAATTCTCATTCTCTCGTCGGTTCTTGGTGATTTGGGCGATTTAGAGAGTATTCATCAAGGTGTAATCATCAATCATCATCTTCAAGTCTTTGAGTTGGATTAATCATCACTTCATCATCTCCAAAACATCGAATCAAAGGTATTTATTTCTTGGATCTAGAATTTCGGATTTTTTGGGTTTTCCTTCCGATTTCTTCGTGTAAGCTTGGATTATCATTGGAATATGTTAGATATGGATTATCTACCTTGGATAAATATATTCCTACGGATTTAATGGTTATTTTCGGATTTGTTTTCAAGAACCCTTGGGGTTGACTTCGGTTAATTGGGGATTTTCCGATTGATGTTGTTGTAATCATGAATTATGGATTCCTAATGGATTATTGATATCATTGAAGTGTTTTGTTGGTTCGAAATACTCAATTTGGTGTTGGTTTCGACATATTCGGGATTGGATATTTTCGAAGTTGTGTGGTTGGTTATGTATTCATTGGAATGCCCTATGAGTTTGATTATCGTTGTTTCGACCTTTGGGTTAGTCGTGTTTTGTTGTTTGATACATGTATTGAACGATTGTTGGTAATTATTGTTATTCAAGGTTGTTCGAGCGACCGGTATCTTGGTTAGGACGTTGTTCGTGGACGGACATTCTTCATCGTTGTTGTGTAAGTTAAATCTTACTCGGTTAAAAGGATACTCATTCCTTTTGTTGTTGATTGCTCATAATCATAATATTAATCATTTTGAGACTTGTAATTGTAGAATAATCATTTCATTCACGAGGAACGACGGTTCCGAATCGTTTCATTGGGTTATCAATCACGTCACTATTACTTTCATATCGGTGAGTCATCTTGGCCTTGTCTAATTATTATTCATTGATATTCATCATGGTCATTCTCGTTCATGTGACCTTCCGGGTTCATATTGCGTGGCCGGGTGTGGCTGTGTGGAATTTTTAGTCGGGCACACGATGGTCATGTATTGGGTTCACCGATACATCGGACCGTGCACACGGTAACGCTTACCTCCGTGAGACTAATTAGGTATAAGGACGGGTGTGTCCGGTCATTCATCTTGTACACTTGCACAGAACATTACGGGCGTACTATGATACTCCTCTTCAGCGTAATTCATAATTAAGAATATTTCATAATTTCAGTTAATTCATGATTGTGTAATTTCAACTCTTGAGGATTGTTGTTACGTATGGCGGCCCGTTGGGGATTTTGTTTTCAGTCACGGCAAGGCAAAGGCACGGAAGAGCATGTTGTGGCGGCGAGTCCAGTGATACTAGTAGGGGCCCCAGTCATTCCGTCATTGATCATCTTGATCATTTTAATTATTCCGTCATTTGTATTTTCCGCTGCAAATTCCGTTTGAGATGTTTATTTATTCAGGGTGGTGTATTTTATCTTCATATAAAATATACTAGTATTCGGTATTGTCCTGGTGTGTTGTACTTAAACTCCTCATCGGAGTAATTGGTAATATAATGTGGTTCGGTACTACAATTATATTATTTAATTCATCATTTTCATTTACCTGGTGGGTCCCGGTCGGGGATTCACGGCATGTAATATCCGCCTAGTTTGGGGTGTTACAGAGTTGGTATCGGAGAGTGGTTTTGAATACTACCCTCCAAGTCATGTCTCGTTTGAAATCATCGTCATCGGACTAGTATCATTGGACTTTCCCGTCACGTGTGACCTATGCAAATGCCGAGCCAATCAGACCAAGAACTGTAAGATTTCTAATGCCATGGTATAATTTCTGGCATTAATCATTCATTCATAATTCATCAGTTAACAATCCTCAATCATCATTGTCACTTTGACCAGGACGGTCAGGTTAACTCATTAATCACTCAATTCATTTCATTATTCAGTTGTTGATCAGGAAGATCAAATCATTAATCTTGTTAACTCATTCAAGATAATCATTTCAGTAACTTCATCAGATAATCATGTCACGTCAATTAATCATTCATGTAATCGCTGTATTTGAGCGCGTATGCTCATTTTCGTCATTTCATAATATAATCATAATGTGATACTCATGCGAGATATATAATCATCATATGACTTTCCACTTCAGTATGGAAAGGGCTGGCAGAGGACGTGGAGGACGAGGCCGTGGAGCGGGCCGAATCTCGAGAACTCGTGTGAATACTCGTGCAAACGTGAGGAATAATGCTAATTCATCGAGCAGCGACGCTGCCACTCATTCACCTGGACGCGATCATTCACTATCGGGGAGTCGTACCCGGGACACGGCTCAGTCAGAGGGTGTCCGGGTTGACCCACTCGCTTTTATGCAGGGCATGATGGCCCAAATGACCCAGATGGCTCAGTTGATGGAGACGATGCATAACTCCGTCAATCAAAATCAGCAGGCTCCTCCGCCGCCACCTCAGAGGCAAGAGAGGAATGTGAGTAATATCATCGGCGATATCTCTCTTGAGGCCACCTACTTTTGAGGGCTGCGTCGAGCCGTGAGATATCATTCATTGGCTCGAGCATTTCGAGAAGTTGTTTGCTATGGTAGAGTGTCCCGAGGGACACAAAGTTTCTGCTGCGGCCTACCACCTGGGTAAGAGCGCACATTCTTGGTGGTTGTCATTGAAGCCCACCGAAGGATCTTGTACTTGGGATCAGTTCAAGACTCTCATGATGGAGAGGTATTATCCGGCCCCACTCAGAGAGGCCAAGCTGTCAGAATTGCTCACCCCCGACCCCTCAACAGACGAGGATGTTCTCGCCATTGCCGAGAAGTTTCAGGAACTTCTCCCTTTCGCCTCATCCATCATTCATTCAGAAGCGGATAAGATCAAGTATTTCAGCAAGAGGCTGAAACCCCGTATGAGACTTCAGTTACTTAATCATAATTGCACCACGTTGGCCGAATTCATTGAGAAAGCTCTCACCTACGAGCTTACTGCTAAGGAAATTGCTAAGCAGCAACCTTCGTCTGCTAGCAAGAAATCGAAGAATCGTAATCAGTCTGAAGGCGGTCAGACAACCTTCAAGAAACCCCGTGCGGGCTCCGCTTTTTCTGAGCGACCTCCTGTGTCGTCTAAACCTGCGGAATCTCAGTCTCGAGCGGCCAGTTCGGCCATCACCTGTTTTAACTGTGGGGAGCTTGGTCACCTCAGTACCAAGTGTCCTCGACAGACTATCACGTGTCATAATTGTGGAATTGCTGGGCATAAGGCCCGTTTTTGCCGTAGGGACTCCAAACCTACTCAGACGTCATCTCAGGCCCCTAAGCGGTCGGCCGTTCGAATCAAAGCCACTCAATCAGCGTCGTTTAAAACGACAGGAGCGACTAAAGGTGGAGCTTTTAGCCATCAAACGGGAGCATCCGGTGCCGGGACTAGCAAGCCCCGGATTTATGAGATGAAGAAGACCGATGATCCAGAGGCCCGAATGATCTCAGGTACACTCGATATTCTATCTCAACCTGTGTGTACCCTTTTTGATACTGGTGCATCACATTCATTCATTTCCGAGTCATGTTTGAGTAGACTACGTCTGGGTAGTGCTACTAGTTGTGAGCCTTATGTCATTGGCCTACCTGATGGTAGACGAATTATCGGAAACCGTGAGATTCAGGATTGTCCGATTCGGCCATGGTCGTGTATGGCCAGCAGACCTAATCGTGGTAGATTTGCCGAGGGACGACATCATCTTGGGTATTGATTGGATGGATCGTCATGATGCCATCATTAGTGTCCGTAAGCGTATGGTCACTATCATTTCAGACGATGGGGTTGAATGTGTGTTTCAGGGAGGTAATCCCGGCTGTTCTGGTAAGGTCATTAATTTGATGAAAGCAGTAAGGTTACTCAATCAGGGATGTGTCGGTTATTGGTGCTATATGGCCAAAACCGAGAAATCATCAGTAATATTGACGGATATTCCGGTAGTGAGGGAATATGCCGATGTTTTTCCAGACGAGTTACCTGGTTTGCCTCCACAGAGGGATGTGGAATTCACGATTGAGTTGGAGCCTGGTACGTCCCCGATATCGAAGGCACCGTACCGGATGGCCCCGACCGAAATGCAGGAGTTAAAGAACCAACTTGAGGAGTTTTTTGAGAAAGGTTATATCCGACCGAGTGCGTCCTCGTGGGGAGCACCAGTGTTGTTTGTCAAGAAGAAGGATGGTTCTTTCCGCTTATGTATTGATTATCGGGAGTTGAACAGGGTGACAATCAAGAATAAGTATCCCTTACCCCGTATTGATGATCTCTTAGATCAACTTCAGGGAGCTTCAGTATTTTCCAAGATCGACTTAAGATCTGGATATCATCAGTTGCGGATTAGAGAATCGGATATCGCGAGGACGGCGTTTCGAACACGCTATGGTCATTATGAGTTTGTGGTTATGCCGTTCGGATTGACTAATGCACCTGCGGTATTCATGGAGTTAATGAATTGGGTTTTCATCGACTTTTTGGATCAGTTTGTTGTTGTCTTCATCGATGACATTTTGATTTATTCTCGTGACCGGGAGGAACACGAGTTTCACCTTCATCAAGTGCTCGACGTGTTGAGACGAGAACAACTTTATGGGAAGTTCTCCAAATGTGAGTTCTGGATGTCCGAAGTGACTTTTCTCGGACATGTAATTTCATCAGACGGAGTTCGTGTCGACCCTCAGAAGACGGAGGCTATTCGAGATTGGCTACCTCCGAAGAACATTAAGGAAATCCGAAGTTTCCTCGGATTAGCGGGTTATTATCGGCGATTTGTAGAGGGATTTTCTAGAATCGCTCAACCCTTAACGAACCTTTTGCGGAAGGATAAGAAATACACGTGGTCCGACGCGTGTCAACGGAGTTTTGAGGAACTCAAGAGCCGGTTAATGTCAGCACCTGTACTTTCCTTGCCGCAGGGGACGGAAGGATTTGTGGTTTATAGTGATGCGTCCGGACAGGGTCTCAGATGTGTACTCATGCGAGCGGGAAGGTAATTGCCTATGCTTCACGGCATTGAGACCTTACGAGGTTAATTATCCGACTCACGACACGGAGCTAGCGTAGTGGTGTTCGCTTTGAAAATTTGGCGTCATTATCTTTATGGCGTTACCTGTCAGATATTCACCGATCATAAGAGTTTAAAGTATATATTTACTCAGAAGGAGTTAAATATGCATCAGAGACGGTGGTTGGAATTAATCAAAGATTATGATATCGAGATCCTCTACCACCCGGGAAAGGCGAACGTTGTCGCCGACGCCTTGAGTCGTAAGTCCGTTCAGGAGCAGATGCTTGCCGTTTACGGATTCGGAAGGAACTTGGCAGAATTCCTTAGAACCGAGATCGAGGTCTGGCTTCAGCAAGTTCAGGGACAACTTTGTATGTTAGAGATTTCATCGTCACTCGAGGAGGCAATTCGAGAGAATCAGGGTTCGGACCCATCTTTGTTGCGCATCCGAGAGGATGTGGCTCAGGGGAAAGCCCCTGGATTTGTGGTCCATGAGGATGGACTTTTGAGGTTTAAGAATCGGTTGTGCGTACCGGCGAATGACGAGTTGAAAAACTCGATTTTGAAAGAAGCTCATGCTACCCCTTATTCTGTTCATCCGGGGTCTAGCAAGATGTACAAGGACTTGAAACAAAATTACTGGTGGAGTAATATGAAGCGAGAAGTCGCCGAATTTGTTTCGAGATGCTTAACCTGTCAACAAGTTAAGATTGAACATCAGCGACCGACGGGTATGCTGAAACCTCTTCCTATTCCCGAATGGAAGTGGGAAGATATTTCTATGGATTTCATCACGAGTTTGCCGACGAGTCGTCGTGGCATGAATACGATCTGGGTGATCGTGGACCGCCTAACTAAATCAGCTCATTTCCTTGAGATCAAGGAGACGTGGGGTCCCGAGAGACTTGCTCAACTGTTCATCAAAGAGATAGTCAGACTGCACGGTACTCCTAAAAGTATCGTTTCCGATCGTGACGGGCGGTTTGTGTCTCATTTTTGGAAATCAGTTCATCGTGCTATGGGAACCCAGCTTAATCTCAGTACCGCTTTTCATCCTCAGTCCGACGGACAATCAGAGAGGACCATTCAGACATTAAAGGACATGCTGAGGGCATACGTCCTCGATTGGAAAGACGATTGGGAAGCCCAACTACCATTGATCGAGTTCACGTATAATAATAGTTGGCATGCTTCGATCAAGATGGCACCTTACGAGGCCTTGTATGGTCGTCGTTGTCGATCTCCGTTGTGTTGCGACGACTTATCATAATCATTGGGCACCGAGCCCGACATGCTTATAGCCGCCCGTGAGAAGGTAGCTTTGATCAGGAGTCGTTTGTTGACAGCTCAGAGTCGACAGAAATCATATGCAGATAACCGTCGTCGACCATTAGAGTTCGAGGCTGGTGACCATGTGTTGGTCAAGGTATCCCCGAGTCGTGGTATCTTCCGTTTTGGGAAGAGGGGAAAGTTGAGTCCGAGATTCATTGGACCGTTTGAGATTTTGGATCGAGTGGGCGAGTTAGCTTATCGATTGTCTTTACCTCCGGTGTTGAGCCGAATTCATAATGTGTTTCATGTCTCTCAGTTGCGGAAGTATGTTGCCGACCCGAGTCACATACTTCAGTTCGACGAAATCGAGATCGCCGACGATCATTCTTACGAGGAGCGTCCTATGCGAGTTTTAGAGCGGCGAATCAAACAGTTGAGGAATAAGACGATTCCTTTGGTTAAAATTCAGTGGTATAGACACGGAGTCGAAGAGGCTACTTGGGAAACCGAGGATAGTATGCGGGAGAGTTATCCCGAGTTGTTTGACCCTTAGTTTCGGGGACGAAACGCTTTTAAGGGGGGGTGTATGTAATACCCGGTTGTAATTCAGTAATTATCATTCAGTATTTATCATTCAGTAATTGATACTCAGTGAATTTCATTCATTATTGATCCTTTGTCACTCAGATTCAGTCATGGTATTCATCATTCAGAGTAATTGTACCGTGTATCAATCGTCACTCATCACTAATCTGATTGGAGTTTCGTGCCGTGTTTATCATCATTGTCATTTTCGTTGCGAGCTGTGCGTGAGGAGTAGCGCACGCTACATACTCCTTTTAGCGTACGCTAATTGGGTATAGGTAGCGCACGCTACCACTCAGCTTTAGCGCACGCTAAGGTTACCCTGGCTGCAGTCCAGAAGGTACTGGACTGCAGGTGAGTTATAAGTAGCGCACGCTACGAATGGTAAGTAGCGCGCGCTAGTGGGTTGAAGTAGCGCACGCTAATATGAGGTGTAGCGCACGCTAAGGACAGATCAGGTTGAGTCCAGTGGCTACTGGACTGCACTGGATTAATTCATAGCGCACGCTATGTGTTGTTGTTAGCGTACGCAATCGATATATTAGCGCACGCTAAACAATGGTTGTAGCGCACGCTATCGAGGTCGAATCGGAGGTCGTGCGGTTCGGATTCCAAAACTGGGCATCAAATTATACTTTAGCGCAACCTAACTATTAGCAAATACGTACGCTAGTAGTGTGGTAGCGCACGCTACAAAGGTACGTGCGCGCGCTACCGTGTTCGGACGGTGGAGTCTTGGACTACCCAAACTACTCGTTAGCGCACGCTATTCATAAGGCTAGCGCACGCTAACTGGATCGACTATAAATTGGGACAGTTTAGTCAGACTTCGTCATTTGTCATCTAATTCTCATTCTCTCGTCGGTTCTTGGTGATTTGGGCGATTTAGAGAGTATTCATCAAGGTGTAATCATCAATCATCATCTTCAAGTCTTTGAGTTGGATTAATCATCACTTCATCATCTCCAAAACATCGAATCAAAGGTATTTATTTCTTGGATCTAGAATTTCGGATTTTTTGGGTTTTCCTTCCGATTTCTTCGTAAGCTTGGATTATCATTGGAATATGTTAGATATGGATTATCTACCTTGGATAAATATATTCCTACGGATTTAATGGTTATTTTCGGATTTGTTTTCAAGAACCCTTGGGGTTGACTTCGGTTAATTGGGGATTTTCCGATTGATGTTGTTGTAATCATGAATTATGGATTCCTAATGGATTATTGATATCATTGAAGTGTTTTGTTGGTTCGAAATACTCAATTTGGTGTTGGTTTCGACATATTCGGATCGATATTTTCGAAGTTGTGTGGTTGGTTATGTATTCGTTGGAATGCCCTATGAGTTTGATTATCGTTGTTTCGACCTTTGGGTTAGTCGTGTTTTGTTGTTTGATACGTGTATTGAACGATTGTTGGTAATTATTGTTATTCAAGGTTGTTCAAGCGACCGGTATCTTGGTTAGGACGTTGTTCGTGGACGAACATTCTTCATCGTTGTTGTGTAAGTTAAATCTTACTCGGTTAAAAGGATACTCATTCCTTTGTTGTTGATTGCTCATAATCATAATTCATTCATCATAATATTAATCATTTTGAGACTTGTAATTGTCGAATAATCATTTCATTCACGAGGAACGACGGTTCCGAATCGTTTCATTGGGTTATCAATCACGTCACTATTACTTTCATATCGGTGAGTCATCTTGGCCTTGTCTAATTATTATTCATTGATATTCATCATGGTCATTCTCGTTCATGTGACCTTCCGGGTTCATATTGCGTGGCCGGGTGTGGCTGTGTGGAATTTTTAGTCGGGCACACGATGGTCATGTATTGGGTTCACCGATACATCGGACCGTGCACACGGTAACGCTTACCTCCGTGAGACTAATTAGGTATAAGGACGGGTGTGTCCGGTCATTCGTCTTGTACACTTGCACAGAACATTACGGGCGTACTATGATACTCCTCTTCAGCGTAATTCATAATTAAGGATATTTCATAATTTCAGTTAATTCATGATTGTGTAATTTCAACTCTTGAGGATTGTTGTTACGTATCGACCCGTTGGGGATTTTGTTTTAGTCACGGCAAGGCAAAGGCACGGAAGAGCATGTTGGCGGCGAGTCCAGTGATACTAGTAGGGGCCCCGGTCATTAAAATCATTCGATCATCTTGATCATTTTAATTATTCCGTCATTTGTATTTTCCGCTGCAAATTCCGTTTGAGATGTTTATTTATTCAGGGTGGTGTATTTTATCTTCATATAAAATATACTAGTATTCGGTATTGTCCTGGTGTGTTGTACTTAAACTCCTCATCGGAGTAATTGGTAATATAATGTGGTTCAGTACTACAATTATATTATTTAATTCATCATTTTCATTTGCCTGGTGGGTCCCGGTCGGGGATTCACGGCACTGTAATATCCGCCTAGTTTGGGGTGTTACAGGCACCACCCTTTGAGCCGTAATGTTAGTTGATTCATATAGCATGTTTGATTGCGTATGTTTCGACAGGATATTTCATAACTTCAGATATAATCATGATTGTGTATTTTCAACCCTTGAGGATTGTTGTTCTTTGTAACTGACCCCGTTTGGGGATTTTGTTTTTCAGGTCTTGGCAAGGCAAAAGTACGGGGAGAACACGCTGACGTCGAGGAGTCCCAGTGATACTAGTAGGGGCCCCCGATCTTTCAGTTATTCATATTATTGTCATTTATCTTCCGCTGCAGATTTTCATTTGGATACTCCGTTTCATTCAGTGTTGTGTATTTTATCTTCATATAAAATACACTAGTATTCGGTATTGTCCTGGTGTGTTGTAATTAAACTCCTCATCGGAGTAATTATTGTTGTAATATGGTTCGGTACTACATTTATCCTGTGTAATTCATTCATTTTCATTTGCCTGGTGGGTCCCAGTCGGGGATCCACGGCACTGTAATATCCGCCTAGTTTGGGGTGTTACAGAGTTGGTATCGGAGCGTGGTTTTGAATACTACCTTCCGAGTCATGTCTCATTTGAAATCATCGTCATCAGACTAGTATCATTGGACTTTCGCGTCACGTGTGACCTGTGCAAATGCCGAGCCAATGAGACCGAAAGAACTGTAAGATTTCTAACGCCATGGTATAATTTCTGGCAATAGTCATTCATTCATCATTCATCAATTAACAATCCTCAAACATCATCATTCATTGTGATTAGGACGATCACGTTAACTCATTAATCACTTAATTCATTTCATTACTCAGTTAATGATCAGGACGATCATGTTAACTCATTAATCACTTAATTCATTTCATTACTCAGTTAATGATCAGGACGATCATGTTAATTCATTAATTACTCAATTCGTTTCATTACTCAGTTGTCGATCTGGATGATCATATTATTAATTTTGTTAAGTTATTCAAGATAATCATTTCAAGAATTTCATCGGATAATCATGTCACTTCAGTAAATCATTCATATAATCACTAAGTTAGAGCATGTATACTCATTTTCATCATCTCATGACATAATCATAAGTGATAATCATGCGGGAAATATAATCATTATGCGACCTTCCTACTTCAGTATGGGGAGAGCTGTCAGAGGATGCACAGGGAGAGGCCGCGGTGCGGGCCGAAACCCGGGAAATAATCACTCGCTGTCGGGAAATTGTGCCCAGGACTCGGCTCGATCAGAAGATGTTCGGGTTGATCCACTCACTTTTATGCAGGCCATGATGACCCATGTGCAGTTGCTCAATCATCATTGCGCCACTCTGGCCGGATTAATCGAGAGAACTCTCCCGTATGAGCCATTGCTAAGGAAAGTCTTGAACAACAACCTTCATCTCGGCAAGAAATCAACGAAGCGTAATCAACCCGAAGGCGGTCGATCAACCTTCAAGAAGCCTCGTGTGAGTCCTATCGTTTCGAGCGACCTCTACGGCACATAATCGTGCGGGATCTCGATCCGGCGGCGGTTTGGCCATCACTGTTTCAATTGTGGAACGCGGGTCATTGCGGCGAGTGTCCAAACCGTCTATCACGTGCTATAATTGTGGGAATTTTGGGCATAAGGCCCGTTTTTGCCGAAAGGACTCCAAGTCGGCTCGGCGGCATCTCGTGCCCAAGCAATCGGCGTTTGAATCGATCGCTTTGTCAACGTCGTATAAGACAATGGAAGCAAAAAGAGTTGGGGCTCATATTTATCGACGGAGCGTCGGTTCGGGGCCGGCAAGTCCCAGATTCATGTGATGAGGAGGATCGACGATCCGGTGGCCCGAATGACCTCAGGTATACTCGTAATTTTATTTCAACCTGTGTGTACCTTTTTGGATACTGGTGCACCGCATTCATTCATTTTCGAATCATGTTTGAATAGACTTATTTTGGGATAGTCCTATTGCTTGTGGACCTATTACCATCGGTCTATCTGACGATGGAAGATTTTTTCGGAAATCATACCGAATTAAGCTTAATGACCGCGATTGGTTGATGGATCTAATCGTGGTGAATTTATCTTAGGACGATGTAATTTTCGGTATTAGTTGGTTTGATCGTCTTGATACTATCCTCAGTGTTTGATAGCATTTGGTCGCTATCTTTCCGTCGTTGGTTGTCGAATGTGTGCTTCAAAGAAGTAATCCCCGTTATTCCAGAAGAAGTATTATTATGACGAAAGCAGAGAAATTCCGCAATCGAGCTATTCAATCATTCATTGTATCATTTTCATCGATTGTCCTTTCTAAGGCAATCGAGTTATTCAATCATTCATTGTATCATTTTCATCGATTGGCCTTTCTAAGGCAATCGAGTTATTCAATCATTCATTGTATCATTTTCATCGATTGGGCTTTCTAAGGCAATCGAGTTATTCAATCATTCATTGTATCATTTTCTTCGATTGGCCTTTCTAAGGCAATCGAGTTATTCAATCATTCATTGCATCATTTCCATCAATTGGTCTTTCTAAGACAATCGAGTTATTCAATCATTCATTGTATCATTTTCATCGATTGGCCTTTCTAAGGCAATCGAGTTATTCAAACACTCATTATATCATTTTCATCGATTGGCCTTTCTAAGGCAATCGAGTTGTTCAATCATTATTGGTATCACTTTTTATCGATTGACCATTCTAGGGCAATCGAAATGTTCAATCATTCGTGGTATCATTGTCATCGATTGACGATGTATTTCCAGACGAGTTATCTGGTTGCCTTCACTTAGAGTAGGGGAATTCAGGAGTGAGTTGGAGCCGGTACGTCGCCTTTATCGAAGGCACCGTATCGGATGGCCCCGACCAGAATGCAGGAGTTGAAGATTCAACTTGAGGAATAGTTCGAGAAAGGTTATCTCCGACCGATTGCATCCCCGTGAGGAGCACCAGTGTGATCTGTCAAGGAGAAGGATGGCTCGTCTCGTGTGTGTATTAATTACCAGGAGTTGAACATGGGGATGATCAAGATTAGTATCCCTTACCCTGTATTGATGATCTTTTAGATCAACTTCAGGGAGCTTCAGTATTTTCCAAGATCGACTTAAGATCTGGATATCACCAGTTGCGGATTCGAGAGTCGGATATCGCTAGGACGGCGTTTCGAACACGCTATGGTCATTATGAGTTCGTAGTTATGCCGTTCGGGCTAACTAATGCACCTGCAGTATTCATGGAGTTAATGAATCGGGTTTTCATCGACTTTTTAGATCAGTTTGTTGTTGTCTTCATCGATGACATTTTGATTTATTCTCGTAGCTGAGAAGAACACGAGGTTCATCTTCATCAGGTTCTCGACGTGTTGAGACGAGAGCAACTCTATGGAAAGTTTTCCAAATGTGAGTTCTGGATGTCCGAAGTGACTTTTCTCGGGCATGTAATTTCATCTGACAGAGTTCGTGTCGACCCTCAAAAGACGGAGGCTATTCGAGATTGGCAACCTCCGAAAGATGTTAAGTAAATCCGAAGTTTCCTCGGATTAGCTGGTTAATTATCCAACCCACGGCCGGAGCTAGCAACCGTGGTTTTTGCGTTGGAAATTTGGCGTCGTTACCTTTATGGCATCACCTGTCAGATCTTCACCAATCTCAAGAGTTGAAGTATATATTTACTCACAAGGAGTTAAATATGCGGCAGAGGCGGTGGTTGGAACTAATCAAAGATTTTGATATCGAGATCCTTTACCACCCGGGCAAGGCGAACGTTGTCGCCGACGCCTTGAGTCGTAAGTCCGTTCAAGAGCAGATGCTTGCTCGTTTAACAGTTCAGAAGGAGCTTCAGCAGGAGTCCCTTAGACCCGAGATCGAGGTCGGCTTGGCGAGTTCGAGGACGACTTTGTATGTTAGAGATTTCATCATTACTTGAGAAGGAAATCAGGGAGAATCAGGGTTCAGATTCATTTTGTTGCTCATCCGCGAGGATGAGGCACAGGGGAAAGCCCTGGATTTGTGGTCCACAAGGATGGACTCTTGAGATTTAAGAATCGGTTGTGCGTACCGGCGAATGATGAGTTGAAAAACTCGATCTTGAGAGAAGCTCATGCTACCCCTTATCCGGTTCATCCGGGGTCTAACAAGATGTACAAGGACTTGAAACAAAATTTCTGGTGGAGTAATATGAAGCGAGAAGTCGCGGAATTTGTTTCGAGATGTTTAGCCTGTCAACAAGTCAATATTGAACATCAGCGACCGGCGGGTATGCTGAAACCTCTCCCTATTCCAGAGTGGAAGTGGGAAGACATTTCTATGGATTTCATGACGAGTTTGCCGACGAGTCGTCGTGGCATGAATACGATCTGGGTGATTGCGGACTGCTTAACTAAATCAGCTCTTTTCCTTGAGATTAAGGATACGTGGGGTCCCGAGAGACATACCCATCTATTCATCAAAGAGATAGTGAGATTGCACGGTACCCCTAAGAGTATCGTTTCTGATCGTGACAGACGATTCGTGTCTCATTTTGGAAATCAGTTCATCGTGCTATGGTAACTCATCTTAATCTCATTACCATTTTTCATCCTCAGTCCGACGGACAATCATAGAGGACTATTCAGACATTAGAGGACATGTTGAGGGCATGCGTCCTCGATTGGAAGGACGATTGGGAAGCCCAACTACCATTGATCGAGTTCACGTACAATAATAGTTGGCACTCTTCGTTTCAGGTAGCACCTTACGAGGCCTGGTACGGTCGTCGTTGTCGATCTCCCTTGTGTTGGGACGACCCATCAGAATCAATCGGCACTGAGCCCTATATGCTTATAGCCGCCCGTGAGAAGGTAGCTTTGATCAGGAGTCGTTGTTGACCGCTCGGAGTCGACAGGAATCATATGCAGGTAATCGTCGTCGACCATTAGAGTTCGAGACGGGTGATGATGTTTTGGTCAAGGTAATCCCGAGTCGTAATATCTTCCGTTTTGGGAAGAGGGGATAGTTGAGTCCGAGATTCATTGGACCGTTTGAGATTCTGGATCGAATAGGCGAGTTAGCTTATCGATTGGCTTTACCTCTGGCGTTGAGCCGAATTCGTAATGTGTTTCACGTCTCTCAGCTACGGAAATATGTTGCCGACCCGAGTCACATACTTCAGTTCGTCGAAATCGAGATCGCAGATGATCATTCGTATGAGGAGCGTCCCATACGAGTGTTAGAGCGGCAAATCAAACAGTTGAGGAATAATGCAATTCCTTTGGTTAAGTTTCAGTGGTCTAGACACGGAGTCGAAGAGGCCACTTGGGAAACCGAGGAGAGTATGCGGGGGAGTTATCCCGAGTTGTTTGACCCTTAGTTTCGGGGACGAAACTCTTTTTAAGGGGGGGAGTATGTAATACCCGGTTGTAATTCATTCTTTACCATTCAGTAATTATCAGTCTGTAATTATCACTCAGTAATTTTTCACTCATTAATGATCGCTCATCATTCATGATTCATTCATTTGCGTTCATTTGGCATGTTGTAACCATGTATCAGTTACCAATCGTCATTTCATCTCCGTTTGAGTGTCAGAGCGGGAGTATTATCATTATCATCGTGATTGGTAGTCTTGTGCTGGAAGTATCATTTTTTACATGTGTTGGACTTGTTCGCATTCACAAACGTATGGTATGTCGAATCATTCATTAATCGTAGCGAGGAATCGGAGTTATCGGAATTTCATCTTGTCCAGCAACGAGTTACGGCCGTAAGGAGTGTCGGATACGGCCGTAATCGACGTTCGTTGTGTCCGGGCCATTTCGGCCGAGCAGGACTTACGGCCGTAAGGATTTCGGCATACGGCCGTAAGTTGGGCAGTACGGCCGTAAGGCTGGCGATTCTGACGTCGTGTCGGCGAGGTGCCCAGACGTTTTTGGCCGAAGGCGAGTTACGGCCGTAAGGGTTTCAGCATACGGCCGTATTACGGCCGTAAGTCGAGGAAGGTACGGCCGTAAGGCTTGGCCGGATACGGCCGTATGCTGCAGGCAAGGTGCCTGGCCATTTTCGACGAAGAGGGCTTACGCCCGTAAGTTTGGCCGGATACGTCCGTATCATCCGAGTTACGGCCGTAAGGTATGCGGGTACGGCCGTAAGGATGTCGGCGGATGTTTTTGACGAAGGGGGGTTACGCCCGTAACTCAGGAGCGGTTACGGCCGTAAGTCTGTCGGCAGGCTTTCGGACGAAGCCGAGTTACGGCCGTACAAGTTGGACGGTTATGGCCGTAAGGCCGTTGACCTGGAATGTTACGGCCGTAAGAGGGCCGAGTTACGGCCGTAACTTCCGGCAGTATTTAAGGACTTGGCCGGGACATTTTTCCTCATTTCTTCATTTTTCCATCTTTATCCGAGAGATAGGGTTGAGGGAGAGATTTTGCTATCATCAATCATTTGAGTGTGTATTTTTCATCATCTTCATTCATTTGTAACACCCCGAGATATTCAGAATAATTACAGCGCCGTAAACCCTTTAGGTAAGGATTTACAAGGCTAATTTTAAAAGGAGTGTAAATATAAGCCAAACATACAACTGAAGTTCAAATACAGATTTGATTCAACCGATCAAATGAGTTAACTTATACAACCATATCGAAAAGACATTATTAAAATAGACGTACTCGAGCACTAAATAGACCAAGAAGACAAATCACAATAACAATAAACATCAACCACATCACTGAGGCATCTCATCGTCCTGTCGGTACTGTGGTTGCTTCCCCGCTCCTCGGCTACCTGAACATCAAAACAATGTCCACCCCCGAAGGGGTTAGCAAAACAATGCTAGTACAAGTATCGTAATACATAAATCATCAATGCATCATAAAACATGCAAAACGGACTTCCGCTACCGGAATCCAACGATGCGAATCCTCACGATTCCATCAACACAGTACAGGGTAATCCAGCGATCCAGCGCCCTTGGTATAGATCCCCATGATGATCCCGTCGGACCAACGCATGGTGGAAAACCCGTCCAGCGATCCAGCGCCCTCAGCATAGATCCCCATGATGATCCCGTCGGACCAACGCATGGTGGACATTCGATCCAGCGCCCTCAGCATAGATCCTCATGATCCCCTCGGATCATTTATACCATAAATCAATCAACTATGCATACATATATGCATTTCAATATGTTCATCAATACGAACAAATAACAACGAATACCACGAGAAATTTCAGAAATACATCTCATATTCAACAACATGAACAAAACCACACGCATGATCAAAGTTTCAATATAAATCGAACTCGACATATGATACTTGCCTCGAAAATGGCAAGAACGAAATACTTCAATGATCTCAGCACACTCGAAGGCCGCCTCCTTCGATCAATGTAGAAAGCTCGAACCTTAACAAAAGGAATGATATACAAATCATCTCAAGTCGAACGATGGCCTAACAATTCGGTCTACGGCCGAAAAGCTCAAAATAAACAATCTGCCCGGACTGCTTAGCGTGCGCTACGTACTCTACGTAACGTGCGCTAAGCCGGCCTGTTAGCGTACGCTATCGTATAAGCCTAGCGTACGCTAGCCACGAACTGACAGTTTGACTCGGCAGATCTCATAACGTACGTTACGTACGTAATCGTGTGTTAACCCAACCCCGATAGCGCACGTTAACTAACGTATGTTAGCGTGCGCTAACCTTGCATGGCAGAATACTGCTAACAGAAAACTGGGTTGAATGGTGATGAACTCATGAATCCTACGGTGATAATACAAGTCATCCTCAAGCATATCATGCTAATAAGGTTTGTGGAAGTTCTATGATTATGAGATACAAATATACGGATAATCATCTCAACATCATAATTCATCTTCAATCTTTAAGAAAATACTCTAAGTTCCGTTCGTCCTACGTTCCAAAACGCATGATTCCAATGTGTAAAACGTAACAATCTAGGTAATATCCGATTACTGATCATAAATCGATTTGAAAACGCTTAGGATTCCATATACTAAGATGGTTCAAAGGTTCATACGATATATAGTGCCGATACGTCAAAAGTATCCTTCTAACATGTGATGACCGATCATAAACGAAATAACTGGCTATCCAAACATGATCAAACGTCCTTAAGAACATTACTAACATCGGTGAAGAATCACCTACCTCAAAGTAGTGAAGAACACAGAGGAAATCGAAGCAACCCAACACCGAAGGCTTGAACACCAATCTCCAACGATATACGATCTTCAATCACGAGCTAGGATGTTAATATGAAGTGTTTAGGATGAAGGAAGTTATGCTCTAAGTGTAAGAATTTGGGTTATGGGAGAAAAAAGAACTGAAATCACGAATAGGATGCTGTCCTATTTATAAGAAATGGCTATTAGCGCGCGCTAGTCCCTGCTCGTAGCATGCGCTAACGGCTCACTGACTTAACTGTATTCAGCACTTAGAGTGTGCTACGCATATACCTGTAGCGTGCGCTAAGGCGTTGACTTGGATTTTCCCGAAAGCCGTCCAGGTTCATCCCGACACGATCCGACAGGGGTCCCCCGGCCAGATTTCACCTACCGCACGTCTCAATCAAATTGACCACGCATAGCGTGCGCTACTGCTCCTTTGTAGCGTGCGCTATTGAGTCCATGTTAGCGTACGCTACACATATCCGATAGCGTGCGCTACATGCGCAGAATTACAATTTGTAAATCTCATACATGAAATCATACGCTCGACAACATCGGATTATGAAATACGGAGAATAATACTCAGATCAAGTACAACGATTACAATATCACAAGTTCCAAATACATATCAGAAATCTCGGGTATTACAGTGTTCATCGGATCGAAGTGGTTGGATCTTCAAGAGGTAATTTCTTCAACATATTGGATTTCGATTTTGTGTTGAGATATGATGTTTTGGATGTTATAATCATGTGATATGAAGGGATATGTATATGATTATGAGTTTGTATAAGGATTCATTAGATTATTGAGGGATTATTCAAGAACACTATGAATATCGAGTTGAAATTGGGGGTTTTCGATTAATTGTCGTTATAATCACGTTTTCGGACATTCATTTTGGATTATTGATCATTTGGAAGATGTTTGTTGGTTTGAAACACTTCTTGGGGGATTTGATAGTGGCTTATTGAGATTTGATTGTAAACAATCGGAGTTTGGCCGCAACGTGTTTGATTTAATGCCTCAATGGACTTGGTTTAGTCGTATTGACGTTTTGAGTTCGTTATTTTTGTGTTTGATTCGTATATTGAACGGATTGTTGGTAATTGTATTATTCAAGGTTGTTCAAGCGACCGATATCTCAATTAGGACGTTGTTCGTGGAAGGATAATTGTCACCGGTGTTGTGTAAGTTAATTCTTACTCGGTTAAAAGGATATTCATACCTTTTGTTGTTGTTCATTCATAATCATAACTCATTCATCATTGTATTAACCGTATCAAACTTGTTATTGTCAATTAATCACTTCAGTCATAAGGAACGACGGTTCCAATCATTTCATTGAGCTGTCATTTATATCACTATCATTCTATCTCGGTGAGTCATTATTCATTTTCGATGTCACTTTTGTTATATCGTGGCATTCCGGGTCATACTGGCGTGCCGGTTGGTATGTGTTGGATTTTCATGTCGGGCACGTTTAAGTCGTGTGTTGGTTGTTGGCCTCACATTGGACTGTGCACACGAGTCATATGCCTCGTGAGACTGATTAGGTACAAGACCACACGTGTATTCGATCGATACTCGTTGGTGGCTTGTGCACGGACACATTTCCATCCCGGGCATAGTGTGGCACCACCCTTTGAGCCGTACTGTTAGTTGATTCATATAGCATGTTTGATTGCGTATGTTTCGACAGGATATTTCATAACTTCAGATATAATCATGATTGTGTATTTTCAACCCTTGAGGATTGTTGTTCTTTGTAACTGACCCCGTTTGGGGATTTTGTTTTTCAGGTCTTGGCAAGGCAAAATTACGGGGAGAACACGCTGACATCGAGGAGTCCCAGTGATACTAGTAGGGGGCCCCGATCTTTCAGTTATTCATATTATTGTCATTTATCTTCCGCTGCAGATTTTCATTTGGATACTCCGTTTCATTCAGTGTTCTGTATTTTATCTTCATATAAAATACACTAGTATTCGGTATTGTCCTGGTGTGTTGTAATTAAACTCCTCATCGGAGTAATTACCGTTGTAATGTGGTTCGGTACTACATTTATCCTGTGTAATTCATTCATTTTCATTTGCCTGGTGGGTCCCAGTCAGGGATCCACGGCACTGTAATATCCGCCTAGTTTGGGGTGTTACATAAACGATCACGAATTCATAACCGAAACAGAATATACTAACCTGCCTGATGACTTAGCGCACGTTAATTTCTCAACGTAGCGTGCGTTAAGTTGCTCCCGTTAGCGTGCGCTAGCCGGTAGGCTTAGCGTGTGCTAATGACATGCAGTTGCATGTAATTCGGATACCGATCAACATATGGCGATTATCAAGAACACTAAGTGATTCTAAACCATGTTCAAAGCTATCAAAACAACGAAATCCGATATCCTTTAACATACAAACAATCATTCAACTTATAATCCAAGTCCTATATCCATATATCATCTTCCTCAATATCAACATCATGAAACATTAAGAATGTACCAACACTTCCATAATCTATCATTACAGAGATTAATCATCAACAATGACATCAACATCCGCAAAGGAGAAGAAGGATTAACCAACTTATCTCAAGAAAACGAACTACACGATTCAAATCACACGAATCATATTAATATCATCATACTCCGGTAATCCATCTCATAATCATGCTTGTCAACTTGTTTATATGATAATCATCAACTCAAGAACATCAATCTTCATTCCAAAACAAAATCCAAAGGTGAAGAATGATTACCTTATATAGACGAACCATGAAGGAGAACAATCAACTTCATTCCAAGAATCATCAATAACTTCAAGAACAAGACTTTAATCCATTTCCTCAGCTTAATCTTTAAAGATCATTATCTCTCAGTGTTTGGAACCCCAAACTTCTCTTCAAAAACTCTCTCTCTCTCGAAATTAAGGAAGGAATGGCCTAATGAACATAATTCACATCTGCATTCATATATATACTGACTGTTATTAGCGTGCGCTACTTTTCCTTAGTAGCGTGCGCTATCGTGGTCCAGAGGCGACTGTTTTGCTTCGCACACCAGCTTACGTACGTAATGCCCATGCAATAACATACGTAAATTACACTGTCTAGCGCACGCAATTTCTTAGACCTTAGCATGCGCTAATCGTAGTTGACTTGCTATAGTCAGCACCTACCCCCATGTCCTCACATGCCGAAAGCACTGACGAGGATAAGATTCCTTTTTGTCTGATCTACAGTTAGCGTGCGCTAGTCCTTAGGTTTTAGCGTGTGTTAGTACTACATTACAACATCCGTTGACTCGTCGGCACATGCGCCTAAAGTGGCCGGGTCCACACGTAGATTCCCTCTGAGCTGTTGTGCACTAGCGTACGCTAACCTATGCAGGTAGCGTGCGCTATACCTGCACGATAGCGTGCGCTATACATGAGTATTAGCGTTCGCTAACAAGGCTATATTTGTAATACCCGAATTTTCAGTATAAATTTTTTGCGGTATTTTATCTGAGGTATACTGTATAGTTTGGTATCTATATAGTATGGATAAAATAAATTGAGGATCGAGATAGTTATACTTGTGTAATTGACGCTTTGATTGACAGTTATATTGAGGATTTTCTGTATCAGGTTGAACAGATTTGGATATCAGGTATATCGTATGAGAATATTTTTGGATTGAGTATATGTATTGATTTTTGCCGTATGCTCGTGTTTTGGTATGCCGTGAAATTGGACAGGAATCGCTGAAATTGGCTAAGTATGGAATTGTTACGTATGTTAACAAGGTGAGCTAACGTACGTAAGATTGGCACGGTTACGTACGTTAAGGCTAAGGTATTACGTACGTAACGAGGGCATCGGACAAGACCGAGTCATGGTCGACAGGTGGGACCCGGTGTTGGAAACTTTCGGCGGAGGATGTTGACAGGTGAGTCAACGTACGTGTTACGTACGTTATACAGGACGTGTTACGTACGTAACACGACCATTGTACTGTAGCAAGTCAACTGGTATATTACGTACGTTATATGGCATGGGTTACGTACGTAAGGAAGTTCACGTTTTGAGGCAGTAGGGTCTGGGATGGCATTACGTACGCTAACCAGGACAAGATAGCGTACGTAAGAGGTGTTACATACGTTAACTTGGGAATGTTACATACGTAATGAGCGGGGAGTTTATATAAGGAATGGCCGTCTTTCATTTCACTTCATCATTTCTCTTCGTTTTTCATCTCCAAACATTGAGAGAGGGATATTTTGGCTCTCCTAATTTGATTTTGAGCTTGAGGGCTTGGATTTGGAGCTTGGATATGGTGTTATTGATGATTCTTGAAGTGATTTGTTGTGTAATCCATCTTCTAAGAGGTATGTTGGATAATCCTCCTTTTCATTTCGGATTTTTGATGTTGTTATTGATAAATGATCCGTATGAAGATGATTAAGATGTTGTTGTTTCGATTCTTGAGGTTATATGAGGTGTATGTTGAAGGAAGATGATGATATGTTGGATTATGTCTTGATTATGTTGTTATGATTATGGAATCATAATATTCTTGATGTTCTTGGCAGTATTACTTCGATTTTTGATGCTAAGAAGATCGTATGTTGAAGAACATGATGATATACACCTTGAATTATGATTAAGGATTGTTTAGATGTTAGAAAACATCGGATTATGTTGTTTTATGGATTATGAACGCGAATTCGGATAATTTGTGTTCTTGAAGAACTTGTGAGTTATACATGTTATGATTTTGGAAGGATTTCAGATAATTGTAATGTGATTATTCATGGTAATAATTGGTAAATTGTTTCTTACGAATTTACTAGTATAACAAGGAGTCTTGTTGATTCTAATTTAGAATTAAAGTCGGAATCGAATATGTTATGAAATCCTTAATATCAAGATGAATTGATCATTGATTTGAGGAATGTGTTGGTGTTTTGGGTATGAATATGGAATATTCATATCTATAATTAAGTTATGTATTTTGGTACAATATTCGTATAGGAATACGAATATGATTAAGGGTTTGATGAGATTATTATTCACCGTTGAGTTTGGAAATTCATACATATTGAACAGGTGTTCAAATTGAATGTTTGAGTTATTTGAAACCTTTGGAATATGGTTATCTATAATGTTGAATTGATCGGATTGTCCGGATTGATGATGATAACCGGTAATTGGTTTATATTATGAATTTACAAGGAGGAAACTTGTATTCGTATTTAAGATTGAATTTGGAATCGGTAATGTTAGACCCTTATTGGTTTAAATTGATTATTGATATGATCTTCGGATTTTGGAATCGTATTGTGGTTTTGAATTCGTGTTTGATTGGTTCGGGTTGTTTGGATATGTTTAATCGAAATATTGTAGAACCGTTGTGTTTGTTGATCGGTTATTGATTGTTATTTGTGATCATCGAGTTACGGCTTATATTATGGATATGAGCTCGTATTTGTTGAATTGGATTATTTGGTTTTATGTATATGACCGAGGTTTTGTTGAGCCGTTGGGTCGCTTGGTTGGCTATGTCGGTTATTGATTTTTATCGAATGTGTGTTAATCGGTTATTGCAATAGGTTGATATGTTTTGATCGTGGATTATGACCGTTGTGTTGCAGTTGAGGCTAAAGAGTTTGTAGATTGGTTTTGGTCGGGGCTGAGGAGCTCATTGACAAAGGCAATGGATATTAGTAACGGCTTCGTGGTATCGGTATCGAGGCAAGTTTCTAGTTATTCAGTTTATAATATTTGATGAATGGTTTCATTTTCATTTCAGTTATAATTCGTATAGCAATGTTGTTAGAAATGTAAGTTGTCGGGATAATAGTTTGTATATCGTGCTCTGGTTGTATTAAATCATAAGGTATATGATTTAATTGTGTTCGGGGAGTACGTGAGTTATCTTTGGTCAAGGATATAGAATATAGGATATCGAGGATAGTTATCGTGATGACATAAGTATCGGGATAAAGGTTTATTGGTATTGAATGGATGGTACCTTATTTGAGATTATTCGTATAACTGTGTATTCGTTCAGGGATGTTGTTCGTGGAAAGGATGTTGTCTCCGACTTTGAGGTAATTTATGTATTGTTCAGTTATGAGATAATTATTATGTTGAGTTGTTGTATATGTTGTATGTTGAGGCTTTCGTGTATTGAGATTCATATTGGTTGTGTTGATCGTCTCATTGAGGGATGTTGATCCCAGAACTGTTGTCTGAGATTGTTGATCGTATGGATTATCCTTTGGGATTTGTAACCCCAGGGTTGTTGTTTTGAATATTGATTGGTCGTGTCGATTTTTCATTGTCAGACTATTGTTGTTCACTTCGGTGAGTCTTTTGATCCTTATTGGATATGTGTTTCTTTGAGTTTCGTTGTCATGTTGCATCGTAACATATCTGGAGTCATATCTGCGTTCCGATTGGATATTGTGTAGGATTTTTAGCCGGGCACATATATAGTCATGCGTGAATATTTTCCGTGAAAGGATGTGCACACGAGACGTAGTTCGTTGAGGCTAATTAGGTACATTGTCCCACGTATATCCTGGATTCCGTATACGGGGTGGACATGTGCACTGACACATATTCGGATCGGGCATACTATGATTTCCATCTTTGAGCCATATTGTTTGGTCATTCATCCTCCATTCATGGTTGGGTATGTTCGACGGTTTGCGACTGGTTGTTCATATGCCCGAGGGGTATGTTTCGACAGTCGAGGTTATTTTCTTGAGATCCATTATTGTTGATCATTTGGAGTTTACCCTGTTGATGGTATTCTCGGTTATTGTTGATCCTTCATTGATTGCGTTCGAGATTTACCTTGTTGATGGTATTCTCAATTATCGTGATCCTTTATTGGTCGTATTGGAGTTATCATGTCGATGATATTCTCAGTGATATTTGGTTGATCATTGTTATTGATCGTATGAGCATTCAGACTGTACGTCGATGTTAGGGATTTGTTATCATTATCATGTGATAGTTGATCTACATATATGTTGTGTATTATTGGTTTATCCAGGTTGAGATTTGATTGTGTAATCCGACGGACAGGATTTGGCACAGATTGGATTATTTCCACACTTATGAGTTATGATGATGTTTTGAGGATTATCGGTATTTTTGGAATACAGTACAGATGATTGTTGTTGAATTCATTTCGTCATTTGAGAATACGAAATGTGGAATATGTCAAGGATTGATTTAGTATGGATTGCTATGAATTGGTAAGGTTATAACGGTAAGATTACGTTGGTAGTATTCTTACAGTATTATTACATTGGTATGTAATTATTTATGATGATGTGATCGGTATCATTATTGAGTATTGTGGCTGACCCCGTCGTGGGCTTTATTTTTAGTGTAACACCCCCAATATATTCGGGAATATTACAGCGCCGTAAATCCTTTACATAAGGATTTACAAGGCTGAAGAATTGAACAAGCATAAAAAGGTACTAACGAATGAAAATAACGGAATTACAGACATCGATTCGACCAAATACGTAAGCAGACAATTGTTCAACAACTCAATAATACATCAACAAATCCAAATCATCACAAATGACTTTGTACTCGAGTACTTATTGAAATAACGAATAAACAACAGATAAATAAACCCGGTCGGGACATCACTCTGCACCCTCGTCGTCATACAGTTCCAGTGATTTTTTCCACGCTCTCCTGGATCCTGAACACAAACAAAATGTTCACCCCCGAATGGTTTAGCACAACGATGCTAGTACAAGTACCACAACATATTATTCATATCTCACGGTGAATAATAATAACGTAAACAACAAAATACCAACGAGTCTTCTCCTACGAAACTCAAACATAACATACACAGTGATAATCACAACATGATATCAATACATACTCATGGTAATTCCATCGATCCAGCGTTGATCGCCTAGAACCCACGATGATCCCATCGCACCAACCCGTGGTGGAAAAACCCATCCGATGATCCAGTGACGCTAGCATAGATCCTCCGATGATCCCGTCGGACCAACACGAGGTGGACATACAATAACGACATACATGCACGACAATATGTATAACAACAATACGTAAAACAATTAAGGTACTTGCCTCGATTTGAAGACAATAATAACACTTCCACGGAAATGAACACTCGACGATCGTCCTCCTCAATCAATCACGTAACTAGACCAAACCTTAACAAAAGAAATAATATAGGATTTATCTCACGTCGTACAAATGTTTAACAATTCGATTAACGGTCAAAAGTTCATAAACTGCAATCTGCCCGAATAGCTTAGCGCACGCTAAGTATTACGTAGCGTCGTTACGTCTGCCCGATAGCGCACGCAAACAACAAAGACTAGCGCACGCTAACTACGCATGGTCAGTACTTCACTGATCAGCCAACTGACTCGACTGATGGTCTAGCGTACGTTACGTACCAAACGTAGCGCACGCTAACTAGTACTCGATAGCGCACGTTAAACTGCATATCATAGCGTGCGCTATCTCTGCATGGCAGTTTACTGCTGAGCAGTAAACTGTTCTTGCCATGTTCGAAACAATGAAATCCTTCGTGATAATTCATGTTACTTCCATGAATACCAAGTTCTTACTCTTATGAATGATCTCCAGGATGATATCAATTTCAAGATGAAAATATACGTATAATCATCATGACACCATAATCCATCTTGATTACAATTCTCATGCAAAGTTGGTGATCTCCGGTTGATGTATTAGATGCTACTATCATTATACATATTCAGACTTCATCTTGAGGTGAACTAACAATTCTGACTTATACGAAAGAATATTTCCTAAGATGATTCTTCCTTTAAGTTCTTACAATATCTTTTCCAAATCATGATCACAAAGATAATATAAATCATATGGATTGTTAACTTCCGAATATTTCTCTCATCATTTGAAGTACTAGGATTCCAACTTCAAGGTTCCAACAATAATATCGTAATTGTAGACATCCCAATCTTCTAAACATGAAGTTGTTGAAATAATTCACTAATGAAATTCAATATCGTTAACATGATCATCATACCCATTGGAAATCCAAATCTAAGGCGGTGATAGGTTGAACATACCTTAATATGCCGAAATCACCGAACCACAAGGTGTAATCCGACTCGTTGGTTATGTGCCCCTCCAAGGTGTCACTTCTCTTCAATGATCACTCACAAGTGATACTCAATCATTCAATGATCACTCATAAATGTTCTAAGTGTTTAGAAGGGAGATTCTTGCTCTCTGGACTCTCAAAGATGAAGTATAGACGAAGGAAATGAAAGCCCAAGCGGTTGTTGTCCCATTTATAATATTCTGCATTATTGACAAGTTAGCGCACGCTACTAAGCATCCCTTAGCGTGCGCTAATAATGGTTGACTTCATAATTTGTCCGGGTGCGTCAGCGGGAATCTTATCCGGACCCATGTCCCCGGGCGCATGAGCTAGCCGTCCGCTCAATAATTGAGTCCTTAGCGCACGTTACTCATACCTGCATAGCGTGCGCTAATGATGGCTCGATAGCGCGTGTTAAGATACATTCTTAGCGTGCGCTATCACGAGGTTTCTTGAACAATTTTGCAAGTTTCTATACTTATGTACAATGATGTCAATGCACGAAATATCATATTCTGATAATCAAAACCATCAATCCGAATAATACATGATTTGAATACATATGAAATACACCGCAATAAATCCGGATATTACATACTCTCCTACTAAAAAGGAGTTTCGTCCCGAAACTCAAGACGAAAATAACTCGGGATATCTGGACTTCATATCGCCTTCCGCTTCCCAGTGGCTTCTTCCGTTCCGTGACGTGACCACCGAACTTTGACCAAAACGATTGACTTGTTCCTCGGTTGCTTAACTCGACTCTCGAGTATCTTGGTAGTCTTTCTTCAAACGTCCCATCCTGTTCGACTTCGATCTCGCCGAAATCGATGATATGACTCGATCTCGTATATATCTCCGCAATCGATACGTGGAACACGTTATGAACATGGCACAATGACGGCGGCAATGCTAATCTGTATGCCAACTCCCCAACTCTCTCGAGGATCTCAAATGGTCCGATATATCTCGGACTCAGCTTTCCTTTCCTTCCGAAACGAAAGATTCTCCGGGTAGGAGAAACCTTCAAAAGTACGTGATCTCGATCAACTCCAATGGCGCGACGTGCGTCCGCATAGATTTCTGGCGACTGGGCGTCAATGACCTTTCACGAATCAAGACTATCTTCTCTCGAGTATGCTCGATCAACTCTGGTTCTGTTCCGATCAAGTCCGATGAATCGTCCCAACATAAGGGCGATCTGCATATCCTTCCGTATAATGCCTCAAACGGTGCCATCTTAATGGAAGCATGCCAACTATTGTTGTAAGTAAATTCAATCAACGGTAGATGAACTTCCCAATCGTTTGACCAATCTAAGGCACAGGCCCTTAGCATATCTTCCACCGTTTGTATAGTTCTCTCAGATTGTCCGTCGATTGCGGGTGATAAGCAGATCAAGTTCAATTCGGTCCCCAAGGCCTTATGAACTGCCTTCCAAAAGTGAGACACAAAACGGACGTCTCGATCGGAAACAATGGTCTTCGGCGTACCATGCAATCGAACTATCTCCGAAATAAAGACTCGTGCCAACCTCTCTGGTCCCCACGTATCCTTAATGCCTAGAAAATGAGCCGATTTGGTTAAACGATCAACTATCACCCAAATCATGTTCATTCCTGTCCGGTTTTCGGCATATTAGTGATAAAGTCCATTGATATGTCCTCCCACTTCCATTCAGAATCGGAGCGGCTTCAACATTCCAAAGCAGCCGTTGATGCTCGATCTTAACTCGCCGACAAGTCAAGCATTTCAAACATAGTCCGCTACGTCTTGCTTCATGTTGCCCCACCGTAAATTCTCGCTTCAAGTCCTTATACATTTCTTGGTGCCCGGTGGATAGAATAGGGCGAACTATGAGCTTCCTTCATAATCGTCTGTTTGAACATCAACATCGGGAACGCAGAGTCGGTTCTGAAATCTCAAAACTCCATCGTCATGAATTATGAATCCGGGCCTTTCCTTTGATCACTTCATCATGCAACCGAATCATCAGATGATTATCTGCCTGTCTAGATTTGATTTCTTAGGTTAAAGATGAAGTTATCTCCATCACGCACAGTTGTCCTTGGACTCTTTGTAACCATACCTCAATTCCTTAACGAATCATCTCTCGTTGAAGGCTAAGTTGGGATGTCGGCGTCTCCGGATCCGAATAGAGACAGTTTGCGGCTAAGTGCATCGGCCACTACATTTGCTTTGCCTGGATGATATAAAATCTCCAAGTCATAGTCCTTAATCGGTTCCAACCATCTTCTTTGCCGCATGTTCAACTCTTTACATTGAATATGTACTTGAGACTCTTATGATCCGTAAAGATCGGCGGTGAGTCCGCATGCATAATGCCTCCAAATCTTCAAGGCAAAAACCACTTCGCTAGCTCCAAATCATGTGTCGGGTAATTCACTTCATAAGGTTTCGCTTGTCGCGACGCATAAGCGATCACCTTATCATTCTCGCATCAACACGCACCCAAGTCCTTGATTCAAGCATCACAGTAAACTATGAATCCTTGATTCCTGCGGAAGTGATAGAATCGGTGCCGTCGTCAATCTCTTCTTTAACTCATCAAAACTAGTCGACACGACTCGCTCCACTCAAACTTTTGAGTTTTCTCGCAGTCGAGTAAGTGGGCGGGAAATTTTAGAAAACCCTTCCACGAATCGACGATAATATCCAGCAAGTCCTAAGAAGCTTCGGACCTCTTTCACATTCTTTGGAGGCTTCCAATCCAATATTGCTTCGATCTTCTGAGGATCTACTCGGACTCCTTTAGCTGACACCACATGGCCGAGGAACATTACTTCCTTTAGCCAGAATTCACATTTAGAAAGTTTGGCGTACAATTGCTCGTTTCTCAAGAGTTCCAATACAATCCGCAAATGCTGCGCATGTTCTTCCGGACTCTTAGAATACACCAGAATGTCATCAATAAACACAACCACAAATTTATCCAAAAATTCAATGAACACACGGTTCATCAATTGCATAAATACAGCAGGTGCGTTAGTGAGACCAAACGGCATCACTACAAACTCATAATGCCCGTAGCGAGTTCTGAACGCTGATTTCGGAACATCAGACTCCTTAATCCTCAGTTGATGGTATCCTGATCTCAGATCGATCTTAGAAAATACTGTTGCTCCTTGCAACTGGTCAAACAAATCATCAATCCGTGGCAACGGATACTTGTTCTTAATCGTCATCTTGTTCACTCTCGATAGTCAATACACAATCGAGCGATCCATCCTTCTTTCGGACAAAAGAACCGGCGCTCCCGTGGTGAAACGCTTGGTGAATATAGCCCTTGTCCAAGAACTCCTCCACCGCTTCTTCAATTCGTACATCTCGGTAGGTGCCATACGATACGGCGCCTTAGAAATTGGTGTCGCTCCGTGTTCCACTCAATAGTAAATTCCACATCCCTTCGTGGAGGTAGTCCAGATAACTCATCAGAAACACATCTGGAAATTCGTTCACAACAGAATGGATGAAAGTTCCACAATTTCGTCTTCTTTCTTCATTTCGTAACACCCGTGCATCTGCAACCTTGTTTCAACAATTTGTGACTTTCATCGCCTTGATCAACTTTCCCGAGCTTCCCGGTTTCCATCCTCAAACAATCTCGGAACCATCGTCGGCGACCAGCGAGATATTCCTCCTTCGGTAGTTTACAATTGCTCCGCACCGATTAAGCCAATCGTCTCCGAGTATCGTGTCATCTCCTTGCATTTCTATCACGATCGGGTTTGAGAGCCACTCTCTGCCTCCAAATGATACAGGAAATTTCTAGTTTCTAAATTTCCGACAATCCTTTCTCCACTCGGTAACCCAACCACATAAGGTTCACAAGCATGAAAACTGAAATATTCAAACGATTTACACAAGACAAGGATATGAAAGAATGTGTAGCTCTGTATCAAATAAAACGCTAACTGGCCGGGAAAGGATCTCGACAGCACTGATGCGACAAGAAGATCCTGATCGTCTGTCCTCCTCATCTCGCATGCACGTGGGGAGCAGATCCGGCACTCGATGTCCCCTTTCGGTCCCATTGTCCTCTGCCTCGCCCGCGGCCAAAATTCCGAGGCATCGAACACTTTCTTTGCGTCGTGGAATACCGCCTCCTTCGGGTAGGTGGTGTACGGGCTCTAAATGACTTTGCGCCTCTTCACAAAACACCGCCCGATGTCCCTCTCTCGCCCAGTCAAAACAAGTCACGGCAGAAGGGGGCAATTTCGATAGTGCCCGTCTGGCGCAGCTAAAGCATTTCTGGTAACATCGGTAATAGTTGATGTCGCCCAAGTTCTTTCCGCTCCTAGTGGTGCGGAGGTTTCTGAAAAGAGTGAAAGGATGACTGGGCCTTACGGGCCCCACTGCTCGTGTGCTCTGTAAAAGTACGAGAGACTTTCTTTCTGGTTTCGCAAATTTCTCCATGGCCGCTTCCTTGATCTCATATGCCAACGCCTTATCTGGTATTGGCGGAGTGTGGTACATTCGAATCCGACATGTACCTGACTTGGTTTCATTCTCATATCGAAATGAATCATCATTTCGCATCTGTTCGACCGGATGTCGAACAAATGCCACCTTGGTTAAACGTCTTGATCGCTCGGGATACGGCACATCGTAAGGCCGAGCGGAGAAAAACTCCCGAACTTTGGCTTCCCTCACGGGGAGGGCAATCGAGCTTCCATCATCAATCGAAACTCTGTCAATCGGCATCATGGTCTACAGCCGGATGGCTTCCCACCATTCGGACGCTTCCCCTATCGTAAAATATTGAGCGATAGAGGCTCTCCTATCGTCTGGGCTTGATTCCGTCAAAGATTTTCTCCAGCTCCTTTAACCAATGATCCTGTGGGAGTCTCGAAATACCGTCGAATTTGGGTGGTTGCATCTTCGCCACTTCTTGCGACCCGGTCACCTCGATTTCCCATATCCGGGATCCCTTGCCTCTCTCTCCTCGTAGTCCCACCGCCACTTGCATTCGGTCCACGACACAGGCGAACCGAGTCATCTGGTTCACCACTTGACGAAGGATCTCTCGCAGCAGGATCTGGTTCATTATTAATAGATTCGCGGCTCTTTGAGCTATGGCCCGGCTGGTTAGAAGGCGACGCCTCCCTTTCGGCATTTCTTCGTCCGCGTCCACGACCGCGACCACGTCCACGTCCGCCTCTCAACATGCTGTAAGCATAAATACTCAATATACAGGAAACAACATCGTTCTAATATTCGAGTATAAAGAGATACAATATGTAAAGAACGCGATAGAGTTTAGGAACTTACAACCACTGTTCGCATGAAGACGTAGGCAGTGCAGTGATGTCATTCACGGCCGGTTACCCCAAAAGACACAAATGACCCCTATTTTAACCCAACGGCCAAGATATCCATAATCTTAGCTCTGATACCATATTCTGTAACACCCCCAATATATTCGGGAATATTACAGCGCCGTAAATCCTTTACATAAGGATTTACAAGGCTGAAGAATTGAACAAGCATAAAAAGGTACTAACGAATGAAAATAACGGAATTACAGTACATCAGTTCTGACCAAATACGTAAGCGATACAATTGTTCAACAGAACTCAATAATACATCAACAAATCCAAATCATCACAAATGACTTTGTACTCGAGTACTTATTGAAATAACGAATAAACAACAGATAAATAAACCCGGTCGGGACATCACTCTGCACCCTCGTCGTCATACAGTTCCAGTGATTGTTAAACCGCTCTCCTGGATCCTGAACACAAACAAAATGTTCACCCCCGAAGGGGTTAGCACAACGATGCTAGTACAAGTACCACAACATATTATTCATATCTCACGGTGAATAATAATAACGTAAACAACAAAATACCAACGAGTCTTCTCCTACGAGAAACTCAAACATAACATACACAACTGATAATCACAACATGATATCAATACATACTCATGGTAATTCCATCGATCCAGCGTTCACTGCCTAGAACCCACGATGATCCCGTCAGACGAACCCGTGGTGGAAAAACCCGTCCGATGATCCAGCGCACGCTAGCATAGATCCCCCGATGATCCCGTTGGACCAACACGAGGTGGACATACAATAACGACATACATGCACGACAATATGTATAACAACAATACGTAAAACAATTAAGGTACTTGCCTCGATTTGAAGACAATAATAACACTTCCACGGAAATGAACACTCGACGATCGTCCTCCTCAATCAATCACGTAACTAGACCAAACCTTAACAAAAGAAATAATATAGGATTTATCTCACGTCGTACAAATGTTTAACAATTCGATTAACGGTCAAAAGTTCATAAACTGCAATCTGCCCGAATAGCTTAGCGCACGCTAAGTATTACGTATAGCGTCGTTAAATGCCCGATAGCGCACGCAAACAACAAAGACTAGCGCACGCTAACTACGCATGGTCAGTACTTCACTGATCAGCCAACTGACTCGACTGATGGTCTAGCGTTCGTTACGTACCAAACGTAGCGCACGCTAACTAGTACTCGATAGCGCACGTTAAGCGCATATCATAGCGTGCGCTATCTACGCATGGCGATTCTTCACGAAGCGATGCTCTTGCCATGTTCAAACAATGAAATCCTTCGTGATAATTCATGTTACTTCCATGAATACCAAGTTCTTACTCTTATGAATGATCTCCAGGATGATATCAATTTCAAGCTGCAAATATACGTATAATCATCATGACACCATAATCCATCTTGATTACAATTCTCATGCAAAGTTGGTGATCTCCGGTTGATGTATTAGATGCTACTATCATTATACATATTCAGACTTCATCTTGAGGTGAACTAACAATTCTGACTTATACGAAAGAATATTTCCTAAGATGATTCTTCCTTTAAGTTCTTACAATATCTTTTCCAAATCATGATCACAAAGATAATATAAATCATATGGATTGTTAACTTCCGAATATTTCTCTCATCATTTGAAGTACTAGGATTCCAACTTCAAGGTTCCAACAATAATATCGTAATTGTAGACATCCCAATCTTCTAAACATGAAGTTGTTGAAATAATTCACTAATGAAATTCAATATCTCGTTAACATGATCATCATACCCATTGGAAATCCAAATCTAAGACTGGTGATAGGTTGAACATACCTTAATATGCCGAAATCACTGAACCACAAGGTGTAATCCGACTCCGGTTGGTTATGTGCCCCTCCAAGGTGTCACTTCTCTTCAATGATCACTCAAAAGTGATACTCAATCATTCAATGATCACTCATAAATGTTCTAAGTGTTTAGAAGGGAGATTCTTGCTCTCTGGATGAAGTATAGACGAAGGAAATGAAAGCCCAAGCGGTTGTTGTCCCATTTATAATATTCTGCATTATTGACAAGTTAGCGCACGCTACTAAGCATCCCTTAGCGTGCGCTAATAATGGTTGACTTCATAATTTGTCCGGGTGCGTCAGCGGGAATCTTATCCGGACCCATGTCCCGCTGGCGCATGAGCTAGCTGTCCCACTCAATAATTGAGTCCTTAGCGCACGTTACTCATACCTGCATAGCGTGCGCTAATGATGGCTCGATAGCGCGCGTTAAGATACATTCTTAGCGTGCGCTATCACGAGGTTGCTTGAACAATTTTGCAAGTTTCTATACTTATGTACAATGATGTCAATGCACGAAATATCATATTCTGATAATCAAAACCATCAATCCGAATAATACATGATTTGAATACATATGAAATACACCGCAATAAATCCGGATATTACATTTAGGTACTCGGAGATCGAGCTAGTAGCGGTCGTGAAGGTATGAGCTTCCCTATGTGATACTGGCGGTGGCATGTTTGGAGTATCGAGTATTTCTTTTCTGGTTATTCATTTCCGCTGCAAATGTGTATTTTGAACTGCTTTATCCGCTGCGTGTGTATATTTCAAAATGGATTTTCGGTATCTTTATCCGCTGCGTGTGTGTATTTTAAATGCCCCTTTTGGCACTTTGCGAACCTGGGTTATTTCGTTAAACCTTTTCCTAAACTATATTATCGGTATGTTTAAGCGGCGTCTTAACGTACATTTTGAACTATCGAGATTTGGCACTTCGCCTTGTATTTTCAAATGGTATTTTATGACGGTATTTCATAATTATGTTTTTGAAAATATTTGAGTATTGCAAAATATTACCGTCATCAGCCTCTTCGGCCTTTTGAACATTTTTGAAATGGTTTTGTAAACGGTTTTTAGCCTGGTGGGTTCCGGCGCGGGGACCACGGCGCTGTAATATCCCGGATGGTTTTGGGGGTGTTACAGAAGATGGTATCAGAGCTTGGGTTTTGTGAAACCCAGGCGTGTGTGTTATGTGGCTCTACCGGTACGGTAGTAGCGTGGCTTTTGAAAATGAGTTTTTCTGACTTTTGAGTCGAATCGATTTTTGGAGTTTCCAAAATTTTTGAGATTCTTTTCAAATTGCTATTTGTGATATTGGTGTGTGTTGGTTGTGTTGAGACTTCGTATGAGAGTCGTGTGCTAGTATCACGGGAAATCATCGGCTTCACACACCTGTAAGTATATCGTTTTGGTTATTCGCTTGTAGCGACGCTTGATTGTTTTTGTGATGAGTTGGAAGTTTTGGATTTATCTGTTGTTGGTGATAGGTCGCAAGTTTCGAGGACGAAACTCATTTTAAGGGGGGTAGTATGTAATACCCAGATTTTTAGTATAAATTTTTCGCGTTATTTTAGCTGAGGTATACTGTATAGTTTGGTATCTATACAGTATGGATAAAATAAATTGAGGACCGAGACAGTTATACTTGTGTAATTAACGTTTTGATTGACAGTTATATTGAGAATTTGCTGTATCAGGTTGAACTGATTTGGATATCAGGTATATCATATGAGAATATTTTTGGATTGAGTATATGTATTGATTTTTGCCGTATGTTCGTGTTTTGGTATGCCGTGACATTGGACAGGAATCGCTGAAATTGGCTAAGTATGGAATTGTTACGTACGTTAACAAGGTGAGCTAACGTACGTAAGATTGGCACGGTTACGTACGTTAAGGCTAAGGTATTATGTACGTAACGAGGGCATCGGACAAGACCGAGTCATGGTCGGCAGGTGGGACCCGGTGTCGGCAACTTTCGGCGGAGGATGTTGACAGGTGAGTCAACGTACGTGTTACGTACGTTATACAGGACGTGTTACGTACGTAACACGACCATTAGACTGTAGCAAGTCAACTGGTATATTACATACGTTATATGGCATAGGTTACGTACGTAAGGAAGTTCACGTTTTGAGGCAGTAGGGTCTGGGATGGCATTACGTACGCTAACCAGGACAAGATAGCGTACGTAAGAGGTGTTACGTACGTTAACTTGGGAATGTTACATACGTAATGAGCGGGGAGTTTATATAAGGAATGGCCGTCTTTCATTTCACTTCATCATTTCTCTTCGTTTTTCATCTCCAAACATTGAGAGAGGGATATTTTGGCTCTCCTAATTTGATTTTGAGCTTGAGGGCTTGGATTTGGAGCTTGGATATGGAGTTATTGATGATTCTTGAAGTGATTTGTTGTGTAATCCATCTTCTAAGAGGTATGTTGGATAATCCTCCTTTTCATTTCGGATTTTTGATGTTGTTATTGATAAATGATCCGTATGAACATGATTAAGATGTTTTTGTTTCGATTCTTGAGGTTATATGAGGTGTATGTTGAAGGAAGATGATGATATGTTGGATTATGTCTTGATTATGTTGTTATGATTATGGAATCATAATATTCTTGATGTTCTTGGCAGTATTACTTCGATTTTTGATGCTAAGAAGATCGTATGTTGAAGAACATGATGATATACACCTTGAATTATGATTAAGGATTGTTTAGATGTTAGAAAACATCGGATTATGTTGTTTTATGGATTATGAACGCGAATTCGGATAATTCGTGTTCTTGAAGAACTCGTGAGTTATACATGTTATGATTTTGGAAGGATTTCAGATAATTGGAATGTGATTATTCACGGTAATAATTGGTAAATTGTTTCTTACGAATTTACTAGTATAACAAGGAGTCTTGTTGATTCTAATTTAGAATTAAAGTCGGAATCGAATATGTTATGAAATCCTTAATATCAAGATGAATTGATCATTGATTTGAGGAATGTGTTGGTGTTTTGGGTATGAATATGGAATATTCATATCTATAATTAAGTTATGTATTTTGGTACAATATTCGTATAGGAATACGAATATGATTAAGGGTTTGATGCGATTATTATTCACCGTTGAGTTTGTAAATTCATACATATTGAACAGGTGTTCAAATCGAATGTTTGAGTTATTTGAAACCTTTGGAATATGGTTATCTATAATGTTGAATTGATCGGATTGTCCGGATTGATGATGATAACCGGTAATTGGTTTATATTATGAATTTACAAGGAGGAAACTTGTATCCGTATTTAAGATTGAATTTGGAATCGGTAATGTTAGACCCTTGTTGGTTTAAATTGATTATTGATATGATCTTCGGATTTTGGAATCGTATTGTGGTTTTGAATTCGTGTTTGATTGGTTCGGGTTGTTTGGATATGTTTAATCGGGATATTGTAGAACCGTTGTGTTTGTTGATCGGTTATTGATTGTTATTTGTGATCATCGAGTTACGGCTTATATTATGGATATGAGCTCGTATTTGTTGAATTGGATTATTTGGTTTTATGTATATGACTGAGGTTTTGTTGAGCCGTTGAGTCGCTTGGTTGGCTATGTCGGTTATTGATTTTTATCGAATGTGTGTTAATCGGTTATTGCAATAGGTTGATATGTTTTGATCGTGGATTATGACCGTTGTGTTGCGGTTGAGGCTAAAGAGTTCGTAGATTGCTTTTGGTCGGGGCTGAGGAGCTCATTGACAAAGGCAATGGATATTAGTAACGGCTTCGTGGTATCGGTATCGAGGCAAGTTTCTACTTGTTCAGTTTATAATATTTGATGAATGGTTTCGTTTTCATTTCATTTATAATTCGTATAGCAATGTTGTTAGAAATGTAAGTTGTCGGGATAATGGTTTGTATATCGTGCTCTGGTTGTATTAATCATAAGGTATATGATTTAATTGTGTTCGGGGAAGACGTGAGTTATCTTTGGTCAAGGATATAGAATATCGGATATCGAGGATAGTTATTGTGATGACATAAGTATCGGGATAAAGGTTTATTGGTATTGAATGGATGGTACCTTATTTGAGATTATTCGTATAATTGTGTATTCGTTCAGGGATTTTGTTTGTGGAAAGGATGTTGTCTCCGGCTTTGAGGTAATTTATGTATTGTTCAGTTATGAGATAATTATTATGTTGAGTTGTTGTATATGTTGTATGTTGAGGCTTTCGTGTATTGAGATTCATATTGGTTGTGTTGATCGTGTCATTGAGGGATGTTGATCCCAGAACTGTTGTCTGAGATTGTTGATCGTATGGATGATCCTTTGGGATTTGTAACCCCAGGGTTGTTGTTTTGAATATTGATTGGTCGTGTCGATTTTTCATTGTCAGACTATTGTTGTTCACTTCAGTGAGTCTTTTGATCCTTATTGGATATGTGTTTCTTTGAGTTTCGTTGTCATGTTGCATCGTGACATATCTGGAGTCATATCTGCATTCCGATTGGATATTGTGTAGGATTTTTAGCCGGGCACATATATAGTCATGCGTGAATATTTTCCGTGAAAGGCTGTGCACACGAGACGTAGTTCGTTGAGGCTAATTAGGTACATTGTCCCACGTATATCCTGGATTACGTATACGGGGTGGACATGTGCACTGACAAATATTCGGATCGGGCGTACTATGATTTCCATCTTTGAGCCATATTGTTTGGTCATTCATCCTCCATTCATGGTTGGGTATGTTCGACGGTTTGCGACTGGTTGTTCATATGCCCGAGGGGTATGTTTCGACAGTCGAGGTTATTTTCTTGAGATCCATTATTGTTGATCATTTGGAGTTTACCCTGTTGATGGTATTCTCGGTTATTGTTGATCCTTCATTGATTGCGTTCGAGATTTACCTTGTTGATGGTATTCTCAATTATCGTGATCCTTTATTGGTCGTATTGGAGTTATCATGTCGATGATATTCTCATTGATATTTGGTTGATCATTGTTATTTATCGTACGAGCATTCAGACTGTACGTCGATGTTCGGGATTTGTTATCATTATCATGTGATAGTTGATCTACAGATATGTTGTGTATTATTGGTTTAGCCAGGTTGAGATTTGATTGCGTAATCCGACGGACATGATTTGGCAGAGATTGGATTATTTCCACATTTATGAGTTATGATGATGTTTTGAGGATTATCGGTATTTTTGGAATACAGTACAGATGATTGTTGTTGAATTCATTTCGTCATTTGAGAATACGAAATGTGGAATATGTCAAGGATTGATTTAGTATGGATTGCTATGAATTGGTAAGGTTATAACGGTAAGATTACGTTGGTAGTATTCTTACAGTATTATTACATTGGTATGTAATTATTTATGATGATGTGATCGGTATCATTATTGAGTATTATGGCTGACCCCGTCGTGGGCTTTATTTTTAGGTACTCGGAGATCGAGCTAGTAGCGGTCGTGAAGGTATGAGCTTCCCTATGTGATACTGGCGGTGGCATGTTTGGAGTATCGAGTATTTCTTTTCTGGTTATTCATTTCCGCTGCAAATGTGTATTTTGAACTGCTTTATCCGCTGCGTGTGTATATTTCAAAATGGCTTTTCGGTATCTTTATCCGCTGCGTGTGTGTATTTTAAATGCCCCCTTTTGGCACTTTGCGAACCTGGGTTATTTCGTTAAACCTTTTCCTAAACTATATTATCGGTATGTTTAAGCGGCGTCTTAACGTACATTTTGAACTATCGAGATTTGGCACTTCGCCTTGTATTTTCAAATGGTATTTTATGACGGTATTTCAAAATTATGTTTTTGAAAATATTTGAGTATTGCAAAATATTACCGTCATCGGCCTCTTCGGCCTTTTGAACGTTTTTGAAATGGTTTTGTAAACGGTTTTTAGCCTGGTGGGTTTCGGCGCGGGGCCCATGGCGCTGTAATATCCCGGATGGTTTTGGGGGTGTTACAATATTTAGCCATTTTCAGCTACTCTTGTCCAACGTCTCGACATGCAGAATACGAATATATGGCATACGGAATACATATACTCAACACATTATATCCTCAAATGCAATTGTCGACCAAATACGACAATTATACCAATACTGACATCTCAGTCCTTAATTTATTTTATCCATACTGTACAGATTCCATGCTGTACAATATAACTCGGATAAAATAATATTAAATAACAGTAGTAGAAATTCCGGATATTACATACTACACCACTTAAAATAATTTTTCATCCTCGAAACTTGCAATTCGTCATAGAAAACAAACAAATCGTTCAACCAAAATATTCCGAAACCATCACGACAACGATCAATCATCATTATTACCGAATAACCAAAATAGCAAACTTACAAATGCGCGAAGTCGATGATCTCCTGAGGTACTAGCAAGTGACTTCACTGTAATGTCTCATTATGCTTACAATAACAATTCCATAAGTCCCAACCAAATATATCATTGTCGGATGAAATAATCTATCCGTGTCAAATCCTGTCTGCCTGATTACACAATTAAGTTGCAATCTGCTAAAAACCAATTATGCATGATACATCTGTGGAACAACTGCCCAACACAATGGCAACAATTCCCGAAATATCGACACAAAATACGAACGCTCAGATGATCACCAACAATGATCAACCAATAAATTAATTGAGAATATCATCGACATGATAAAATCAAATACGACCATCCAAAGGTCAAAACACAGCTGAGAATATCATCAACATGATAACCTCCAATATGACCAACCAGAGGTCAAAACACAATCGAGAATATCATCATCATGATAAACTCCAATATGACCAACGAACAATCAACGATAATCGAGAATACCTTCACACGGTAAGCTCCAACACGGTTAACACAGAACCACAGAGACAGATATACGAAAGAATAATATTCTCAAAACGACACACCAATCACATACAGTGGATCTCAATAAACATACCCGACTGGTGAACATATCGCTCGGCATACGAACAACCAATCACAAACTGACGAACATATCCAATCATACATGAAGTGGGAACGACCACTCAATATTAAAAAAAACCAGCATGGGATCACCATCCCCAAATCTACACTTACAAAGAAATTATTCAAAAATCATTATGGTAAAATCGCACTACTACCATACCAATGGAATCACATAGCACATATCTCCCGATTTCACAAAATCCAAAGTTCCAAACTTACATCCTGTACATGAATCTACAACACACAACATATTTCTCTTATCCGATAATTCAACCGATCATCCCTGGATAACCAAACTACCATACTGAAGTTCGAATCTCTTTTCCTCGTACCATCGATATGATATCCAGTTTGTGAGTCATACTCATAGCTTCACCATGATATGCATTATGCACTAAATACATATGTATATCAATCATATTTTCAAAACCAGTTTGAAATCATATAGTCTCGTCAAGAAGACAAATTTTCGAAAGTCCTTTCAAAAATTTCAAAGCTCATAACATAAATTTTCGTAAGACCACGAAATCAATTTCCGAAAAATCAAATCGGCTTGTTTACGTCAAGTTCTCGATGACAATTCTTTTCGAATACACACGATTAAAAAAAATGGAATTATGCAAATGCTCGACTACATCCATACTCCTGGATACCAATTCGGTTCGTCAGCAATTTCACTGACATTCCATCGGAAAACCACACGATAGAGTTCCAAAATCTTAATGCATAGACTTCGGCAAAAACTCCTTCTACATATGACTCACAACGTCGACCATTATTCCATTCTGGATCACCTCAACTATGCTATGAAAAAACATTGAAACAAATCAACACAGCGAAAGACTTCCCGAGAAGTTTCATTTGAATAAGTAAACCAAAACCCCGAAAGGTAGTAATAAAATAGATAAATGATTGGTAAAGTGTTTTACAAATCTCGGGAGTTTTAGGAAATAGAAAAGCCTTTTGAAACATTAGGGTCTCAACCCATATCCCGTTCCATATTACAGGAAGTTTAAAAAGTAGAAAACTCTTTTTGGACTCCAAGTCCTGAGTTACAAAACTATTTCAAAATCGATTGGGTCTCAGCCCAAAAATCATTTCCCGTAAAACATCCGTAAAATATTCATTTTGAAAAGTATCATTAAAATGCTCGAAAACAATTCCATATATCTCAAAATGAACTAACATGACTACATATTCTTCTCAACAATCCACAGTCCTCCTCCCGAATACACAACTCCGTTTCCAAAATTTAACCGACATTGATTTCCAAAATCATAGCTTCTCCAGATCATCAATCCTGTCCCAACTCTATCACCTTATACTGTAATGCATAATATTCTGCTGAATCTCAAAGCATATCAACTTAGAATGACAATAAATCTCAATGCAATTCAAAAATCCAAATACTTACAAATCGTGAAGCCGACGATTCCCCGTGATACTAGCACATGTCTCGACTCAAGAAATTACTCAACACGGATATTTACAAAACACACATTTGTAAACTCAGTTCGACTCGATAACACAACACGGCTCTATATGAAGAAACACGTTAGTATCACTTGGAAAAGTTTACAATAACCCCAGTACTACACTGGTAAATCACATAACGCACAATCCCAAGTGAACGAAAAAATCTAGGGCTCTAGTATTAGTCAAATCAACAACTCGAATGACGTGACAAAACACAACCCACTCGACCTGACTGCCTAGGTTTTCTCAACCTAAACTCCGATACCATATTCTGTAATACCCTCAGAGCCATCCAGGAATATTACAGGGTCGTGGGCCCCGAGATGGAACCCACAAGGCTGGAGGAAATTTTCGCAAACATTTACAAACGCCCAAGAGGCTAACGACGGTACTATCTTTTAAAAACATTCGAAGGCTTTATAAAACTCGTTTTATCAAAACCGTCGTAGAATCTCATTTGAAACCACAAGGCCCAAAATGCCAAAACTCAACAGTTTAAAAACATACGTTAAGCTATCGCTTACACGTACCGACAGAACAAATTTAGAAAACGATTTTCAAAGTAACCTAAGTTACCAGATACAAATAGGTCATTTTAAAATACTCACGCAGCGGAAAAAGACAAACGATTAAAATACTCTAGCAGCGGAATACAAGAACTGATCAGGAAACTCAATACACAAATACATGCCCTAGCCAGTATCCTCCGGGAAGTTCATCTCTCCACGACCGCTACAATCTTGATAATCCAAGAACCTAAAAAGAAAACCCATGACGGGGTCAACCATAATATCCAACAATGAAAACTATCACATCTCGTTGATAATTACATACCAATGAAAATACTAAGTAAGAATACGACCAATGTAATCTTACCGCCATAACTTTACCAACTCGTGATAATAATTACCAAGGTTCGCACCTCGTAACCTTTCAACGACATAGTAAGCTAATACCCTAAGATCTGTATTGTATCTCAACAATACCCAAGGTTCTCAAAATATTATCATAACTCACTGCTACGAAATCTACTAACTCTGTCCAACCCAATCCGTCGGGTAACATCATCACATCTCAACATGATAATCGATTGTCCATCAAATACACATACCAAAGGAAATACGGAACATACCTCAGAATACGCAATGCCACAGCGAATCTCGTCAATCTAATTCAAGATCAGATCAATACAACATACGGACATGGTCCTAACACAAGACCTACAAATGCATACTCATATGACAATGTCAATATGCTCACATCAATAACAACACTGTATACTTATGGCAAACTCATAATATACATATGCACAATAACAACACGCACATGGTAATCCAACGATCCAGCGCACACAGCTATAGATCCCCATGATGATCCCGTCGGACCAACGCATGGTGGCATTACCTGTCCAATGATCTAGCGCACACAGCTATAGATATCCCATGTTGATCCCGTCGGGCCAACGCATGGTGGACATATGACAACAATGCACAACTGCACAAAACAACAATACACAATGTACGACAACAACAATGCACAAATGCATGACAACAACGAAACGTGAATGTACCATAGCATGATCGACACAAATGACGAAAATGATCAAAATACTTGCTCTGAGTCCTTCGAGTGCAATCTCGATAGCTAAACCATCACCAACCATTATTCTGAATATTCGACGATCCAAAATGTCACGGACGATAGATAATTCATGTCTTCGTCTATACCACAATGTATCCTCGATACCAAGTATACTAACAATAAATGTAAATCATATACATTATGATTTAATTCCCAAAACTCGAATGCAACTTATAATCCCGAATCCCCCGTGATTACAATTATAAACATTGCTATACGAATTATAAATGAAAGAAACGAAAACCATTTATTAAATATTATAAACTGAGAAAGTAATAACTTGCCTCGATATCGATGAAGCCGTTACCAATGCCATTGCCATCATCTACAAGTCCCTCGGCCCCAATCAATACAATTCACGAATATTCTCGAACATGACCGCAACGCATAGTTCTAATCACCGATCAATAATCTCAACCTATTACAATAATTGATAAACAACAAGTTCGACAACAATCAATAATCGATAAAACCAATTCACAAACCCAACGGCTCAAAAATATCTCGGTTAACCACAAGTTTGATCAAACCAACTTAAACGATCACGATTTCATAATCGAAACAGAATATACTACCCTGCCTGATGACTTAGCGCACGTTAATTTCTCAACGTAGCATGCGTTAAGTTGCTCCCGTTAGCGTGCGCTAGCCAGTTTGCTTAGCGTGCGCCAATGACATGCAGTTGCATGTATTTCGGATACCGATCAACGTATGGTGATTATCAAGAACACTAAGTGATTCTGAACCATGTTCAAAGCTATCAAAACAACGAAATCCGATATCCTTTAACATACAAACAATCATTCAACTTATAATCCAAGTCCTATATCCATATATCATCTTCCTCAATATCAACATCATGAAACATTAAGAACGTAACAACACTTCCATAATATATCATTAAAGAGATTAATCATCAACAATGACATCAACATCCGCAAAGGAGAAGAAGGATTAACCAACTTATCTCAAGAAAACGAACTACACGATTTAAATCACACGAATCATATTAATATCATCATACTCCAGTAATCTATCTCATAATCATGCTTGTCAACTTGTTTATATGATAATCATTAACTCAATAACATCAATCTTCATTCCAAAACGAAATCCAAAGGTGAAGAGTGATTACCTTGTATAGACGAACCATGAAGGAGAACAATCAACTTCATTCCAAGAATCATCAATAACTTCAAGAACAAGACTTTAATCCATGTTCCTCAGCTTAATCTTTAAAGATCATCATCTCTCAGTGTTTGGAACCTCAAACTTCTCTCTAAAAACTCTCTCTCAAAATGAAGGAAGGAATGGCCGAATGAACATAATTCACATCTGCATTCATATATATATATATATATATATATATATATATATATATATATATTGACTGTTATTAGCGTGTGCTACTTTTCCTTAGTAGCGTGCGCTATCGTGTTCCAGAGGCAACTATTTTGCTTCGCACATCAGCTTATGTACGTAATGCCCATGCAATAACGTACGTAAATTACACTGTCTAGCGCATGCAATTTCTTAGACCTTAGCATGCGCTAATCGTAGTTGACTTGCTACAGTCAGCACCTACCCCCATGTCCTCACATGCCGAAAGCACTGACGAGGATAAGATTCCTTTTTGTCCGATCTGCAGTTAGCGTGCGCTAGTCCTTAAGTTTTAGTGTGCGCTAGTACTACATTACAACATCCGTTGACTCGTCGGCACATGCGCCGAAAGTGGTCGGGTCGACACGTAGATTCCCTCTGAGCTGTTCTGCACTAGCGTACACTAACATATGCCCGTAGCGTGCGCTATACCTGCACGATAGCGTGCGCTATACATGAGTATTAGCGCGCGCTAACAAGGCTATATTTAGCCATTTTTAGCTACTCTTGTCCAACGTCTCGACATGCAGAATACGAATATACGGCATACGAAATACATATACTCAACACATTATATCCTCAAATGCAATTGTCGACCAAATACGACAATTATACCAATACTGACATCTCAGTCCTTAATTTATTTTATCCATACTGTACAGATTCCACGCTGTACAATATAACTCAGATAAAATAATATTAAACAATAGTAGTAGAAATTCCAGATAATACAATGAACCCCCCATCTTTGAGCGTGCAATCAAGTGTGATATATCCACCATTTGGAGTGGACAATTTTCAAATTCGCCCCGATATCATCAATCTCTTCTCCAACAACAACTCATTCTATGGAAGAACCGACGAGAATCCATATCTCCATATTAACCGTTTTGTGGAGATTTGTGGAAATTTCAAATATCCAAATGTAAATGACGAGGCGATAAAAATGAGACTTTTCGTGCACACTTTGAAGGACGGAGCAAGAGAGTGGCTTGATACTTTGCCACCACGAAGCATAACAAATTGGCCCGAATTTGTTCAAAAATTCACCACTAAATACTTTCCTCCAATAAAAGTGGCGAAACTCAAATACGAAATCTCTACATTTCGTCAACAAGATTCAGAGTCATTTCACGAAGCATGGGAGAGATACAAAGATATGCTACGAAAATGTCCTAACCATGGTTTCAATTTGGGAGCACAAGTCAATTATTTCTATTCTGGACTCTTACCTACATGCCGAGCCAATGTCGATTCATCATCAAATGGTTCACTTGGAAACAAAACTATGAGAGAAGCTTATAATATTTTTGAGGTTATAAGTGAACAAAGTGCAAGATGGCCAGACAGAAATATCCAAAAGAAACCAAATGGCATTTTTGAAGTGGATTCTTATTCACTTATGTTGGCAAAAATTGAAGCTTTATCAAAGAAAGTCGAGGACATGTCTTTTTCTACTCCTCAATCTGTGAAGATGGTGCAAACTCCACAAGTTCCAGTTCTTTCATGTGAAATTTGTGGAGCAACTCACAACAACACTATATGTCCCTTAGTGCAACAGGAGCAGTCATTCCCACCACCAAAACAAGTGGCCTATGCTCAGAATTTCCAAAGGCAAGCATATAATCCTTACGGGCCAACATACAATCCAGGGTACAAAAATCATCTAAATTTTTCTTATGCCAACAACAACAATGTGTTGAATCCAACGCATCAAGAAAAGAAGCCCGGGTGGGAAGAAGCAATCACGAAGCTAGCCGAACAACAACTGGAGTATCAACAACGCAATGATGCTTCAATTAAAAATCTGGAGACACAAGTTGGCCAAATGGCCAAAATACTTTCCGAAAGATCCCACGGCATGTTACCTAGAAATACCGAGGTAAATCCAAGGGAGAGTGTCTAGGCTATCACAACAAGAAGTGGAGTGCAGTTTCCCGAGATTTCTGTGGAAAATCATCTGAAAAAACAAAAAAATAAACAAAGTCGAGAAACAAAAAAAGAATCTGAATCAGGACCTGCATCTCAAAAAGGTCCAGTTGCTACCAAATCTTATGTTCCACCTATCCCTTTTCCTCAACGGTTGAAGAATCACAAGCTCGATGTGCAATTCGGCAAATTTGTGGAAATTTTCAAAAAGCTACACATCAACATACCTTTTGCCGATGCTCTAGCACAAATTCCAAGTTATGCCAAATTTATGAAAGATATTCTTTCTAACAAACAAAGTTTTGAAGAATATGAAACTGTCGTGCTAACAGAGGAATGTAGCGCAATACTACAAAAGAAGTTGCCACCCAAGCTAAAAGATCCGGGAACTTTTACAATCCCGTGTACAATTGGTGAAGTGAATATTGACAAAGCTCTTTGTGATTTAGGGGCAAGTATCAATTTGATGCCCCTGTCAATTTTCAACAAACTAAACTTGGGAGAAGCAAAAGCAACCACAGTTTCACTGCAATTAGCCGATCGGTCAATCAAATATCCACATGGGATAATAGAAGATGTGCTAATCAAGGTTGATAAATTTATATTTCCAGCATATTTTATCATCCTTAACATGGAGGAAGATCATGATATTCCTATTATCTTGGGACGGCCATTTCTTGCAACCAGACATGCTCTTATTGACGTCTATGAAAGAAAGCTAATGCTTAGAGTGCAAGACGAACATACCACCTTCAATGTCCTAAAAACTTTGAATAATCCCTCCATAGATGATTATTGTCTAAAAATTGATGCAGTTGATGCCAGAATATGAACAACGTCTTGGGAATCTGACAGATTTTTGATTATTTTTTAATCTTTTATACTTTTGGTCTATTATTGAGGGGATGTCTGGCCTTGATTCGATCTAATGTAATAATGCTGGAGTTTTGGAGCTATTAGATGACTTTAGGTGTATAAATAGACCCCTTAGATCCATCATTCATCATCATTCATCTTATATTTTTCCACTTTGTAATATTTTTCTTTGTGTGAAGAACACACTTGTGTTCTTGAGTGCTTTATGTAATAGTGGTTTAGCTTATGTTGTTGAGGGGGTTTATTGTTTCTTTCTCATTTAGCTACTAAGGGAGTTAGTATCAATTCTTTCCTTTTTTTCAACTAATAATGACCACTCAAGCTTGTAATATGTTGAATAAACCCTTCATGGGCTAAGTTATTCTTAGTTGGGATTATAAACAACCTTTGTCATGTTATTTAAGTTTGTATAAAGATCTACTATGGATTACTTATTATCGTGTGTGATTTTTATTGTTTTACCAATATTTATTTATTTGGCCAATAAATGATGATATTTATGGTCTTCATATGTTTCGAAAGAAAATATGTTAGATTAGATCAAATGATCTTCACTCTAAGTTGTTCTAGGGGATAGAAATATACCTCTAGACCTTAGATGATTTTTTTGAGTTATTTTCTTAAAACCTAATGCTATGTATTGAAGCCAATCAATATAGAAATATAGTGGGTTGATTCAATATATAAGGAGCATTTTGACATTCGAAAGAGGAACCGTATTTTTAAGGAAAACCGAATCTACACAACATAATAAGTAAATTCATCTTATGATCTCCTATACATCTTCTATAATTAATGATGAACTATGTTTGTAATCCCAACTATTTCATTTTACCTTTTATTAATCTATTATTAGTCTTTCATTTCCTTGAATTTTAGAACTATTATTGTATTTTCCTTGCAATTGTCAAACCAAACTCTTAAATTGTGTGTTTCACTCATCTTAATCCCTATAACAAATAGATAAAGTCTATAATTCAATATATAACCTAACTTCCTCGTGGGATCGATAAACCGGGCTCAAAAATTCCACTTACTACTTGAAACGATATCGTGCACTTGCGATAGTTACACAAAAGACGTGTCAGTAAGGCACATGGTTTCCCACAACACCTTAAAATTGATTATGGAGAAACATATTGTACCGTAACGAATGTTATAACGCTCCACTATATTGGTCCCAAAATTTTAGGACGGATAGCTCTGATTCTTAGTAGCTCAAGAAAGAGATAAGTGTGGAGGCTTATAGTAAGCATGTTGTGGGCATTTTAAAGATACTTCATAAAGCAAATTGTTTAAGGTGTTGTAGTTTAAATGCATACAACAATAATACAGAGTCTGTCAAACTCATGTTTCAGAAGAGTTTTATTTATAACTTTATTGTAATATAGAAATAGATATGCATGAGATAAGAAACGAAGCAAGATAAAACTTATAGTGGTTCGAAGGTGGGGTAATCCTTCTACGTCCACTCTGCTCCATACATAAGAAATTCACTAGAATCAAGATAGTACATAACAGTTATGGAACTAGAAAGACACAACCAGTACTGTTCACATAGATTGATACACGCTCGGAATACACACCAATAACATTCACACATATTGGTATTCAACTGGACTTGAATCAAAACTCCCACACAAGTCAGTGTCCAACTACCAACAGCTAACACCACCCACGTGGGTTGGTTATTAGATAACTTCACGACCTACACAAGATCAGACTCCAGTCAACACTTGAGAAAACGAGTTTGATTGTCACCAAACAGCTCTCTAAATATTTAAGCTATATCTCTGGAGTGAGGCTATTCTGAGCTCAAGATTTGGCATGTGAGCTCGTCTTATTTTTCTTGTCATCTATATATTGAATTCGTTCCTGTAGACTCTAGTTATTTCCTCACGACGTATGCATGCTTATTCTTGATAGGGTACTTCATCTTTATATAGCTGGTCGAAAGTAGTCATTCACCAATATAACCGTTGAAGGTTGGTGAGACTTTTGACATCGCTGGAATCATGGCTTTATGGATATGAAAACTTTCATTTCTCAGATTTTCATTTAATGAAGTCTTCTCTCTTTCATCACGTGTCATTTAATGTGTATCAAATCCACAATAAATATTTTTACACTTGCTCCAATAATTTATGAAAAATATACATCCAGATATTTGCTGTAACTTCTTGAGCTGTTTTGCTATATCATTTAATCTTGTACTTGTAGAGCATACATCTTACCGCTTTATCTTCTTTGTTGTACCCTAACTTGCTGTATGCTCGCCATCTGCTGTTGGACTCCAACGCCCTTCTTGCTGTAGTTTCCGACTGCTGTAGAACTACACTGTAGATTTTGCATTTGTCAAAACCCAAAAGATTATTCCCAACATGCTATTTAGTTAGCTTTTAGTTCCCAAAGGATTGAAAATACAACTAATCGGTGGGGCCACCACATATCTCTATGGGGATCTTAATTCAAAGACATACATGAAAGTGACAATGGTCTTTCACTATGCAAGATAAGTGATTCTAGACGACGAAGCCCTTTTGCAATTCGATTGAGACGCTCACTTTATAGATTGAGACCATCCGTACGGATGTGGTATACTCGTCCAAGTGACTACTTTGTAACATCCACACTTTTTTCCAGTTTAATTTGTATGTTTGCTTCTCACTTTTATTCGACTTTTAGATATGTTATGTAACACCCCCAGATCTGACCGGGAATATTACAGCGCCGTGGGCCCCGGAATGGAACCCACAAGGCTAAAAGAAATTTTCGCAAACATTTACAATGCCCAAGAGGCCAACGACGGTACTATCTTTAAAACATTTGAAGACTATATAAAATCTGTTTATCAAAACTGTCGTAAAATCTCGTTTGAAAGGACAAGGCCTGAAATGCCAGAACTCAACAGTTTAAAAACATACGTTAAGCTTTTGCTTACACGTACCGACAAAATAGTTTAGAAAATAGTTTCCAAAGTAACCTAAGCTACCAGATACCAAAAGGCCATTTAAAAATACTCACGCAGCGAAAAAGACAAACAATTAAAAATACTCTAGCAGCGGAATACAACGACTGATCAGGAAACTCAATACATAATTACATGACCTAGCCAGTATCCTCCGGGAAGCTCATCTCTCCACGACCGCTACAAGCTCGATGTCTCAAGAACCTAAAAAGAAATCCCACGACGGGTGTTGTGCGGCGATTTATACGCCTCGACGGCGATCGGTATAAGGGCCGAGTGACCGAGTTCACGACCAAATAAGCTACGGCGAACTTGCCAAATCGAAGGTAGCAGTCCTCCTTCGAGTATCTTGCGATCGACTCCCATGGCGATCGCCTTTCGCACCTACAGATCGACTCTGGTGCCCGACCAAGGGCGACCGCCCTGTGCCACGAACAAGGCCATCGTCCGTCAAAGTCTACGAAGACTGGATCATGAAGCCAGGACCCATGTGCAGATCCGCGAAAAGCGCCGCAGAACATGGATCGTTGACTCCAGCCCATCAGCAGCTGTCAGTGACAAGGACGGCCTTACCTACCGACAGACCCGCCGAAAGGTCCTAAGTAGGGTCTCCCAAGACAGCTACACAGACGCGTGTTGGCCTCTCATTGGTTCGCACTTCTGGCAGCCATCAACTTCTGCGGATTTTAAGGAGACCAACCCATGTGCTAAAGACGATCGCCCGCTTATTATAATGCAGCAGAGGCGATCGCCCAGTGACTCCCAGTCCTATAAATAGAGAACCTCCATCAACTGGAGAGAGGTTGATGAAAGTTCCCAAATACGTCCCGAAAAAACATTCAGAAAAGTATCTCCTCTCAGCTTTCTCTCTTGAATCTATTTTAGGATTTCTCTCTCAGTACCTCTCAACCAAAAGACGGTCGGCAGAAGAAAGAATTCCCTACAGTTCAGATTCGAAGAGACTCGCAAGTCCAGGAGCTCAGACATTCAGCTAATACACACCATGAGAGACCGCCGATTTCTCACAGTCGTCACAACACTCCATCGTTGTTACAAGAACTCACAGAGCATCATCTCTGGTTCTTACGGCAATCTTCAACACTCGTTAGCTAAGATAACTAGGGTCTTTACACTCATTTTAATTGTACTCTAACATTAATATTTGTACTCCCAAGTATTTGTATTAATAATATCTCGTGAGAGCATTCAAGCCCAAGATTAACAACCCCGGCAAATCTTGTGTTATTTATTTTTCCCACGGACGTGGTCTCGCATTTGTTTGTTACTCGACCATTCCAGCAATATCATCTCCGGATAATATTTTGGGTAACAACAATTGGCGTTAGAGGAAGGGGATCTTAACCTTCATTTTTATTCCTACCGTCCCGAAGAACACTCACTGTTTTCGGGGCATATACTTGAAAAAACACTCACTGTTCTTCAAAGAAAAGCCTTCAGAATAATGGTGTCTGCCACCACAGCGAAGAGAACCGCTCTCCGAACCGCCGGACATCATATTCCGGCTCAATCCGAGCCACAGCCTATGACAGAGGGTAGCCGCGGCAACGCGAGACTCTCGATCCCGCACCTGAGGGATGGCCCCAGCCATTCGCTCGACTAGTTCCAAACCGCGGAACAGATCAAGGAGGCTATGGCCATCCTAAGGGAGCGACAGAGAGCATGTGCGGCGCCCGCTATAACTCCCTCGGCCATCCGCCGCGCGGGCAAACAGAAGTTCAAGGGGTTACTGTTCGAGCGATCGTCAGAAAGCCCCGATTCGCGAGAAAAGGCTCTCGCGAGGCGAGATGGTTCCGTCTTCAGTCGCTTGGGAAGCGATCCATCATGGTGACCAGGGCATTATGGCCCCATCCACGAGATGACGAAATCTAAGTCTGTCACCAGGAGTTCGGCCTACCCAACTCCGAACCAATTACAGGTCAGCCGTCTGGCCCCTATCCACCAAAGAATCGAGCCACGCGGCAAGGAAATCATCGACAGCGGAGCCAGGGGGTCAGTACTTGATCGCCTCGGCTCCCGATTCGAGCGCCTAGCCGTGAGCAGCCAGACCACGGCGATGGCCGCTATGCAACGCCAGCTCGACGAGATGAAAGTGCTCTTGGAAACTGGGGCAAGCGCCTGTAGAAAGATCATCGGACCGACTGAGCCACCCGCGGTCCACATCGAGCTTGCCCCCGTGCAACCAAGGATCGCCCCTGCCAAAACTCCTCTATATGAAGAGAGATCGGACCCTAAGACTCACTTAAGCAAGTTTTGGATTTACATGACCGGGTGTGGGGCATCAGATGCGACCAAGTGCTGAATATTCCCGCTAACCTTGGACGAGCTGGCCCATAGGTGGTACGTCTCACTGCCACCGCGATCAATCATTTCCTTTGAGAAACTGGCGAGTGACTTCACGTCATACTTCACCACCAAGGTCGCCAGACCAGAAGGCCCCCACCGCATGATGAAAATCAGGTAGGGGAAAGACGAATCCGACGCAGATTACATCGACTGGGTGGATGAAATAGTCCTCACCGACGAGCCCATCAGCAACGAGCTTGCTCTCTACTCGGTCCTGGGGGGATTCTATGGTCATTCGCCCATGTTTAGGCACCTCACGAAGGACATCCCTCCGACCTACGCGATCTTCCACGCTAAGGCCGCCGACTTTCTGGCCAGACAGAGGCTGCCCACCCTCCGCCTAGGCGAGGGGACGCTGCCTCCTGTCCGAAATACGATGATCATCAAAGCCAAAAAGGCAGTCGCCAAGCCACCCGGTGATCTAAAGGCCTTCGAGGATGTGGAAGCCCATATCCTCCACAAGTTCAACCGAACTCTGGCCCACATTTTTTACGCCATCAAGGGGCACGAACCGCTAAACAAGCTAAAGGTAATAAGGGACAACGGTCATCTGGACCACAATCAATATTGTGCTTACCACAAGAGTCCCGGTCACAACACCAACCAATGCCGCGACCTCCTCAGACAACTCTGGAAATTGTTCGAGGAGGGCGAGTTGGATAGTTTATTGGCTTAGCCGGAGCCCCATCGATCTCCCGACACGGTCGCCAGAGTCGAACGCGAACAGGCCGGAAAGCTCATACGAGCCGACCCCTCAATCAACCTCGGCGACTGGATCTACATGCTTCAAATGAAGAGGAGGGAACTTCGGAAGTCTCTCCCCGATTCCCGCCTCATCAAACCAAAGGCTACTGCCTGAGCAAACGCTTCTAAAAAGAGGATGACTCGCTCGCCTTCTAAAGTTCGTCATCAACATGAAGAACCTAGGCAATCGATTGCCTCCCCTATCACACGTATAGCGTCGAGGATCGTCATCTGACATGACGGTACGAGGTAGAAAAGTGCCACCATGTTCGCGAAAATCGATAAAACCGACGATCCGTCCATGCAAGGTTCCTTTGGACTTCGATCGCTCGTCCTTCGTTTAAATATGAGGCGGGCGTAGCCGAAGGACCCTCCGAAAAAACAAATCAGGAGATGACTCGCTCGCCCTCTAAAGTTCTTCATCAACATGAAGAACCTAGGCAAGCGATCGCCTCCCCTCACACAATGTATACCATCGAAGATCGTCATCTGACCTGATGGTCCGAGGTACAAGAGTGTCGACATGACTGTGGAGGACAATGGAACTATTCTCTTTGCCCGTGCAAGGTCCCTTCGGGCCAAGATCGCTCGCCATTCGTTTAAATACGAGGCGGGCGTAGCCTAAGGGCCCTCCAAAATAGATCTGTGGACATGTTCGCCCGCCCTCAAAGGTCCATCACTTAACATGGTGGATCCAAAAAATGCGATGCGTCCCTCCCCCGTCATAACGTATACCGTCGAGGATTGTCATTTGACATGACGGTCCGAGGTAGAAAAGTGCTAACAAGCCGCGGTCATGGAGTCGATTAATCCGACGACGCCCCGCGCAAGGACTCCTCCAGACAAAGACCACACGCCCTTCGTTTAAATACGAGGCGGGCGCAGCCTACGGAGGACCCTCACAATTAAGTGAGTCATGAGAACTTAGCCATCAGACGGAATGCCGCTCGCGCAAAAGACATGGTCGTGGGGGTCGGTTCCATCGAACTCCACGATCGTGCACGGTTCCTCAAGACCGAGATGGACGGCCTTCCTCGAGGAATCTGCAAAATTGAAGACCGCTCACTCAACGATTTATTTTCGTCCCCTTACTTTCACTAAGTAAACGAAAACAAGGGGGAAGGGCGTAGATATATATACGACGATCGTCCATATTCAATTACATACGGAGATCGGCATTTTTCAGATGTATGTGCAGCGATCGATTTTGTTGTAAAAGTTATCAATATGAGTTTATCAATTCACTGGGAGCTGTACACGCAACAATCTTTCCTCACACATTTGTATAAAGTCATGCAAAGACTCAGAAAGACAATCACTCAAGCAATAAATCGAAGAAGCAAACTTTCATTTCATTACTTGGAATATCAAAGTACAAACATGGTCGCCCGAAGGCTAAAGTACAAGGAAAGCTACAATAATTACAAGGCAAAAACAAAAACAAAAAGGACGTAAGACCTCAGGCTGCCCCTGCCTGGCCTTCACCTTCGACCACTGGATCGACCCGCGATCCTTCGCCGGCTTCCGGAGATGCCTCCCCGTCCTCCGAGGCATTTGGATGAATGAGATTTTCGGGAGTCGGGTACCAGCTCAGGTCTACGCCGATATCCGAGAGGTCCAAGATCGGCACGGAGAAGGCAGGATGAAGAGGATGCTCCAGCGCGTATGCCTTGAAGTTTTCAGCCAGAGGGCCGACCTCCAGCCCTCCCTTCTTAGCGGCGCGGAGCGAATCAGCGAACGCCATGTAGTAGGCAAACTCGCTGACGAACTCTGATAAGTGGTAATTTTACCACTTATTTCTAGGATTTTATACTAGGTTTTTATCTCGTTTCGTGATTAATGTGCTTGTATTTGGCTTATTTATGATTAGTCGAGCCGTATTACGCGTTTGGGTTGGTTTTAGTGTGTTTGCAGGTTTTTAGAGCCAAAAGGACCCAAAAACGAGACAAAGGACCGAGAGTCGAGTCACGGACGGAAAAGACGGAATTTTGCAAGAGACAGACACACCTATCGCCAAATTTATCGGCCGATAGGCCCGTCCGAAAGAAGTTTCGCCCTGCCGAGTGAAGAGATCGACGAACCAACTATCGGCCACCTATCGACCGATAGGCCGGTCCGATAAGTGCCAATGAGACACTCGTGTTTTGACGGATTTTGACTCTTTTGGATAGTTTTTGTTTCCTAGATTAGGGCTAATCAGAATTGTAACCCCCTTAGGCTATATAAACCCCCTCCTAGACCTAGTTTATCTATCTTTTATCAATCTTTCACCAGCCCTTTTCATCCTTTATCATCTTTTACATTTTTTTACATCTTTTTAGCAAGATTTATTTCTTTGATGCAAGAACTTTTTGGAGGAGAATTATTATTGGTTTTCAGAGATTGAAGACTCGGAGTTCATCCATAAGGGTTGTAATCTCTCTTTTCATATTAATAATATGTATTCTTCATCAATTTCTTGTTTAATTTCAATTATGTCTGGCTAATTCCTTTGATTGATTCTAGGGTTAGTAATTTTAATTGATGTTCACATGATGTTCTTTTGATTACCTTTTGACCTTTCATCCTAGGCTTGTGTTCAAGTTGTGTTAAATCTCATGTTAGATTAAAGGGCCCTTAATCGATGCATGTTAGCTAATTGATTTTGTCCGGAAGGAGTAATTGATTAGTGGAAATACTTGATGCACAATATGATTTTATCTTGAGACCTAGCGGAGAAAGATAAATCATGGATAAATAAGTTGGTGCTTTTTAAGTGATTTCAATTCTTTGAGCCACAAGGGGAAAAGGGTTTAAATTAACTATCTTTCTAGGTTGCCTTGATCGGAATTCTAGATCGGCTAAGTGATTATTTCTAGGATTGAATTAAAATTTGGGGAAAAGGAATCAAGTGAACGAATTGTGTGAACTCAATTAGATGATACTACCCTAGGATCAATTACTTTTCGACTTGTGATTTTATCTTGCTAATTTGCTTTATTTGCTTAATTTAGATATTTCATCTTTTATTTAATTTTTGTTCTTCGATTTTTAAAGTTAGATAATTAGAATCAAAACAATTTTTCGGATTCCTAAATAACAGTCAAATTTTGAGTAGAGTAACTTCCTTTATTTTCGACACATCAATTCCCTTGGGTTCGACACCTTGGAAATACTCCGAGGTTTTACAAATTTTAAAATTGATCGGATTTGAAAACCATACTACGCGAAAACAAGCGATCAATTTTTGGCGCCGTTGCCGGGGAATTGATAGAAAATTTAAGGGAATAATTCGAAAAAGAAGAGATTGTTACTTTAGGTTGTTTACTATTATTATTTATATTCGATCTCGTTTCCTCACATCTTGTTTTCTCTTCTTTGTAGGCGGTGCATGATCACAAGATCCCAAGGAAAGGACCTATTTCCTTTGGATCCGGAAATCGAGAAGTCTTTGAGGAGGAAGAAGCAAGAAGCGAGAACCGAGACTATTTCTATACCTTTCATTGATACCATGGCCGGCATTGTTGACCCACCACGAGAACTCGCTCGTCCCGAGAAGATCCCTTTGAATGCCCGCTTTCGACCTAAGCTGGACGATTATCAAGAAGGAGGTTGGGGAAAGATTGATGCCAACAACTTCGAGCTTAAGCCGTCCCTCATCGCTACAGTGAAGTCTCAAACATACGGAGGGGGAGTGAATGAAGATCCAAACGCTCACCTTGAGTCGTGTTTGGATATATGTGCCACCATCAAGCAAAACGGAGTGCCTCCGGATGTCATTAAGCTCCGCCTATTCCGGTTTTCCTTAGAAGACGATGCGCTAGATTGGTACAAGAGCCTAGATCGGAAGGAAATTGGTACTTGGAGAGAGATGACCCGGTTGTTCTTAGCACAGTTCTATCCTCCCTCGAAGGTGCAAAAACAAATCAACGATATCTTGCAATTCGAGCAATATGAGGATGAATACTTATACGAGGCATGGATCCGATTTAAGAAGCTACTTCGCAAATGCCCACAGCATGGAATTGACAAAGAGGAGATCTACATTCGGTTTTATCGGGGTTTGACGAGGAAGGCTAGAAGAGAGTTAGACTATTCATCGAAAGGGGGATTTCTTGCTAACGATTATGAAGAGGCTAAGAATCTCATCGAGCTGGCAGTCAACAATGATTACGAGGAGGTGACCGATAGGAAGATGACAAGAAGAAAGGTTCCATCCGGTGACGAGGACGCCTACGGTGACTTGAAGGCAAAATTTGAAAAACAACAAAAAGAGCTTGAGATGCTAAGAAAGAATACTTTGGGAGTCAATTCAGTTTTTGAAGAGTTAAACGAGCCTATTGCAGTTAAGGAGGATGTGAATTACATGCAAGGAGGAAACTTCCGGCAAGGGGGAAATATGGGAAACTATTATCCGAGCAATCGAAACCACCCCAATTTCTCCTATGCCAACCCGAACAATGCTCTCCAGCCACCACCGGGATTTAACGTGAAAACGGGGTTAATCAAGAGCCGATTGCTAAGACACCTATGGAAGAGATGTTGGAACGGTTGGAGGCGAGCCAAAAAGATTTTATTTATAAAGTAGACAAGAGGTTCGGGGCTCTCGAGCATAGTGTGACATCTATAGGAAACTCAGTGATAGCCTTGACAAAGCAGATGTCGATGGTGGAGACCCAAATGAGTCAAATGGCGAACGCCTGCCGGATTTCATAAGCCGGGCCATTTTCCGAGTAGTACCGAGACCAACCCGAAGACACAACAATGCAACGCAATCGAGCTTCGGAGTGGGACAAGATACAGTAATCATGGGGCTGGAGTTAAGGAATCTGGAAACGAGGATATGCTAGAAACGGGAGCCGAGAACGAGAAGGCAGATGAAACACAGCTGAACCTATCGGATAGCCTATCGGCCGATAGGCCCAACCGATACCCATACAGCATGTCGGCAGTGAAGCCTATCGACCCACCTATCAGCCGAAAGGCTCCTGGAAGTTCGAATGTGAAGAATTTTGAGGAAAAAGCTCCATTTCCACAGCGATTGGCCAAGTCGAGATACGATGAAAAGCTCCAACAATTTATCGACATGTTTCAAAAGGTGAATATCAACATTCCACTTCTGGACGCTTTGAGAGACATGCCGGGTTACGTGAAATTCTTGAAAGACACTGTGGCAAGCAAGAGGAAGTTGAGGATTTGAAACAATAAATTTGACAGAGGAGTGTAGCGCTATCATTCAAAACAAACTCCCGCTCAAGCAGAAGGATCCGGGACGTTTTACTTTGACATGCAAGATTGGCGACCAAACGTTCCGTAATGGGTTGTGTGATCTCGGGGCAAGCATCAATCTTATGCCTCTTTCCATCTTTAAGAAGTTGAAGATTGGGGAGATGAAGCCGACTACCATTTCTCTACTCATGGCGGATCGGTCGATCGCTTATCCGAGGGGAATTGTGGAAAATGTGTTCGTTAGAGTCCAACACTTAGTCTTCCCGGCCGATTTCGTAGTTCTTGATATGCCCGAGGACGAGAATCAACCATTGATCTTTGGGAGACCGTTTCTAGCGACGGGGAGAGCACTTATCGACGTCCAGGAGGGTGATCTTACTTTCCGGGTTAATGATCAAAATCTGAAAATTTCCATCTATGACGCGATGAAGAAGCCCGACGATGCGCCCGAGGAATGTTTTGAAATTGAGTCTATTATGCCGCCCCCGACCGACTTGTTGGAGCATTGTATTTCACACTCCATTTACTCACATTCTGAGGTTGAAGAAATTTACGAGGAATTACCAGAGTATGTTCGAATGATGGAGGCGAACAAGTCTCGACCTAATGAGAGGAGCGTATGCTATCTTGATATCAACAAACCCGTTCAAGGGGGAGTAGTCGCCGAAGACCCAGGATGAATGAGGTATCGTCTAGCTAAAGACGTTAAACGTAGCACTTGTTGGGAGGTAACCCAACGTATGTATATTAGTTCGTTTTATTCATTTATTTTTGATTTTTCGTTTGCGTGATTTTTTGTAGTTTCTAGGTTCGTAGTAGCTTTGCTAGTTTTTGTTAAGTTCTAATCCATGCACGCTGTTAGGAAAAACAAACACCCTGTATCGATTCAACCGGGATACCCGATCCCTGTATCGATTGTTATTTGTTATTGAGAAGGTTTTGACATATATGCCAATTACAGTAAAGGAAACTGTATCGAGGATTCAAGGATTTATCATGTATCGAAGACCAGCCTCGAATCAGCATAAGTGAAGCTCACAAGACAAAGAAGAAGACTTGTAATAGATCAAGTATGGAAAACTGTCTCGATGCCCTAAATACAGTCTCCTTCCATACAGTTCACAAAAGGACAAAGAAGAACACAAGTCAAGTCCCGTTGAACAAAGAAGTATTTAAATACTCAAGGATAAAGTATTTAAATACTGTCAGTCTTCAGATCTTCAGAATCCCGCGAAATCCGGATCATGTCATATTCCCGTTGGAAGGAAATCTTATTCAAACGGACATCTCAACGGATACTTTCTTCGGAGGCTATATATATCCTTGAAGACATTGAAGATCGATTACCCAAGTAACACAACTCTCAAAGCTATCAAGTTATCATCCGAGCAAACATATCTCCAAAGCATATCGCAAGATAAAACGAAAGAGATATACGGTGCTCAAACATCAAGAACAACTATCATCGATCTTGACATTCAAAGTCACTGTTCTTACCTGGTTACCTAACCTTTTACCTCTGTGTAAAAACCGAGCTCAGGTGAACTCAACAAGTTATTCGACTGTGTGGGACGAATAAGGACGAATCTTTGAACCGTGTGTGAAGAAGCTAGTCAAGAAGGAAGCTTTAACCAACTGGTGAACGGTTGAAAGCGACATTCTTTGTATCAATCTGTGTGAACGATACAAGGATAGGTTTGTTTATAATTACGTAGTTGTGTATGCAGAATTATATAATAAACTTTACTCTGTGTGGAGGACCGGTGGACGTAGAGGGGTTTACCTCGAACCACTTAAATTATCTTGTGTCATTTACCTTCGGCTTTTTATGTTTGAAATTACCGTGATATATTAAGTATACACCTAATACTGTTCTCGTATCCACGGCAACTAATCGTATCCAAGACTTCCGCTACGCACTCGATTTAGATTCCATACAGCTTTGTTGTTTAAACGTTTTCCCAAATCAGATCCAAGATACTTAAGTGGCCAACAAGTGGTATCGGAGCCGTTGATTCTAAAAAGAATCGATCGTATTTCTTTTTAACCGAATCAGATTCAAATCACTTATTTTCAAAACAGTCTCTTTCATTCCTATATTATCAGTATGGATACTTCTATGATTAACAAAGTCCCTATGTTCTCTATTAATGAATTTGACGACTGGAGAATTAGAATGGAAGCTCATCTTGCAAAGAATGCACGAAGAGATGATCTTTGTTATACAGATGGTCCGATCAAGATCATGAAGGTCAATCCAGCCGCAAGGATTGAGGGCCAAGCCCATGCTGAAATGCTCGAGAAGGAACGCGAGCAATGGACAACCGATGAAAGGAAGCGAGCCAATCTAGACAACGTGGCTAAGAACGCGTTATTTGTCACTCTTGACAAAGGCACGTTCTCAAAGGTAAAGAGCCGCAAAACCAAAGAAATCTAGGATAAACTCAAGTTAATTTGTGAGGGAACCGAGCTCAAAAGAAAACAAGATTTCAAAACTTACTCGAATTTGAATCTTTTGAAATGAAACCAACGGAAACACTTGAGGAACTTGACCTCAGATTCTTGGTATTGTTGGTGAACTTGAAGTGTTGGGCAAGATTTACACCCAAAAGGAGAAGAACTTAAAAATTTTCGTATCTCTCCCGGCCCGATGGGACATTAAGACCACAACTATGCGTGTATCATGTAATCTTAATGAAATATCCACTTTTGATCTCTTCTCGACCTTAAAGCTTTTGAGTATGACATTGTGAAGAGAGAAAGTCAAGAATCTCCTTCAAAAGTCACAGCTCTTGCCGTATCGAACGTCGACACAAAGATGCCTAGATCGAAGCCCTGGCCACAAGAACGGCGACAATGGCGACGACATCCTCACAAGATGAAATGGCGCTTCTAATGCATAAGTTCAAAAGTTCATTAAACTGGAAAGACTCCTACAGTGCCCAAACTCGTCAACAAGGTAAATACTAAACATCATCTCGGCGATGCTAACTCGTGCTATAATCTGCAGGAAACCGTGCCATTATGCAAACAAATGTCCTCATCCCAAAGTCCAAAGATTGCCGAGGCCGAGCAACAAGAGCGAGATGAAAGAAGACGTGCTTGGAAAGACAAGCTCAAGGCCCCGATTGGAGAATCGAAGCCTCCCCACACCATCCAAATCAGAGAATGTCTTCAGTGGTCATCGAAAGTGATTCATCGACGATGAGTTCGATGATAAAGCATACATGTGCTTTATGGCCAAAGATGTTCCGAAGGTGAAGACAATGACGATGAGGTAAGCTCAACCTCGGTTATTCCACCTAATGCATCTCATACTTTCGAAAATATGCCGAATGAATTCAAAAACATTCAAAAGGCCCATGAGACTCTAAAAGCGAGAATATACGGCTTCAATTAACAAATCTAGAGCCGAAAGATGAAAATGACTTCTTGAAAATAAATTATGAAAATATGTCTCTTGATTGTGAAACCGGCAAGGTCGATTTTGAAAAACTCATGGAGAGCAATCATCAACTTGCTCATGAACTAAGTACGGTTAAAACCCATAATGAGAGCAAGACAAATGATTTGGTTCTACTACAAACCAAAATTACAACTCTCGAGAAGCGAGAAAATGAACTAGAGACCATAATAAATACTTATGAAAAATCGAACAAAAGAAAGGAAGAAATTGAGCACCGGGCAACATGCTCATGATAAAAGTGGCTTATGATACGGCTCATGTTCGAATAAAGGAAAACTAGTACGTGTTCGTCAAGAGTGTGGAACACATTCTGAATCGGAAGATACTCCCACCCCATAAAGGAACTCTTTGTACCGAGAAAACCGAAAGCTGCCATTCCGCCTCCACAACTCTACTATTCGAGACAGTGGAACCAACAACCACGCAGAAGGCGTAATCTAAAGCATGCTCCACAAGTATATCATCAAAGCCGAAAGTCATTCAGAAAGAAGACGGTATCCAACCACCAAAGACCCGCACAACAAGACACTCGACAAAGGCGCCTAGGTATTGGATACAGGAGCCCCGTTATCCCTCAAGACAAGCAGATGCCAGTTCAGTATCAACAACAGCATTGGGAATCCAACTGGAGACCCAGAAGACAAGCTGTTAGGCCTAAGAAAATGGCTCCACCTCCTAGACGGCACTCGTACTGGAATAATAATAATAATCCTGAATTTTACATGCATAATAATTATCGTGATTATAACAACTACGGATATGCCCCACATAGATATCGCAACACTGTACCGAGTACATCCTACAGTAAACCAATTGCTGTCAGGAAAATCTGGGTACCTAAAGGAACTAACATATATGGACCCAAAAATCAAAGGGGACCTAAATCTACCTAATTTCTTTGTTACAGGACATTCTAGAGGAGGATACCTGGTACTTCGATAGTGGATGCTCTCGTCACATGACTGGAGACAGGAGCAAGCTATCTTATTTTGTAGAAGGTCGCGGTCCAAAAGTTCGCTTCGGTGATAAGTCTAAAGGAAGAACAAGAGGGAAAGGAAACCTACTTGTCGGGAAATTCAAGGTCACCGATGTTGCATATGTTGAAGGCTTACAGTATAATCTACTTAGTATTAGCCGATTACGTGATAAACGGTTCTCGGTGAAGTTCTATATAGATCATTGTAGAGTCAAGAACACCCAAACCAAGGAAGTTGTGCTTACGAAGCGAATCGTAATATGTACATTCCGACTGGAAGCCTATGAGCTCCTAAATTCCATGTTTTGTAGACAAAGTCACTGCAGATCTTAGCCGGCTATGGCACAAGAGGATGTCTCACGTCAACTTCAAGGCGATCAACAAGCTTTCAAGACAGGGGTATGGTAAGAGGTTTGCCGGATGTGTCATTCAAGAAGGACATGTCTGCGGACCATGCCGAAAGGCAAGCAAATCAAGTCAACCCGAAAAGCAAATCCTACCTTTCAACCCAAAGAGTATTGGAAATGCTACACATGGATCTCTACGGTCCCGTAGACCCGGTAAGTTTGGGAGGTAAGAAATATTGTATGGTTGTTGTTGATGATTATTCCGGTATGCTTGGACGATCTTTCTTAGCAAGAAGAAGGAAACAACATCAAGGTCGCCTGAGCTCCCGAGAAAGTTGCGAATGAAAAAGCATCGAGTATCGTGTGCATTCGTTCCGGCTGAGGTACTGAATTTACTAACCGCTTTATAGAGCAATACTGTCGGAGAATGGCATACAAAGACGAATACTCACCGCCCGAACACCTCAACAAAATGGACTTTCCGAGCGAAAGAATATGACGTTGAAAGATGCAACAAGGACAATGATTGCCGAAAGCAAATTGCCGCGGCGTTCAGGGTGAAGCAACCAATACAGCGTGCTACACTCAAAACCATTGTATCGTCAACAAGCACCACAACAAAGCGACTTACGAGGTATGGAACAACAAAACTCCATTAGTTTCGTCTTTTCACATTTTTGGTTGCTGGTGTTTCGTTTTGAACAATGGGTAGGACCTTCTTAGTACATTTGATGAAAAATCGATGAAGGAATATTCGTAGGATACTCCTCCGTCAAGAAAGCTTTAATCTTTAATAAAAGGAGGTGACGATCGAGGAATCGATTCATGTAGTGTTCGACGAACCACACCATGACCCTACGGGAGTAGATGATATCACTCGGGACATTCACCATCTATCTATCTTGGATCCACCTACACCCATAGAACTGTAGTTGATTTAGAAATCAACCCCGCCTATAAGAATCGATGTGGATGAAGTCGCCGCATTTGTCAAGTAGTGTACCACGAAACTTTCGATCTGATGCGGGACCCACTAGAACGATCGAAGATGGTTGAGAGATCACCCGCAAGAGCTGATCATTGGAAACATTAATGCGAGTGTTTCTACTCGTCGGAGAATACAGTACACAAGGAAATGTACTTTGTGCACAAGAAGAATCTAATGTGAAGTCTCACGGTTTCTGAATGGAAATCTCAATCCGAACTTAGGAGACTCAATATGTGCACTATAGCCGTATTCTTAGCCCATCCGAACTGTTTCGACCATAGACGCTCTTAACAACTCTCATTGGATAACATCTATGGAAGAAGAGCTTAACGGTTTGAAAGAAACAATGTATGGTATCTTGTACCCAGACCGACACACCAATCGGTTATAGGAACCAAATGGGTATTTCAAACAAAAAGGATGGAAATGGACTTATCATAAGGAACAAATCCGGACTAGTAGCACAAGGCTATTGTCGGGAAGAAGGAATCGACTATGATGAAACCTTCGCCCCTGTAGCGAGACTAGAAGCCATCAGATATTTTTAGCCTTTGCCGCCCATAAGAGTTTTATCGTATACCAAATGGACGTCAAGAGTGCTTTCTGAATGGAGAGCTTTGAAGAAGTTTATGTTGAACAACCACCGGGGTTTGCCAACACGGACGGTATCGATCTAGTTTACGAGGCTAAGGAAAGCCACCTGCGGACTTAAACAAGCCCCTAGAGCACAGTACGAAACCCGTCCCAAAGATCTAACCAACAACGGATTTGAGAAAGGTCATGTCGACAAAACTTGTTCAAAATACAGGAAGGTGATGACCTTCTAATGGTACAAATCTATGTTGATGATATTATTTATGGTTCAACTAACCTTGCTCTATGTCAAAGGTTCTCACATCTCATGCAAAGCAAATTTGAAATGAGTATGATGGGGAACTCGATTATTTCCTAGGTTTGCGAGATAAAGCGGATGCCTACAGTATATTCATCAACCAGAGAAATACGGCAAGGAGCTTCTCAACAAATTTGGAATGAACACTTCCAAATCCTCGCCAACCCCCATGAGCACTTCCGTGCAAATTAGTCTTGATGAAGCCGGAAAGCCGTTTGACCAATCACTCTACAGAAGCTCATTGGTTCGCTCCTGTACCTAACGGCTAGCAGCCCGATATCCAATATCTTTGTTGGAGTGTGTGCGAGATACCAAGTTGCACCTAAGGAATCACACTTCAATACACTAAACGAATCCTGAAATACGTCAAAGGAACAGTCGATGCAGGATCGTGGTATCCTAAGGAAGGCGGATTCGATTTAGTTGGATACAGCGACTCGGATCTCGGAGGCGCAAGCTAGATAGGAAGAGTACAAGTGGAACTTGTCACTTTCTCGGACCTAGACTCGTATCTTGGTTCAAGAAGAAGCAATTGGCAAATTCTCTTTCCACGGTGAATCGAATACTATCTGTCTTTGGTAGGCTTTGTATGCGAATCCTTTGAATGCGGCAACAAGCGTCAGTTATGGAATCGATGCTAGAGAGACTCAATCATGTGTGATAGCACGAGTGCGGTGCAATCACGCACAATCTGTTTTGCACTCGCGCACTAAGCATATCAACATGAAGCATCATTTCATCAGAATCATGTCGAGAACAAGGATGTTCGCACGGAAAAAGTTCATACGTACATCCGGTGGCCGACATTTTCACCAAGCCGCTCGACACGGCAAGATTCAACATGCTAAGAAACGATTGGGGATACTGCGGCGGACTCCTGTAAGTAAATTTCTTGCTTTTACTCAACAATTGAGGGGAATCTTTGTAAGACCCGTGAATACGATTCAACATTAATTATCTGTACACTCGGATTCATCAATACAAGATCAGTAGCAAACGAAGGCATATGAATCCTACAGGTGATGTGTGCAATAATTAAGGGGGAATCTTGTAGGACCCATGAATACGAGATTAATCCAAATATTGCTTTGTATGGAATTTAAAACCTATTAGTACCTTTTTAAGGGGAAGGCAATGTATCGACGGAGAACGGACATACTATAGGATTTCGATTCAAGATACTATATAATATTATTTCCTTTTTAAAATAATTTTTGTCCACGTGCCCTGTTTTACGTCAAACGTCATGTTCATTAAATGCCTTACACGACATCTGGACAACTGAATCTCAAAAGCCGCGATGTTTTTAAATTGTTTATTATTTTTTAAACCGCCGTTTTAGGCATTTAGGGTAATCAACCTATGTCAGAAGTGGGACCCGCTGTATTTTAAAACCTTTTAATGGATTAGCGTACCAGTTACACTAAATCCATCCTGACCGTCGATTTCAAAACCGGTTCCCATCCCTTAAAATCTGACCATTCGTACTCTGCAAAACCCTATTTCGCCGCCCAAGTATAAAAGGACTGTATCTGCCATTAGAGACTCTTTACGCTTTCTGCAATTACAAGAGATCTCAAGCAAACAGCCTACATATTTTCTGCATATTCACTGCAAATTTCTACTGTTTTCTTCTACCTACGTTTTAAGAAAACATCCATGGCTACTCCATCTTCATCCCCCGTTCTGAAGAAAACTTCCAGCATCATTGATGGCCGGATCTTCTCGAAACCTGTCATCATCGAGCGTATCATCTCTGAAATCAACGACACCGAACCGATGGAGTATATCATTACTCTTCTTGAACAACAAGGACTCTATCGCTTTGGAAGCAAAATCGCCGATAAATACGACGCTCATCTAGTTGAGGAATTCTACCTCAACGCTGCCGTTCGTTTTCTCTCACTAGCCCAGGGAGGACATGTTGCTGACATCACCGCAACAGTCCAAGGAGTGCGAGTCTGCATCAATTGTGATTTACTTCAGAAAATCTACAGGCTGCCCGCCGACGGCCTGACCATGGACCAGCTTGAGACGTTTGGGTCTCAAAACCTGATTACTAAGTTTTATGGACTTTTTACCGGGTCCAAAGTGGTTGATATGGTGACAACCACGTGCCACAAGAAAAATTTTCTTCTTCATTTCGTCTATCTCCACGATTTCTGTTCCAGGATCATTGAAAATCGAACCGGTGCGTTCGAGATGTGCACGAATCTTAGGTTCAGAATGATGGTCGCTATCTTGACCTGTGAAAAGGTCAATTGGTGCCAAATCATTTTGAAACGTCTTCAGGAAGAGGTGTGCAAACCGGCTACCCAAAAGAAATCATTTGGTTTAATGCTAAACTACATTCTGACGAGGTGCGGAGTCCAGCAATCCGCCGATGCCAAGAAAAACAGCTCACGGATATATTTAGGAGGTGTCAAACCCTCTGCCTATAACCAAAGCACAATGCATGCCAATCACCCGAGAACCAGGCACATGCCTATTTCTGACAACCCCAGAGACGAAACCGTGAAGGTCCCTGAATTGGAATCTTCAAAGAAGAAGCGCAAGCGTTCTCACAGCAAGAAGCACTCTGCTGATGAGAAGTCGAAGAAGAGACTCCGGAGGCTCTCAAAAATCAAAGCCAAACACTCCGAGGATGTCTCGCCCGTGGCGCAACCCACTGATATAGCACCCCAGGGCCCAACCCCTGCGGAAGAGGTGTCTCCTACGCTTCGACGGTAGATCCGAGCCTTTGGCGGCTACGACGGATTTAGAGACATCTCGACATTCAAGACGTTAGCACGTCGGTGCCCATTCGGAGCCAAAAGCTACTTCTCCTCTACGGGATTCCACACCCGTGCAGGATCCAATTTCCTTCGGGGCACCATCCCCTGCAAGGAGTCCATCTTCCGTACAGGATCCCATACCTGTACCGGAATCCCTCGAAACAGCGTCTCTAGACGTGATTCGAAGTCCCTCCCCAGACTCAAGTATAAATCAAACACTTCTTTCAGTACAAATTGAACAGGCGTACGAAAGATTTTTGCAATGGAAAAGCTTTAGGCTAGCTCGTGCGACACCTGCATAACCTGGAGCGAATGGAGCCACGAAGAGCGATTTGTCTCCGAAGTAACAGACTTAACTGAAATTGAGGCCCTGCTACGATGGGACAACGCCTCTTGCAAAGATCTCATTGAAAGCCACCTGCTGCACAAATCCGACGCCAGAAGAAAAGGAAAAGAGAAGTCAGAGGACTCTCCCGTTAATCCAAAAGACGACGACGACCACGACTCAGACGATGACGACGATGCTCTTCAAGCAGGTCTGAGAATGAGCCGAGAAGAGGCTGAAGCCCAAGCCTTCTCTCCACCCAGAAAAGACGAAGGGCCATCTACCCAAGCTAATCCACCTTCGCCACAGCCAGAGAACATTCCGAGCAGAGGAATCGGTCCCTCCAGTCAAGGAAAATCAAGAAATTTTGGAACAGGCACCCGAGCCTGTTGCGACCAAAGAAGCGATCCTACAAGCCAGGAGGATTCGGTCCCTCCTGCATCCACATCTGCCCGCAGAACCTTCGCCACGGGGCGCTTCAACCACTGTCGCCATTCCACAAGAAGCTTCTCCCGCTCCCGCAACCTGGAATCAGGGACGGTACCGAACGAGGATGTCCAACTTACTTCACGACCATCCGTGAACGTAAGAAGGTTGAAGCATCTTGAAGACTTCGCCCGGCTGACTCTCCTATCTCTGCGCACGCAAAGAGCGCTGCGAGCTCTTGGCCTTGATCGTATTTATCAAGATGCGATTAACGCTCTCTCTTCCGTAGAAAAGGCATCGAATCGATGCACACCTCTGCGATTGAAGAAATGACAACTCTTCAACACGAAGTATCTCGAGTTGTCGACGCATTCATCATCTTGCCGAAGTGTTCAAGCAAGCCTTGAAGATTATGGAGGATAAACAAGCGCAACTGTTGAAGGAGGAAGCTTCAAAGACCAGAATTGCTGAAGCCAAGACGGCTGTGCAATGATAGAAAATACTCTCACTGCGTGCGCATAACAAATCCATTCAAGAGATGTCGCAGACTCTTTCCTCCCTCGTTGAAAGAATAAACAAGATCGAGACCAAACAGACGCCGCTCTTGAAATCCTGCAAAGTCTTGATGAAGCCAAAAGGGGAAGAAGCACGAGAAGGCTGCAAGGAGAATAAGACTTCAACAGAAAGGGAATTTGAGGTCGCTCGGAGCGAGATCGCCGAATTGAACAAGCTAGCACCTCAACCCCAAAGCTTTAGAATTTCGGGCTCGGACTGAATTCCATGACCCAAATGTCCCTTGGCAAAATCTTGTTCAAAGACCTTCTAAATACGTCGCCAACCAACCGCAACCCAACCGCCGAAGAAGTGAAGAACTGGAGGAAAAATGAACTGATGAGATATTTTGTCGACTCATCAGGAATCCGCCATCTTCAAAAATTATAAGACATTGGCGGAAGCGGCAGACAAGTTTTCAAAGATGTTAGAAGAAGGTAAGCTCCCTCTCCAAATTGAAATGAAATCAAAACATAGAAGAGGAGATCGGGTCACCCATCCAGAGGATTGGATACTTGCCTTTGATCGTTCATATGAAGGAAGAGCAATTTACCAGGAACGAGGCAATGATTCACTTCAAAACTGGTGGCGCGGCACCGAGTATGAGCCAGGAAAGAGACCATGGAGGCATGCGGATCAAAGATAAAAAGCTGAAATTTATGTATATTAGTTTTGTTTTTGTAATTTCTATTCAACACAAACTTTGTACTCAATCTTTTTGAATATCAATAAAACAGTTTGTTTGTCTTGAAAGATTACAACTCGTAATCTACTGTGTTAATGTATGATTATTTAAAATTGTTTGAATCTCAAGTTAGATAAACTTGATTGAAAAATTAAGCTGTACGAACTAGTCTACGAATAGTTCATAGTTTCAGTTGTAAACTTAGAATACATTGTAAGATTGTGTCTGCGCGCCAATCATAGGCTTAAGGTGTAATAAATCTCAAACTGTTTCGAAACATGCCTGCGAGCAGTTCATTATTGTAGACTAAGTCACTAAGTCAGACCTATTGACAAGAGACCAAGAAATCTGCCAGAAGTCATCGAAGAAGAATGATTCATGAAGAAGGTTTTGGCATCATCAAGAAGACTCGAAGAGTTTAAGTTAAGTCTTGGCAAATTGTCAAAAAGGGGGAAATTGTTAGGAAAAACAAACACCCTGTATCGATTCAACCGGGATACCCGATCCCTGTATCGATTGTTATTTGTTATTGAGAAGGTTTTGACATATATGCCAAATACAGTAAAGGAAACTGTATCGAGGATTCAAGGATTTATCATGTATCGAAGACCAGCCTCGAATCAGCATAAGTGAAGCTCACAAGACAAAGAAGAAGACTTGTAATAGATCAAGTATGGAAAATCGTATCGATGCCCTAAATACGCTCTCCTTCCATACAGTTCACAAAAGGACAAAGAAGAACACAAGTCAAGTCCCGTTGAACAAAGAAGTATTTAAATACTCAAGGATAAAGTATTTAAATACTCATCTTCAGATCTTCGAATCCCGCGAAATCCGGATCATGTCATATTCCCGTTGGAAGGAAATCTTATTCAAACGGACATCTCAACGGATACTTTCTTCGAGGCTATATATATCCTTGAAGACATTGAAGATCGATTACCCAAGTAACACAACTCTCAAAGCTATCAAGTTATCATCGAGCAAACATATCTCCAAAGCATATCGCAAGATAAAACGAAAGAGATATACGGCTCAAACATCAAGAACAAATTTATCATCGATCTTGACATTCAAAGTCACGTTCTTACTGGTTACCTAACCTTTTACCTCGTGTAAAAACCGAGCTCTGTGTGAACTCAACAAGTTATTCGACTGTGTGGGACGAATAAGGACGAAGCTTTGGAACCGTGTGTGAAGAAGCTAGTCAAGAAGGAAGCTTTAACCAATCGTGTGAACGGTTGAAAGCGACATTCTTTGTATCAATCTGTGAACGATACAAGGATAGGTTTGTTTATAATTACGTAGTTGTGTACGCAGAATTATATAATAAACTTTACTCTGTGTGGAGGACCAGTGGACGTAGAGGGGTTTACCTCGAACCACTTAAATTACTGTGTCATTTACCTTCAGCTTTTACTGTTTGAAATTACTGTGATATATTAAGTATACACCTAATACTCTGTTGCTGTATCCACGGCAACTAACTGTATCCAAGACTTCCGCTACGCACTCAGATTTAGATTCCATACAGTTTGTTGTTTAAACGTTTTCCCAAACTGTATCCAGTATACTTAAGTGGCCAACACACGCCAAGTTTTGAATACTTGCAGGTCTTTAATCGCCCTATCCAAGCAAAAACGGGACCAAGTATACGGAATAGAACGAGCTGAAAAAAATTTTTGAGGCAGAAAATCCTATCGGACGAGCCTATCGGCCGATAGGCTGAGGAAAATAAAAAATTTTTATTGTTGCAAGCAGTGGTCGACAGGAATTCCACATCGACCGATATCCCACCAGATATGAGGTATGTAAGAGACAGAAGTTCCTATCGGCCCAGCCTATCGGCCGACAGGCCTGGCCGATAGGACATACCCGGCCCAGTATACACTACGAGCTCGCCGACAAACCCGCCATTTCCGCCACAGTGATCAGGTACTCCATTAACAAAGCCACTCCTTTCTCTTTTCAAACTTATTCCTCCTCTGGGATGCGAAATAAGTTTGGGGGGAGGGAGAAGTGCGGCTTTGTTAATTTCTTTACGTGTGAGTACCTTGTTTACCTTGTATCATTATTTGTTTGCGTTGGTGCCCGTTGTTTTTATTTGTGCTTATTATTTTGGTGTTGCGTGGATTTAGCTTTTTGTTGCTTAGTTTCTTAGATTTTTATTTTTTTCGTTTGGTGAGTTTGCTAGTTTCTATTTTTTAGGTCGTAGTAGTTTTTTTTAGATTTCGTGTTTGCTTTTATTTGCTTTTCGTTGTTTGTTTTAGATAGCCTTGCTTGTCTTAGTTTTTCTTTATTAGTGAATTTTTCGTGCTTCTATTTGTGTGATACCGATGTTACGACCTTTGTTTTCTCTCAAGAAACGGTCGAGTTTTAGTCGAGTTGTAGTCGATTGCTTTTTGAGTATTCATTTAGGTCCAAAAATTTTCGTGATTGTAGAGGTCTTGGCAAGATAAGAGACGATACATACTTGTTTTAAAATCACCGTCAATACGTTTGGTTACATCTTCCGGATAGTGAGTCGATCAAGCCACCGTGTTGGCACTTAGATTGAGTTTAGAGTCGGTCGCTTTTCCCAAAAATTGAGGTAATGTTGTTCTATGAAGGGAAGTTTAGTAACAGGGGCATTCGCGTGACCGTTGTTTACCCTCGCGTAAAACGACGACTGATTAGACTAGTGATTTAGATATTTCACATGTGCCAATGATAGGAACCTAGTAACCGGGGTATTCGCGTGACCATTGTTTACTCTCGCGTAAAACGGCGACCTTGATTCGGACATGCGGAAATTATATATTCGAGTTGTTTCTCCGCTGTAGACCGGAACTTAGTAACTAGAAGCATCCATGTACCCCATGAGTGTCTTTTACGTCAAACGGTTTCTTAATACATGAGAATGGAAGTTCCACCCTAGGATTACCCCGATGAAACATCCCGAGATCCTAACCTAGTGGTCAACTCGAATCAAATTCTTGAACATATATTAAGGGAATACTGACCGAGGTTTATTTGTTGTGAAACTCGTGAAAATTGTGCCACTAGACTGTGTAACGGGACGAACTAGCTTGTTTATTTTAGCCTTTCATATTGACGGTCGATTTGACTCACGTTTTGTTAATCTTTGAGCTGGATTTTCTTCATGAACGAATGATTAGATCGAACTTGACTACTTTGTGGAATCATTATTCGAAAAGTGCGGCTCGCTTACGACACTCGGATTATTTAGAGAGAATTACAGGGTAGTATTGATTAGGTTGAACACTATGAGTTGCACGATGATTCACGACTTTCTTTTTCTTTTCTTTTTGTTGTTCGGGACGAACAAGGCTTAAGTTTGGGGGGGTTTGATAAGTGGTAATTTTACCACTTATTTCTAGGATTTTATACTAGGTTTTTATCTCGTTTCGTGATTAATGTGCTTGTATTTGGCTTATTTATGATTAGTCGAGCCGTATTACGCGTTTGGGTTGGTTTTAGTGTGTTTGCAGGTTTTTAGAGCCAAAAGGACCCAAAAACGAGACAAAGGACCGAGAGTCGAGTCACGGACGGAAAAGACGGAATTTTGCAAGAGACAGACACACCTATCGGCCAGCCTATCGGCCGATAGGCCCGTCCGAAAGAAGTTTCTGCCCTGCCGAGTGAAGAGATCGACGAACCAACTATCGGCCAGCCTGTCGACCGATAGGCCAGTCCGATAGGCTGCCCAGTGGACACTCGTGTTTTGACGGATTTTGACTCTTTTGGATAGTTTTTGTTTCCTAGATTAGGGCTAATCGGAATTGTAACCCCCTTAGGCTATATAAACCCCTTCCTAGACCTAGTTTATCTATCTTTTATCAATCTTTCACCAGCCCTTTTCATCCTTTATCATCTTTTACATTTTTTTACATCTTTTTAGCAAGATTTATTTCTTTGATGCAAGAACTTTTTGGAGGAGAATTATTATTGGTTTTCAGAGATTGAAGACTCGGAGTTCATCCATAAGGGTTGTAATCTCTCTTTTCATATTAATAATATGTATTCTTCATCAATTTCTTGTTTAATTTCAATTATGTCTGGCTAATTCCTTTGATTGATTCTAGGGTTAGTAATTTTAATTGATGTTCACATGATGTTCTTTTGATTACCTTTTGACCTTTCATCCTAGGCTTGTGTTCAAGTTGTGTTAAATCTCATGTTAGATTAAAGGGCCCTTAATCGATGCATGTTAGCTAATTGATTTTGTCCGGAAGGAGTAATTGATTAGTGGAAATACTTGATGCACAATATGATTTTATCTTGAGACCTAGCGGAGAAAGATAAATCATGGATAAATAAGTTGGTGCTTTTTAAGTGATTTCAATTCTTTGAGCCCTGGCGGGGAAAAGGGTTTAAATTAACTATCTTTCTAGGTTGCCTTGATCGGAATTCTAGATCGGCTAAGTGATTATTTCTAGGATTGAATTAAAATTTGGGGAAAAGGAATCAAGTGAACGAATTGTGTGAACTCAATTAGATGATACTACCCTAGGATCAATTACTTTTCGACTTGTGATTTTATCTTGCTAATTTGCTTTATTTGCTTAATTTAGATATTTCATCTTTTATTTAATTTTTGTTCTTCGATTTTTAAAGTTAGATAATTAGAATCAAAACAATTTTTCGGATTCCTAAATAACAGTCAAATTTTGAGTAGAGTTACTTCCTTTATTTTCGACACATCAATTCCCTTGGGTTCGACACCTTGGAAATACTCCGAGGTTTTACAAATTTTAAAATTGATCGGATTTGAAAACCATACTACGCGAAAACAAGCGATCAAACTCCATGTTGAGAAATGGATCGGCCTCGGTCGCCTCCAGCTTTCCTTTCAACTCCGCAATCGCCTGTTGCACACCTTGAAGCTCGGACTCCTTAGCAGCCGTCTCTCCCCTCGACGACGCCAGCTCGCTAGTCAGCCGAGCGACAGTCACCTTCAGCTGATCGGCTTCCTTCTGGGTAGCCACGTATAACCGATGGGCCTCTGTCATCTGATCCCGAAGCCAATCGACCGTCGCCCGGGCCCGCTCAGAATCCTGTCTCGCCAGCTCAAGATCTTGACTTGCCCGTTTAGCCGCTTCCAAGGAATCCTTCTCCATAGCTACGATCCTGTCGGCAAACTCGGATTTCATTTGCCGACCATCCTCGAGGTCCGAATGGAGACGGGCAGTGGAGGGTCGCCCCTCATAGTCCTTTACAGCTTGAGCGGCCATCGTCACTGCTTGGAGGGTCAGGGCAAGAGTCTCCTGCATTGCATCTCCGGACTGTCGGGGCGCGATCGCATCCAGGTCGGTCGTCCAAGCCTTTGGTAGGGAAGAGATAGCCCGGGAGACATAGTGAGGGACGTCGCAAGCCTCGCGGGGAGACCTGCTCGCCAGAAAGTCCAACACCATCGGCGAGGTGTTCGGGTCGGCAAGGCGGACACTGCAACAAGAACAAAGGGGCCAGTACATCCCCTACGCAAGTGACAAAACTCAACAGATGAACCAAGCTTACCTTTCGACCTTCTCGGGGTCGCGGCCGAAGAACGGTTTCCTGCAAGGGGTCTCGGCCTCGACGATCGCCTGGTTTGCACATAAGCTGACGAAGGCATAGGCTCGTCCACCAAGGGGAACGCGGTAAGCGGAGGCGCGGCGATCGGCGGCTCACTAGCAGGGGCAGAGACTGGGGATTCCCCCGACCTCTATCGCTTGCGGTTCAGCCGGAGTCCCTCCTCCCGAACCTCCCCCTCCGCTGCGATCGGCTCTACATGAGGCCTTACCTCCGGAATAAGAGGTAGCGCCACCAGAGGAACTCGAGTCGACTTCTTCTGGCGCAGGCGACTTAAAACTCCGGGGGTCATCGAGCTCCTGATCTGCACGAGGGACCACTGAGAGCGCTGCGCGGCCCGAAACAGCGACCGCTTCGCGGATTGATAGGGATGGGCGATCGAGTATTCCCAGTAGTCGAACTTGGGACACGAACCGGCCAACCTCTCCATGATTTCTGCGAAGGCCAAATAGGCTTGGACAAAGGCGCTATGTTGCTCCCAGTACGCCCTCACCGCCGAATCCTTCTCCATCAGCAAACGTTTTTGCTCAGCCGCCGCCTCCCTGGCGGCGTCGGCCTCGTTGAATAGTGCCTCGACTTCCGCAGGGTTAATACCGGCGCGGATGGCCTCAGTAGCCATCTCCATATGGAACCCCACGGAGGGTCCTTCCCGGACATTCGAAGTCCCGGCGGTAGAGGTGGTGCCCATTCCAGACGATGAAGGTACCCCAGACATTCTCAAAAAGGGAAGAGGAGAAAAGGAGTGTTTCTTACCGAAGGGTTGAGTCAATCGACGATCGGCAGACAAAAGCTTCAGGAAATTTTCGACTATCTTCTTCTCCGATGAAATCACATAAGGTTCTTAACACTGTAACCCAGCCCCTTTTTATAGGAGAAGGCGGGGGCTTCCGTGAAAATAAGGAGAATCTCGGAGGCTGAAGTGCAACCGTCGATTAGAGTCGCAATCAATGCTTCCCTTGAAACCCACATACGCGTCGTTTCAAGGACACGCAAGACGAGGGGTCTTAACTAACCATCGGTCTCCCCCAACAGGAGCCCGACACGTGCCCCGGAGACTTTTCCACGACCTTTGTCATTTCCCTCTCATTTCAGCGACCGACCAGGTCGTCCAAATTCAAAACCAATCCGCTCAGAGACGATCACCCGTTCCGTAAAATGCTGAGTCGATCGTCAAAGTTAAGCGATCGCCAGTACAACCACCTCACCCCACGTATCCAACATCGGAGTGAGTTGGGGGGCAATTGTTGTGCGGCGATTTATACGCCTCAACAGCGATCGGTATAAGGGCCGAGCGACCGAGATCACGACCAAATGAGCTACGGCGAACTTGGCAAATCGAAGGTAATAGTCCTACTTCGAGTATCTTGCAATCAACTCCTATGGCGATCGCCTTTGGCACCTAGCGATCGACTCTGGTGCCCGACCAAGGGCGACCGCCCTGTGCCACGAACAAGGCCATCGTCCGTCAAAGTCTGCGAAGACTGGATCACGAAGCAAGGACCCATTTGCAGATCCGCGAAAGGCGCCGCAGAACATGGATCATTGACTCCATCCCATCAACAGCTGTCAGTGACAAGGACGGCCTCACCTACCTATAGACCCGCCGAAAGGTCCTAAGTAGGGCCTCCCAAGACAGCGACACAGACGCGTGTTGGCCTTTCATTGGTTCGCACTTCTAGCAGCCAGCAACTTCTACGGATTTTAAGGAGACCAACCCATGTGCTAAAGGCGATCGCCCACTTATTATAATGCAGCAGAGGCGATCGCCCAGCGACTCCCAGTCCTATAAATAGAGAACCTCCAGCAACTGGAGAGGGGTTGATGTTAGGCATATTTTTATGCGCTTTTATATCATTATTTTATATCCATCTTGAGCCTAAATCAGCATAAATGAGCTTTTAATGCATTATTTTTATATGTTTTGCAGAAATCGAGTCCTAAGCCAAAACGATGAAAAACGGGAGAAAATAGCAGTTTTTGGTCATGAGCCGCGGCACACACCAAGTGAACCGCGGCACACGAATACAACCAGCGAATGATGTGCACACTGTACTGTGTGCCGCGGCACACACCAAGTGAGCCGCGGCACAGAAAGCGCAAAAAGACGCCTGGTGGGAATTAAAAAAAAACTAAGTGTGCAGATTTTGGGCAAGTTGGGCCGCAATTCATGGGCTTTTGTGTGTTGTGCCGTGAGGAGCACTGGGAGGAATTTTAATTCCTTGAAAGAGAGAAAACTATTGGAGGGGATAAAAGAAAGGAGATAAAAAGACAAAAAAAAAAGAGGAGAACCAGGATGAGATAGGTTTTCGGCGGAAGAAATCAAGGGGAACCCAAGGAGGAGATTTGTGGGGCGACGACAAGACCACAGATCCCTACGGTTTTTCTGCATCTTAGTTTTTAGATTTATTCGAGTAGGATTTTGATTGTAGCCAATTTCATGACGGTTTGATTATTTATTATTATTTCGATTTACTCGTTATTCTATTGAATTGGATTCTTCTTACTGTTCTTAATGCTTTTTAATTGTCTGGCCAACAGTTAATTTGTTTTGAATGTCTTCATGGATTCGGGAGATGAAATTTAGGCATAGTTCTTGTTAGACGAATCATAATTTTCGTGAGATAGGGATATACTCATGCGAATTGTGAAACCGGTTATTGTGGGAATTCTTGAACTATTTTAGCTATTAATTATCTGATTCGAATAGGGATATATCGAGTTAGTAATTCGTAGTATTTTCTATCGACCTTGGGAAAGGCTTTAGAATAATTTAGGAATTCCTGGCTTACAATCAATTGAATAACAGTGAATTGAATCGAATAAATATCATTCCCAATTGTTTGAGGTGACAATCATAATCCTACCCCTTATTAGTATTATTATTATTATTAGTAGTAGTACTATTATTTACTTTCTGTAATTAGTTTAGATATAAACTCTATTTAATTGTTCTTCAAATAAAATTGTGAGTTGACTATATTTTGGTACTTAGTGAAATCAGTCCTCGAAGGAACGATACTTTACTTATCACTTTATTACTTGTTGACACCGTGCACTTGCGGCATATTGTGAGGGATTTTCCCACAACAAGTTTTTGGCGCCGTTGCCGGGGACTGATTTTTCGCTAATATCAATACCAAGCGACTCTAATTTTAATTTGAAGTTTTTTTTCTTTGTTTAGTCTTTATATTTTTATTTTCTTCATTATGTTTTCCTATGAGTATCGTGGCCCTTGGCATTTCATAAATTTCGATGTTCTTAAAATTTGCCAAATAGGGTCAGTCAGCCCCCTCCCCCGAAACAAAAGACCATACTTGAACAATGTGTAGACACTCTTAAAAATCCTGATAGTACTCTTTTTGAGATAGAATGTGCACGTCGTGGTCTTGAGGTTCACTACGGTTATTTTCCATCTCATATATTTAGTAGTGAAGTTGAGGGGGAGGTTGAGAAGAACGACATGTTGAGTTTTAGGGTCGATCCCCCAGCACCTAATAATTTCATAAAGTGTGATGAGCCTAGAGAAGAAGTTATCATTGATGATGTTTCCAAAGAAATTCCATTAAATTATCATCAAACTTCGACTAATAAGGTGAATACTTTTGTGCCAAAAATTTTATTAACGGTGCCACGCATAATTTTTCCTAAATCCATAATGGGAGAGATTGACCCCATTACTCATGATTTTGTTGAGGCTGATTCTTCGAGTTCTAATGAGGTTGTGCATGATAATTCTTTATTATTTGCCCATTCGAACTCTGCTTATTTTTTCATGCATTATCATTATTATATTCTTCCATCATTTTTTGGTTGTCCGCATAATTATTCTTATTCATTATTTTTGGCAACCGGGCATGAGCCAAAGCCTCCCTTATGGAATAAGAGGCTTATTGATTGCAAGAAGGGGGTATTTGGCAATCTCCCTAGAAAGAAGCCACGTTAGAATTTTTTCGCCACGTCGTGCTCAAGACGTAAAATAGAGCGCTGGATGGGAGGCAACCCATCATTTTTACTTGCTTTCTAGTTAGTTGTTTTTATTTGATTTTTCGTTATTAATTATTTTCCTTTGTTTTGTATTTCGTTTGGATTCGTGTATTCTTGTTGGCCCTCATTTCTCTAATATAATTTTTTTTACCCCAATGAGTTATTATTCTTCATATTCTAGTCTTTCTTGATTTAATATCTACTGTTATTTCATGACTAGAGACTAAGTTTGGGGGTCCCTCGTGATGTTGGGCGTTATTTGAAGTATGGATTGACCGATGTTTCCACTCAGACATGTGCGGGTGTTCAAGAAGACATTTGGAATAAGTTTCACTTTTCCTTATCTCTTTTATTTTCACATGAGTTTTATTATTGATAATGTTATGTGTAGTGGACTTTATTTTGCATGTTGTTGATGGTTTTTGCAAGCTTGAATTTTTCGTGAATTTTTCGTGCTTCCATGTGTAAAATTGATGTTACGATACTGATTTCTCTTTGAAGAAACAATTGACTTTTGGTCGAGTTGCAGTCAGAGATATCTGTTTCTGTTGAGTATTCAATTAGGTCCGAAATTTTATCGTTTTTGTAGAAATTTTAGCAGATAAGAAAGGAGACATACGTGTTTTCAAATCACCGTTTATACGTTTGGTTAAACGTTTCGCGTAGCTAATCGTCCAGTAACATAAGTCTCGTGGGCACTTAAATTGAGTTTTGAGTCGGACAGTTTTTCCCAAGAAAAAGTCGAGATACTATTTGTTCTATGATGGGAAGTTTAGTAACCGGGGGTATTCACGTGACCCATTGTTTACTCTCGCGTAAAACGACGACCCTGAATAGATTAATAATTTAGAAATATCGCATTACCGATGATGGAAAGCCTAGTAACCGGGGGTATTCACGTGACCCGTTGTTTACTCTCGCGTAAAACAGCAACCTTGACATGCGGGAATTGCTATTCGAGTTTTTTCTCCGCTGTAGAGGGGGACTTAGTAACTAGAAGCATCCATGTGCCCAATGAGTGTCTTTTACGTCAAACGGTTCCCCGATACATGAGAATGGAAATCCACCCTAGGATCATCCCGATGAAATATCCCGAGAACCGAAACCTAGTGGTTAACTCGAATCATATTATTGATCATACATAAGGGAATGCTGTCCTAGGCGTAATTTCGATAATGAAACTCTTGAATTTTGCCACTAGACTGTGGGACTGGGCGAACTGGCTTGTTTAATCTAACCCTTCATATTGACGGTCGGTTAAATTCACGATTGTTAATCTTCGAGCTTGATTTTCTTCATGAACGATTGATTTGGATTGAGATTAGTTACTTTGTGGAATCAGTGTCCGGGACGTGACTCACTATTATGATACTTGTATTATTCTTTGAGATTTTCAGGATAGTATTGATTAAGTTGAGCACTATGGATTTGCATGATTATTCACGATACATTTTGTTTAAAATTATAATTATTTGCTTGAGGACAAGCAAAGACTCAAGTTTGGGGGTATTTGTTAGGCGTATTTTTATGCGCTTTTATATCATTATTTTATATCCATCTTGAACCTAAATCAGCATAAATGAGCTTTTAATGCATTATTTTTATATGTTTTGCAGGAAATCGGAGTCCGGAAGCCAAAACGATGAAAAACGGGAGAAAATAGCAGTTTTTGGTCATGAGCCGCGGCACACACCAAGTGAACCGCGGCACACGAAGACAACCAGCGAATGATGTGCACACTGTACTGTGTGCCGCGGTACACACCAAGTGAGCCGCGGCACAGAAAGCGCAAGAAGACGCCTGGTGGGAATTAAAAAAAAACTAAGTGTGCAGATTTTGGGCAAGTTGGGCCGCAATTCATGGGTTTTTGTGTGTTGTGCCGTGAGGAGCACTGGGAGGAATTTTAATTCCTTGAAAGAGAGAAAACTACTGGAGGGGATAAAAGAAAGGAGATAAAAAGACAAAAAAAAAGAGGAGAACCAGGATGAGATAGGTTTTCGGCGGAAGAAATCAAGGGGAACCCAAGGAGGAGATTTGTGGGGCGACGACAAGACCACGGATCCCTACGGTTTTTCTGCATCTTAGTTTTTAGATTTATTCGAGTAGGATTTTGATTGTAGCCAATTTCATGACGGTTTGATTATTTATTATTATTTCGATTTACTCGTTATTCTATTGAATTGGATTCTTCTTACTGTTCTTAATGCTTTTTAATTGTCTGGCCAACAGTTAATTTATTTTGAATGTCTTCATGGATTCGGGAGATGAAATTTAGGCATAGTTCTTGTTAGACGAATCATAATTTTCGTGAGATAGGGATATACTCATGCGAATTGTGAAGCCGGTTATTGTGGGAATTCTTGAACTATTTTAGCTATTAATTATCTGATTCAAATAGGGATATATCGAGTTAGTAATTCGTAGTATTTTCTATCGACCTTGGGAAAGGCTTTAGAATAATTTAGGAATTCCTGGCTTACAATCAATTGAATAACAGTGAATTGAATCGAATAAATATCATTCCCGATTGTTTGAGGTGACAATCATAATCCTACCCCTTATTAGTATTATTATTATTATTAGTAGTACTATTATTTACTTTCTGCAATTAGTTTGGATATAAACTCTATTTAATTGTTCTTCAAATAAAATTGTGAGTTGACTATATTTTGGTACTTAGTGAAATCAGTCCTCGAGGGAACGATACTTTACTTATCACTTTATTACTTGTTGACACCGTGCACTTGCGGCATATTGTGAGAGATTTTCCCACAACAGTTGACGAAAGTTCCCAAATACGTCCCGAAAAAACATTCAGAAAAGTATCTCCTCTCGGCTTTCTCTCTTGAATCTATTTTAGGATTTCTCTCTTAGTACCTCTCAACCAAAAGACGGTCGGCAGAGGCAAGAACTCCCTATAGTTCAGATTCGAAGAGACTCGCAAGTCCAGGAGCTCAGACATTCAGCTAATACACACTATGAGAGACCGTCGATTTCTCACAGTCGTCACAGCACTCCATCGTTGTTACAAGAACTCACAGAGCATCATCTCTGGTTCTTCCGGCAATCTTCAGCACTCGTTAGCTAAGATAACTAGGGTCTTTACACTCATTGTAATTGTACTCTAACATTAATATTTGTACTCCCGAGTATTTGTATTAATAATATCTCGCGAGAGCATTCAAGCCCGGGACTAACAACCCTGGCAAATCTTGTGTTATTTATTTTCCCCACGGACGTGCTCTCGCATTTGTTTGTTACTCAACCATTCCAGCAATATCATCTCCGGATAATATTTTGGGTAACAACAACGGGGTCAGCCATAATATCCAACAATGATAACCGTCACATCACATTAATAATTACATACCAATGAGAATACAAAATAAGAATATGACCAATGTAATATTATTGTCATAACTTTACTAAAATTCACATCTCGCACAGTACCCAGGGTTCTCAAAACATCATCATAACTCACTGTTACGAAATCTACTAACTCTGTCCAACCCAAATCAATCGGGTAACATCATCACATCTCGACACGAAAACCAATTGTCCATCAAATAAAAATACCAAGGGAAATACGAAACTTACCTCGAGATGCACAATACCACGACAATCATGTCAGTCTAATCCAAGATCAGATCAATGCAACATATGGGCACGGTCCTAACACAAGACCTACAAATGCATACTCATATGACAACGTCAATATGCTCAAAACAATAACAACAGTGTATACTCAATGGAAATCCCATGATCCAGCACCCTCGGCATAGATCCCAAGATGATCCTACTAGATCAACACGAAATGGATAACCAACAATATACATATGCACAACAACACATGATAACATCAATGATGCGAATCCACATGATTCCATCAACACAACACTGGGTAATCCAACAATCCAGCGGCCTCAGCATAGATCCCCATGATGATCCCGTCGGACCAACGCATGGTGGAAAATCTGTCCAACGATCCAGCGCCCTCAGCATAGATCCCCATGATGATCCCGTCGGACCAATGCATAAAGGACATCCGATCCAGCGCCCTCAGCATAGATCACATGATCCCATCGGATCAACACAACATAAACTATACAATTATGCATACACATATGCAACTCAATATGTTCATCAACATGAACAACATATGAATAAAAAACATTAACGAAACTATGATGAAACAACTAGGACGACTTCATGTTCAGCAAAATGAATGACAACCTGCATGATCAACATCATCAACACTAAACTAAATCAGACTAAGATACTTGTCCCGAGTCCTTCAGGATAAATCTCGATGTTAAATCATCACCGGCGATTATCCTCAATGCTCGGCGATCCCAACGTGCCATGGACTATAGATACTCATATCCTCATATTTATCGCAACGTAACCTTGATACCTGAATATGCCAATAACCGAGATAAAGCATATACATTATGATTAACTCCCAGAATCGGAAAGCCAACATATAATCCAAATCTCCAGAATTTGCAGTAATAATCATTGCTATATGCATTATAAACGAAATGAAACTGAAACTATTTATTAAACATTATAACTGAGCAAGTAATAACTTGCCTCGATACCGATGAAGCCGTCACCAATCCCTTGCTGTCGTCTGTAAGTTCCTCGGCCCCGATCAATACAATCCACGAGCATCCTCGAACTTGACCGTAAGGCACGATTCTTATCAATGGTCAACTATCGCAACCTATTGCAATAATAGATTAACAACAATCCGATAACAATCAACAACCAACACGACAAATCAATAAATCTCACGGTTTAATGATATCTCGATCATACACAAAACCAAATAATCCAACTCAACAAATACGAACTCATATCTACAATACAAACCGCAACTCGACGATCATACTTAACAATTAATACAACTGATCAATAAACCCAACGGTTCCATAATTATCCCAATTAAACATAAATCCGAACAACCCGAATCAATCAATCATGAACTCATTACCACGATACGTTTCCATAATTCGATAATCGTATCAACGATCAACTCATCTCGATAACAAGGATTACATAACACACTCTATTCCGAATTCATACGAATTAACACGATTCCTCCTTGTTTATAATTGTAAATTTCGTAGTGGAACAATACTATCGTCATAATCGACAATCCGAACTATCCAAATAGTTCAATACCATTGATAATCTTGTTATAAGATTGACTATAATCTTTCCTGATTCAAAATTGTTATCATGATTCGTATTTCGTCAAGAACATACGAATTCTACCACTACAATCAACATAACATTGGTCTGAATCATCAATTCCATGATTATACTTAAAAACCACCATATATCTCATCAAATTTCCCTCTTTGATGTGGTACATATACAACAAGAACATCAAGAACATCATGAACATCATGATTCCATAATCATGATTATAACAAATAACCTAATCGAAGACGTATATCATTGTATCTTCCAATATACAATTCACATGACCTCAAGAATCATAACAACAACACCGTAAACATCTTCATACGAATTATTCACCAACAATATCATCAAAATCCGAATTCAAGGTGTAGAGTTCATTAACATACCTCAAGAACATCAATAACACAATCAACCCTTCAATAATAATTGGTATCTTCATATCCAAGCTTCTAATCCATGCTTCCAAGCTCATAACCAAGATAGAAGAGGTTTATTCTCACTTTCATGTGCAGAGGGACGGAGTTGGAGGATGGATATCGATTTTCTCTCGTGAAGAAATGAAAGAACGAACCTTATTTTATAAACTGCATCGCTCATTATATACGTTATCAATTTATATTAACGTACATAATGCACCTTACGTACGCTACATTTCTCTCATAGCATACGTAACATCATTTCAGAACTCACTGACCTGTTTCGTTAAATCGATTACATACGTAATATGTACGTTGACATGCTATAGTGAAACTCCATTTAACGTACGTTATACACTTCCCGTAGCGTACGTTAACCTCAGCGTTGACTCGCCCGTCCACATCCACGCCGAAAGCTGCCGACCACGAGACCCACCTGTCGGCCATAGCCTGATCCTGCCCGACATGAACTTAGCGTACGTTAGCCTATTCACTTAATGTACGTAATGTGTATCCATCTTACGTACGTTAGCTATATTTCTTAACGTACGTAATCCTTGTGCATTAGCGTACGCTAAGTATACATCGTAGCGTGCGCTAACGTGGGTATAATTGGCCATTTACACTGATCTTGCTTGTCGTCTCAATATACCGAATACGTATACTACTTCCAACAATATTCTCATATGTTACGTTCGACACACAATATCTTCAAATACAACTGTCAACCAAATGCAGAAATTATATCAATACTCTGTCTCAGTCCTTCATTTATTTTATCCATATTGTACAGATTCCACGCTGTACAACATAACTCGGATAAAATAACATTAAATAACAGTAGTAGAAATTCCGGATATTACATACTACACCACTTAAAATAAGTTTCATCCTCGAACTTGTAATTCGTCATAAAAAAACAAACAAACCGTTCAACCAAAATATTCCGAAACCATCACAACAACGATCAATCATCATCATTAACGAATAACCAAAACAATACACTTACAAATGCGCAAAGTCGACGATCTCCTGAGATACTAGCAAGTGACTTCACTGTAAAGCCTCATTACGCTTACGATCATATTCCATGAGTCTAAACAAAAATATATCATCTTCGGATGGAATAATCTATCCGTGTCAAATCCTATCTGCCTGATTACACCATCAAGTCCAAATCCTAATATAAATCAATGATACATGATACATCTGTGAAACAAATGCCCAACACAATGGCAACGAATCCTGAAACATCAACACAAAATCCGAATGCTCAGATGATCACCTGCAATGATCAACCAATAAATTAATCGAGAATATCATCGACATGATAAACTCTAATACGACTAATCCAAAGGTCAACACGCAGCTTAGAATATCATCAACATGATAAACTTCAATATGACCAACCAGAGGTCAAAACACAATCGAGAATATCATCATTATGATAAACTCCGATATTACCAACGAACGATCAGTGATAATCGAGAATACCTTCATACGGTAAACTTCAACACGATCAACACAGGACCACAGAAATCGATATATGCACGAATAAAGTTCTCAAAACGACACACCAATCACATACAGTGGATCTAAATAAACACAACCGACTGGTGAACATACCCCTCGGCATACGAACAACCAATCGCAAATCGGCAAACATACCAAATCATAAATCGAGTGGGAATGACCAATCAATATCCAAAACAATCATCCTGGGGTCACCACCTTCAATTCTACACTAACTAAGGAGTCATTCAAAAATCATTATGGTAAAATCGTACTACTACCATACCAATGGAATCACATAGCACATATGTCCTAATTTCACAAAATCCAAAGTTCCAAAATTACATCTTGTGGATGAATCTACAACACGCAGCATATTTCTCTTATCCGATCAATCAACTGATCACCCCTGGATAACCAAACTACCATACTAAAGTTCGGATCTCTTTTCATCGTACCATACTGATGTCTCATCCAGTTCGCGAGTCACACTCATAACTTCACCGTGATATGCACTATACACTAAATGCGTATGTATATCAATCACATTTTTAAAACCAGTTTGAAATCATATAGTCTCGTCAAGAAGACAAATTTTCGAAAGTTCTTTCAAAAATTTCAAAACTCAAAACAAAAATTTTGGTAAGACCACAAAATAAATTTTCGAAAATTAAATTGGCTCGCTGGTGCCAAGTATTCGATAACAATTTCCTTCGAATCCACACGATTTCGAAGTTTTAAAATGAAAACTATGCAAATGATTGACCACATCCGTACTCCTGTATGCCAATTCGGTTCGTCACCAATATCCACTGATATTCCATCGGTAAACCACACGATAGAGTTCCAAAATCTCAATATATAAACTCCGACCAAAAACTCCTTTTCCACATATGACTCGCAACGTCAATCATTAACCCATCCTGGATCACCTCAAATATGCTTTGACAAAACATTGAAATAAATCAACACAGCGAAAGACTTCCCGAGAAGTTTCATTTGAACAAGTAACCCAAAATCGCGAAAGGCAGTAAGAAAATAGATAAATGTTTGGTGAAGCGTTTTACAAATCTCGGGAGTTTTAGAAAACATGAAAAACCCTTTTTTTTTTGAAACATTAGGTCTCAGCCTAAATCCCGTTCCACATTACAAGAAGTTTAAAAAGTAGAAAACCCTTTTGGACCTCAAGTCCTGAGTTATCTATTTCAAAATCGATTGGGTCTCGGCCCAAAAATCATTTTCCGGAAAACATCAGTGAAATATTCATTTTGAAAAGTATCATTTTCAAATGCTCAAAAGCAGTTCATATATCTCAAAATGTACTAACACGACTACATGTTCTTCTCAACCATCCACAACATTCTCCCAAATGTACAATTCCGTTCCAAAATCTACCCAACATACTGATTTCCAAAATCATAGTTTCTTAAGATCATCAATCCTGTCCCAACTCTGTCATCTTATACGGTAACACATAACAACTGCTGAATCTCAAAGCATATTAACTTAGAACGGCAATAAATCTCAATACAATTCAAAAATCCAAATACTTACAGTTCGTGAAGCCGACGATTCCCCGTGATACTGGCACATGTCTCGACTCTAGAAAATACTCGATACAGACATTCTCAAAACACACGTTTTGCAAAATCAGTTCAACTCGAGAACACAACACAGCTCTATCTGAAGAAATACGTTAACACCATTTGGAAAAGTTTGCAACAACCCCAGTACTACACTGGTAAATCACCTAACGCACAAGCCCGAGTGAACAACAAAAACTCACGGCTCTAATATTTGTCAATCGACAGCTCGAATGACGCAACAAAACATGACCCAACTCGACCCGACTGCCTAGGTTTTCTCAACCTAAGCTCTGATACCATATTCTGTAACACCCCCAGATCCGACCGGGAATATTACAGCGTCGTGGGCCCCGGAATGGAACCCACAAGGCTAAAAGAATTTTTTGCAAACATTTACAATGCCCAAGAGGCCAACGACGGTACTATATTTAAAACATTTGAAGACTATATAAAATCTGTTTATCAAAACCGTCGTAAAATCTCATTTGAAAGGACAAGACCTGAAATGCCAGAACTCAACAGTTTAAAGACATACGTTAAGCTATCGCTTACACGTACTGACAAAATAGTTTAGAAAACGGTTGCCAAAGTAACCTAAGTTACCAGATACCAAAAGGCCATTTAAAGATACTCACGTAGTGAAAAAGATAAACAATTAAAAATACTCTAGCAGCGGAATACAACGACTGATCAGGAAACTCAATACATAATTACATGCCTTAGCCAGTATCCTCCGGGAAGCTCATATATCCACGACCGCTACAAGCTCAATGTCTCAAGAACCTAAAAAGAAAGCCCACGACGGGGTCAGCCATAATATCCAACAATGATAACCGTCACATCACATTAATAATTACATAACAATGAGAATATAAAATAAGAATACGACCAATATAATCTTATCGTCATAACTTTACCAAAATTCACATCTCGCACAGTACCCAGGGTTCTCAAAACATCATCATAACTCACTGTTACGAAATCTACTAACTCTGTCCAACCCAAATCCGTCGGGTAACATCATCACATCACGACAGGAAAACCAATTATCCATCAAAGACAAATACCAAGGGAAATACGGAACTTACCTCGAGATGCACAATACCACGACAATCATGTCAGTCTAATCCAAGATCAGATCAATGCAACATACGGGCACGGTCCTAACACAAGACCTACAAATGCATACTCATATGACAACGTCAATATGCTCAAAACAATAACAACAGTGTATACTCAATGGAAATCCCATGATCCATTGCCCTCAGCATAGATCCCAAGATGATCCTACTAGATCAACACAAAATGGATAACCAACAATATACATATGCACAACAACACATGATAAAATCAATGATGCGAATCCACATGATTCCATCAACACAACACTGGGTAATCCAACGATCCAGCGCCCTCATCATAGATCCCCATGATGATCCCGTCGGACCAACACATGGTGGAAAACCTAGCCAACGATCCAGCGCCCTCAGCATAGATCCCCATGATGATCCCTTCGGACCAACGCATAGTGGACATCCGATCCAGCGCCCTCAGCATAGATCACACGATCCCATCGGATCAACACAACATAAACAATACAATTATGCATACACATATGCAGCTCAATATGTTCATCAACATGAACAACATATGAATAAAAAACATGACCGACACTATGATGAAACAACTAGGACGACTTCATGTTCAGCAACATGAATGACAACCTGCATGATCAACATCATCAACACTAAACCGAATCAGACTAAGATACTTGTCCCGAGTCCTTTAGGAGAAATCTCGATGTCAAATCATCACCGGCGATTATCCTCAATGCTCGGCGATCCCAACGTGCGATGGACTATAGATACTCATATCCTCATCTTTATCACAACGTAACCTTGATACCCGAATATGCCAATAACCGAGATAAAGCATATACATTATGATTTAACTCCTAGAATCGGAAAGACAACATATAATCCAAATGTCCAGAATTTGCAGTAATAATCATTGCTATATGCATTATAAACGAAATGAAACTGAAACCATTTATTAGACATTATAACTGAGCAAGTAATAACTTGCCGCGATACCGATGAAGCCGTCACCAATTCCTTGCCGTCGTCTGTAAGTTCCTCGGCCCCGATCAATACAATCCACGAGCATCCTCGAACTTGACCTAAGGCACGATTCTTATCAATGGTCAACTATCGCAACCTATTGCAATAATAGATTAACAACAATCCGATAACAATCAACAACCAACACGACCAATCAATCAATCTCACGGTTTAACGATATCTCGATCATACACAAAACCAAATAATCCAACTCAACAAATACGAACTCATATCTATAATACAAACTGCAACTCGACGATCATACTTAACAATTATTACAACCGATCAATAAACCCAACGGTTCCACAATTATCCCAATTAAACATAAATCCGAACAACCCGAATCAATCAATCATGAACTCATTACCACGATACGTTTCCATAATCCGGCAATCGTATCAACGATCAACTCATCTCGATAACAAGGATTACATAACACAATCTATTCCGAATTCATATGAATTAACACGATTCCTCCTTGTTTATAATTGTAAATTTCGTAGTGGAACAATACTATCGGCATAATCGACAATCCGAACTATCCAAATAGTTCAATACCATTGATAATATTGTTATAAGATTAACTATAATCTTTCCGGATTCAAAATTGTTATCATGATTCGTATTTCGTCAAGAATATACGAATTCTACCACTACAATCAACATAGCATTGGTCTAAATCATCAGTTCCATTATTATACTTAAAAACCATCATATATCTCATCAAATTTCCCTCTTTGATGTGGTATATATATATATAACAAAAACAACATGAACATGATGATTCCATAATCATGATTATAACAAATAACCTAATAGAAGACGTATATCATTCTATCTTCCAATATACAATTCACATGACCTCAAGAATCATAACAACAACACCGTAAACATCTTCATACTAATTATTCACCAACAATATCATCAAAATCTGAATTCAAGGTGTAGAGTTCATTAACATACCTCAAGAACATCAATAACACAATCAACCCTTCAAGAATCATTGATATCTTCATATCCAAGCTTCTAATCCATGCTTCCAAGCTCATAACCAAGATAGAAGATGTTTATTCTCACTTTCATGTGCAAAGGGGCGGAGTTGGAGGATGGATATCGATTTTCTCTCGTGAAGAAATGAAAGAACGAACCTTATTTTATAAACTGCATCGCTCATTATATACGTTATCAATCCATATTAACGTACGTAATGCACCATACGTACGCTACATTTCTCTCATAGCGTACGTAACATCATTTCAGAACGCACTGACCTGTTTCGTTAAATCGATTACGTACGTAACATATCCTTCATAGCATACGTAATATGTACTTTGATTTGCTACAGTGAAACTCCATTTAACGTACGTTATACACTTCCCGTAGCGTACGTTAACCTCAGCGTTGACTCGCCCGTCCACATCCGCGCCGAAAGCTGCCGACCACGGGACCCACCTATCGGCTATAGCCTGATCCTGCCCGACATGAACTTAATGTACGTTAGCCTATCCACTTAACGTACGTAATGTGTATGCATCTTACATACGCTAGCTATCTTTCTTAACGTATGTAATCCTTGTGCATTAGCGTACGCTAAGTATACATCGTAGCGTGCGCTAACGTGGATATACTTGGCCATTTACACTGATTTTACTTGTCGTCTCAATATACCGAATACGTATACTACTTCCAACAATATTCTCGTATGTTACACCCGACACACAATATCTTCAAATACAACTGCCAACCAAATGCAGTAATTATACCAATACATATGTCTCAGTCCTTCATTTATTTTATCCATATTGTACAGATTCCACGATGTACAACATAACTCGGATAAAATAATAGTACAATTTTGTAGTCATCTCGTTGGTTTGTGATTCTTTTTTCATTTGGAGTTGTATCGTTCCAGGCTTTTTTCGTATCTTAGGTATTGTCATTGTCATGTAGATCAATAGCTTTGAGTTGTTATTGTCATGTTACTATAACGGCTGCATCGTTTTTCACGGAATTGAGGTATATATGTCATTTGGGGCCTTTTTCAGAACTGCTCGGATTTTTTATTCTCAGCCATATCTTACGAACATAAGTCGCTTTATGATATGACCCTAAATGTCTTGTCAATACAGTCGTAAGTCCTTAGGTACTGTATCTGATGATTTCAAACTTTTGAGGAACTAGTTGCCTACTTACGATCGTGTTCTTACAATCATATTATTAGGTAGTACGACCATATACTGTAATTGTTGCGACCTGCATAGGTATAAAACATGTGCAATAGTTTATTCGGGGCATTTTCGCAGACCCTTCTAGATTTTGAGCAATTTGTGAGCGTTTTTTCAAGGATTTCTCAAGGGGACGTCTTAGAGTTTTGGACTGGAGAATATATCTTGAACCTAAAGATCAATTTTTTTCATCTATCTCCAAATCAAGATATGAACTCTTAGAACCCTAGTTTTGGGTGTTTTTCGGATTTCGACTATTTCCTTCGTATTAGTATGAATTAATTAGTAATGATCGAATTTATGAGTAGATTGTCGTATTCAATTATGTTCCGTGAAGATTTGTATATTGAATCACTATATCGATCGAGTTTTGAGATAATTAGACTGAATTTGTGCCAATTTAGTGTTCGATTACATTGTAATTGGTTTTTGGAGAGCTTATAATTCGTTTCAAGTTTCAACTATGTTATTGATCGAGCGTTGTTATGTATTAAGGTCGACAACATTGTGGAGGACACAGACCTAAACCTTCGTCGTAGTCGATTCCTACGTTTATTATCTATCAAGGCAAGCACTTGAATTATATGTTGTGTGTTTATTACATTAAACTTGTGGAAATGTTGGAAAGTTCATATGAGTGGGGAAAGATTGTGTTTCTTCACCTAGGGATATCCGATGGGGAATATGGGGGTTCATATCTTGCAGAGAGGATCGCAAACGTGTAAGATTTTCCACTCAGGGATGTTCGGCGGGGCGTATGGGGTTCCTTGTCTGGAAGGCGCGGGACATGTATAACCATAAGTGGTGCGCAATGGTTTCGGGTCGATGGCCCTCAATGTCTTGTTGCGCCGATGTGATAATATTCCAGAATGTTGAATTATTTTGTTAAAATGTGTATCCATTAGTCCTTGGAATATATTCCATATGGTTATGTACTTGCACTAGTGATTCCAGTGCTAACCCCTTCGAGGATGAATATCTCTTATGTATTTCAGGTGATTGTCCCCTTGAGGAACATGCACTTGAATTTCAAGGTAATGGAAATCACGATGTTAAAATAATATTATTGTTAAGATTCGGGCCAACCAAGCAAATAATTAGATCATTTGAATCCCGATATAGGATCAACCATAAATCGTATATACAGTATCAAAATATAAATGAGGGCTACCTGATATACCTAGTACGATGGTATGAACGTGTGCAAACGAGAGGTTTCACAATCCGAACGGCGAACAAGTAACACCCCCAATCCACTCGGGAATATTACAGCGCCGCAGACCCTCTGAGTGAGAATCCACTAGGCTAGATACCAAAACAAGACATCAAAACAAGTGCCAACATGGCTAAATACGACTCAGTAGACCGATTTGGCCTTTCATCAATGACATACAACTTAAACTTCATATACGTCTCTATCCCGACTCGTATCCATGCAAGGGTCAAAATACAACGACACGACGTGGTAAACACTACAGCGGAAAAGAATAATACAATTCAACCAACAAATCCCAATACTGGCCCTCATGTGATTAGTATCATTTGCCTTCCATCATCCTTCGTACCGATCCCATGTCATGCTCCTCAGGAACCTGCACGTACCTGAATGCAATACATACATCCACCCCCGATTACTCGGGGGTTAGCAAAATTCCACTATTTTGCTAGTGCAAGTATAAAGTGCAAATACGAGCCATTCACAACATATTCCAAGAGTATAATAATCTAAACCAAACGATGGTACATAACTGAGGGTCACATGTAATCGATGGTGAAATAAATGTAATCGTACAATTCAAATTAGTATTCCGGAATAACTAAATCTCAGAGCATCACATCAATACATACATGATCAACCGTGGAACCGCACCAGAGGCTACGGAACCCTCAGAGGACCCGTCGGTCCGTCCCAGAGTGGTTAACCCAAAATATCCACGGAATCGCACCAGAGGCTATGAAACCCTCAGAGGACCCGTCGGCCCATCCCAGAGTGGATATATACAATCATATAAAACTTAAGACTAGTATTTCCAGAGTACTAAGTCTCATTGTGCGTCACATTTCAATTATATGCGTGATTAACCATGGAACCGCACCAGAGGCAACAGAACCCTTAGAGGACTTGTCAGTCCGTCCCAGAGTGGTTAACCCAAATATATTCGTGGAACCGCACTAAAGGCTACGGAAACCTTAGAGGACTCGTTAGTCCGTCCCAGAGTGAATATATAGAATGATCACAACTACGAGGAGGTATAATCCCCAATAACACCAAATAGTACCACCTCCTCAAAAGGGAGTCGACAAGCAATACAACACAACATATGCGCACTCCTCAAATGAATACACATTCGAGCATACCACCCTTAACAAGGGAAAAGGGCTTTTATAATCACGTAGCACGAAGGCAATATATTTCAATTCGCAACCACAATACACATATCTGTAGAACTCATTTATTTGCAAAGTACTCGGGCGTTTTATAAGAAAACCGTTAATGGGATTGTATCAATCCTCTTGAAAGTTCGTTATGAGTACTCCAAGTAAACACACATAGTCGATTATCAATTATTGCATCTACGAAACATGAAAAGTATGGGCAAGATACTTGCCTCGAAATTGACACGCAAATATTCCGACGAACACGGCTCGGTCGAAGTGCCTCGGAACCTACAACTTCCGTAGTAACAACGAAAACATGATCACAACGAGGAGCAAGACTAATAGCAATGTAAATCGCCTCAAACCAACGAAGGAAAACTCATATGAACATTTAATCGAACATTAAATGTTCAAGGTTCCTCAAGAACACAAAAGTCATCAATCGGGTTGAAAGAACCGAACATATGGATATACAATCCATATAATATGATCAATAACATTATTTAACATTAATCGACTCATCAAAACTAGATTGAAAATGAAATCAAGAACAAAACCCCCAAAATTCCCGAAATTAGGGTTCTAAGAATTTTACCTTGATTATAATAGTGAAAGATGGTGGGATATTGTTAAATCCATGCTAGGAACTCAAAGAAGTTGATGGGTGATGATATCAGGCCAAAATCCATGCTTATAGACCCTCAAGATCGTCTAGATCGCCGGAAGGAAGAAAAGGGAGGAAGAAATGAGGAAAGTTGACCTCTGTAGTCCTATATATACTGTCAACAGTTAGCGCACGCTAAGGTATGTATAGCATGCGCAATCGGGTGCTAAATGCAGTCCAGAACCCTCTGCCAGACTCCGTTAGCGCCCGCTAATAGATTCGTTTAGCGTGCGCTAATTATACACTGTGTAGTTTTTGCTATTTCAATCATAACTTCTTCGCCCGGACTCCGATTGACTCACCGTTTGAACCATTGGAAAGCTAAATTGATGATCTATCATACTGAAAAGATTCAGAACTTTTGGAGTTTCCAAGAATTGATGGTGAATTTACAAAGTCGAACTTATATGTGGAAATGTCGAAATAATACGTCGATTAATCCGAAACAATAGAAAAACTTGCTCGAATGATGAAATATGCTGAACAAAACATGTCCAAAATGTGTCAATGAACACAAGAAAGTCACTAGAATAAAAAAAATATAGAAATGGAAAGTACAGGTATTACATTCTACCCCACTAAAAGAAGTTTCGTTCCGAAACATAAAATAAAGGGTGGCAGCCAAACGAAATGAAACAAACACTCTGCTCAGCTCCTAAAGGCCACGAAAAATATGTAAACACAAAGTTCCTCGAAATACAATGAAGTAACTAAGTAAGCACTTGATACCTGAGTCGAGGCGATAACCATACATGCAAACACAACAAGTCAAATAGGAAGCATATGAGTCCGAAAGTAAATGCCCCAAAGTTTAGGAAAATTGCAAAATGGCCCAAACGTCTGAAAAAAAAAAATGTTTTGCGTCCAAAATTAACGTGCAAGTCCATAACACGATGGATCATGTTAAAGTGAACTTGTGGAAACAACCAACCATTACGGACCAGATCAACGGAGTTCGATATTCACGCGACAACATTGTATTCATGGAAATGGCTCAACTGAGCATACGATCCCGACCAACGACTCTCAGAATCTCCATTTACTACTATTTGGCTCTCTTGGTAGTGGAAACAGGAATTCGCTCTCCAAACACCTTAGCAGCGACTACGCAATATATTAAGACCCCACGTATCCGTACAAGGCACAATATAAAACTCCAAAGTGGTACTTCCAACTTCATAAAGCTTACGATCGTAAGTTATCATGGGATGTTGCTTAATTATAAAAAATCAGCTATCATTTCTGAATGATCCAAAATAGTGTTGGTAACCCCGATACAAAAATCCGTAGAGCATACATACCATACACGAGTTTGAGAGCTCTCGCTTCACACGAAAACGACACTATATGGGTCACGAAACCATTAAAACTCGAAGAGCGTTAACTTCAATAACCACATTCTCATCTCCGAACAAGGACGGGAATATTATGCACATAAACCATATGGCTGGGCATTCATACCATCACACGAATTATGAAATCGGCATTATCGCCATAAGTAATCATATTAACACTGCGTACACTCCATGTAAACAAAACTTTTGAAAAATAAGGCGAATCATATTTCGCCTAAAACTCATCAACACTGTCCCTTTTCTAGAAGAGGAAATTTTATATTCGCATCTCGGCTTTGAAAGTCAAATTTGAAAAAAAATTAAAATTTTCAAAGACGTCATATACAATTGAAAATGTTACTTGGAATCCAAGTATAAAAACTGGGGTCTTTCCTCTTCTACCAAAATATTTGATTGGAAGTTTAGTTTTCATTGAAGTACGTGGCTATTTATCCATATGATGTTAAATCATAGGTTTCCAAAATATTTAAAAAAACTCCAACATCACAAAGAAAGAGAAAAAAAAATCTCACGGTCATATCCTTACCCACTCATGGTCATTCACCTTGAGACCTCCTTATCGTATTTCATATATCATATTCTCCAATGACCGAATGATACTTAACACCATAGATAACTTGTATCCGTGTCCTAGTATCCTTGATTCCCAATTATACCAATAACGAATGTAAATAATATACATTATGATTTAACTCCGAGGCCGGAAAACATCATACAAACCATAAGGCACAACGCATCCACATAAGGCGACAAATGGTAACACGATACAAATATTCACTCCAGGTAATTACACGAATACAGAAATTATAAATATAACAATTGAAACATACGATCATAACTCACGGATCACATGACCGTATCAACAAAGAATTAACGACCATTATTGTTACAATCACGACCATAATATACCACACATGGTAGCCACTCATTGTTAACATTCCTTTTAAAAAAACTCCACGAGGTATCCGTTTAAATATTATCATTTGAAAATATTTGAATCTGTATGTTTGTTTGAAATAAAATTTTGAAAGTACTCTTGGCACCTCGGGCTATTTTAACAAAACTGTAAACAAAAGATCTTAACCGTCTCATTTTGAAATCATTTGCAAAACAATATCTCGGAATATCAAATTCCTCCGAAACAACATCTTTACCGTTAATCAACACATAAGGTAATCACGTGTTACCACGTAGCACCATCGCAAATAACAATACACAAGGCAGCTCGCGGCCATGCCCTCGGCATCGAACCACAGAGTTTTGCGGAACCGTTCCCGGGTAGACAAACCATTCATACGTGCACTAAACATTTCCACCGATCAACAGTCATATCCGGACAACATCATACAACTACGAGGTATATTCAAACAATGCAACACGATACTTGGGTACATACCCAAAATTCTTCAACAAAAATGGTAATATGACAAATATATCACAACAGCTTGACATCACCCGCCTCGATTCTAGCCTGTCACCTTATGCAAAAATCCTCCTCCCTCATATACTGCACTTAACGTGCGTTAGGCACAAAATTAATGTGCGTTAATGAGTTGAAATAATCGAATGTGATATTGAGGTTCGTTAGCGTGTGCTAATGACTAAATTAGCGTGCGCTAACTAACTTATCTCACAAAATATTTCAAGTTTGAATTTATAGTTTCAATCGAGTAAGATTTTTCATCTTTCAGTATTTATTTTGAGAGTAAAAATCACATTTTATTTTGAATATAGAAATTTTATGGTGCGAAAGATTTTTAAAATTGTGTACTCGAATTTTTGAAAATAAAACCAATACGTTTAAATCATTTCCAGAAAATCCTCTCAAACACGACAAAAGATCAACGATGGTAAACTTTTACAAAATGTCCAAAAATACTTCAAAACACACATTCTTCAAATACCGTCATAGGGTTTTATTAGAAGATACAAAGTCGGCTCGCCAATTTCAAATAATTTTCAAAGTCCACATGAAACCATCGCTTAGCCGCACAGTCGAAGCATTTTCGAAAATCGGTTTTCCAGAAACTTACTTAAGTCTATGAAATTTTCAGAGAAGCGTTTTCCAATACACACACAGCAGACACAATTACCAATGTGAACATGTTTGTAGCATATACCAACAATTAGCCAAAATAGTCAATTCTCAAACACATGCCTATACGACATTCAAGGTCACCAATTCATATACGCAACTCATTACTACCAAATTCAAACACGTGTCAACACCATCTATATGGGTTTTTCAACAAACTCTATCATCAATACACATCCTGAAACACATCAATGTTCAAGGTTTCATATCACTCTACACCCTTTGGTGTCCAATCCATCAATATCCATTTCATTACACCCGTAATATGCCACAAGTATCAACTAAGAATTCCATCTCCATGGCACGCATGTAAATAGTCATGAAATAAAGATAATACACAGAAAAGAGGAGACTTACATCCACAGGTCGCACGAAGATGATGGCGTAATACCCGAGATTTCTGATGTGTATTTGAACCTTGTGATATTGTATTTGTTGCATTTTGATCTAAGTATTATTCTCCGTATTTCATGATCCGGTGTTGTTGAGCACATGATTGCATGAATGTGTTCTAAGTGGTGATTTTTGCACATGTAGCGCACGCTATCGACTTAGCGTAGCGTACGCTAAATTGGGTTCGTAGCGCATGCTATGTTTGAACCTTAGCACACGCTATACGTAGTCAACATGATTAAGACAGGGTGATAGGTGAGATCAGCCGTGGATCTTGGTCGGATCATGTCGGGATGAACCTGGACGGCTTTCGGGAAAAGCCAAGTCAACGATGTAGCACACGCTACTGGTATAAGGATAGCGCACGCTAAATGCTGAGTACAGTGAAGTCAGTAAGCTTCGTATGGCCGTTAGCGCATGCTATGGATATGGACTAGCGCGCGCTAATAACCATCTCCTATATATAGGACAACATCCTTTTTCATTTTTCAGACTTTTTCACTTCCCAAATCCAAATTCTTAGACTTAGAGAGTTACTTCCTCCATCCTCAACCTCTCATATCATCATCCTAGCACGAGTTGGAAGATTCTAGATCATTAGAGATTGGTGTTCAAGCCCTCGGCGTTCAAGTTCCTCCTTGTTATTCACTACTTTGAGGTAGGTGATTCTTCACCAATATTAAGTAATATTCTGAAGGATGTTTTGATCATGATTTGGGATTATCTAGTCAGTTAAATTCATAAGTAGTCGATCATCATATGTTAGAAGGATATTTTCGATGTTTCGGTACTTCTTCATCGTATAAACCATTGAACCTTTTTGTGTTTGAACTCCTAGCATATTCATGAAGCTTCAAAACCGATTATGACCAGTTATGGAGATTATCAAGTTCTTATGTCTTTACATAATGGAATTATACGTTTTGGGTCATAGAATGGATGGAACTTAGGATACTTTCTTGAAGATCAAGATGAATTATGGTGTTGTGATGATTATACGTATCCTTGTATCTCGGAGTCGTTTAATCCGTAAAGATCTTTCACAAACCGTATGAGCATGATATGCATGGAGATGGAATGTATTAACACTGAAGATTTCATGAGTTTCATCACCATTAGATCAAGTCTACTGCCCAGTAGTAAACTGCCATGCACGGTTAGCGCACGCTAAGATATGTATATTAACGTGCGCTATCGGGAATGAGTAACGTACGCTACGTTTGGTACGTAACGTACGTTATGTCATCAAAGTAGTCAATCGGGCCGATCGAGAGAATCACAAGACATAGTTAGCATACACTAGACTTCGTCGTTTACGTACGCTAACAGGCAGGCTTAACGCACGTTACGTAGAGTACGTAGCATACGCTAAGTAGTTCAGGTAGATTACATTTTTAGATCTTTCGTCCGTAGACCGGATTGTTAGACATTCGTACGACATGAGATGAATTCTATATTATTTCTTTTGTTAAGGTTCGAGCTTGCTACGTTGATCGAAGGAGACAGCCTTCGAGTGTGTTGAGATCATTGGAGTGATTAGTTCTTGCATCTTTGAGGCAAGTATCGTAATTTGTTAATATTGGTATTTTGAGCATACTTGTGGTTTATTCATGTTGTTGAACATGGGATTTATTTCGTTGAATTGTCATGATATTCGTTATCTAGTGTTTGTATGTTCATGTTGATGGACATAGCGATTTGGCATATATGTATGCATGAGTTGTGTTTGTGTATGTTGTACGATCTATGCTGAGGGCGCTGGATCGGATGTCCACCTCGTGTTGGTCCGACGGGATCATCTTGGGATCTAGGCTGAGGGCGCTGGATCATTGGATGGGTTTTTCCACCTCGTGTTGGTCCGACGGGATCATCTTGGGATCTATGCTAAGGGCGCTAGATCATTGGAATACCCATACTGTGTTAATGGAGTCTTGTGGATTCGCATTGTCGGATTCCGGTAGCGGAAGTCCATGTGTTTTGTCTTGTTATGTATTGCTGATGAATATTCGATTTATATGATACTTGTACTAGCATCGTTTTGCTAACCCCTTCGGGGGTGGACATTTGTTTTTATGTTCAGGTAGCCGAGGAGCGGGGAAACAGCCACAGTACCGACGTGACGACGAAGGGGCTCAGTGATGTGTATTGTTATTGTGATTTGTCTTCTTGATTCATTTTCAGTACTCGAGTACATATGTCTTATTAATATCATTTCGATATGGTTGTATAAATTAACTCAATGGATCAGTTGGAACCGGTTTTGTATTTTGAATTTTTGTGGCATTGTTTGACTATATTTACATTTCTTTTAATTAGCCTTGTAAATCCTTACTTAAAGGGTTTACGGCACTGTAATTATTCCGAATATCTCGGGGTGTTACAGAATATGGTATCAGAGCTAAGATTCATGGATATCTTGGCAGTCGGGTTTTAGTTGGGTCTGTTTACGTTATTTGATTTACGGGTCGTTCGTAACATCACTGTTCAGCCAAAGTCGTCATGTGGACCGTGGTTGTAAGTCTCCTAATCTCTTATACTACCGTTTTACTTGATTTCTGTTTTGTGAGTATTGACGGGCTTTATTTTTAAAACTTTTGTCCTGGATATTGAGTAATTGTGTTTACAGTATGTTGAGGGGAGGACGTGGACGCGGACGTGGTCGTGGACGCGGACGTGGTAACATGAGATAGGAGGATTCCGCAACTACCCCAGAATTATCGGCTAGTCGAACCGATTCCCATTCTGGAGGACAACAGGGATCAGCGAATGACGACGCGAATCCTAATATGCCGGGAGTGCTTCAACAGGTGGTGGCTCAGATAAACCAGCTCGCTCAGGTAGTTGACCGCATGCAGACGAAGATGGGACAGCAGCACCACGAGGATAACCGGGGAGACAGATGGCTTGCTGAGGTGGTCAAATTGCACCTACCAAAATTTGACGGATCTGTTGAGGCACTTACTTGGGATCATTGGCTAAAGGAGTTAGAAAGATATTTGCGGGTATTAACTGTCCTGAGGACCAAAAAGTTCCTATTGCCCAGTATTTTCTGACTGGGGAGGCTTTTGACTGGTGGGAAGCTATTCGACCTGAGAATCATAATGCTGACTGGACGAAATTTAAACTAATGATGGAAGCACAATATTGTCCTCGTCCAGTTAGAGAGGCAAAAATCCGAGAGTTTTTCTCACCGCAGAGTTCGGAAGCATCTGTGACAGACTTAATCAAAACTTTTAATCATCAGCTGACTTGTGCGACACTTGGTCAGAACGGAGGCAAAAAAGATTTTTCATTTCGATATGTGGATGAAGCTGGAGATTCAACAGTACATGTCCGGATTCGAGTGTACTATGTTGCGGCAGTATCAAGACAAAGTGCTGGCCTACGACATGAAAGAGGCGGCGGTGGAGAAATCGATGGAGGAAAAGAAGCAGAAAGTGATCGGCAACTTCTAGGAAAACAAGAGTGGTGGGCTCCGAAAGGGCCAGTCTTCATTTTATTCATCTAGGATACCTCCACATCCTTCTAGAGGTGGAAAGAAGTTCCGGACAACATCAGCAGTTTCGGATGCATCAAAGAAATGCTATAATTGTGGTCGAGCAGGGCATATTCGACGTGATTGCCCCGCATCTTCTGTGACTTGTTTCGATTGTGGGCAAGAAGGTCACCGTGCGGCTTTCTGTGAAGTTGCGACTAGATCATTTGGTACTCGCACTCCAGCGCCAGTTCCGAAGGATATAAGTGTGAACCAGACGCAGCAGAGTGTATTTCAGCAGCAGGATGTTGGGAAGAGAGAGACATCCAGTGCTGGGTCCGTTCCTCCGCGCCTGTACGAGATGAGGAAATCTGACGATCAAAACACTGCTGTTGCATCAGGTACGATTCAGATCATTTTGCAACCAATTAGTGTCTTATTCGATTCAGGAGCTACACATTCTTTCATATCATTGAACTGTGTTAATCGGTTGAAAATCTCGTGTTTGATTGTGAACCTTATGTTGTGGGTTTGCCGAGCGGAGAGAGAATTGTGGGAACCCTAGAAACTAGAGATTTTCCAGTGTCTATAGGAGGGAGAGATTGGCCATCGAATCTTATTGTAGTTGACATCCATGGTGACGATTTAATTCTCGGAGATGATTGGCTCAACCGTTATGGAGCTATTCTGAATTACCGAAAGAGAGTCATTTCTATCATTGCTGATGACGGATCTGAACACTTATTCAGAGGATGGAGACCGTGAAGCTCGGGAAAATTGATCAAAGCGATGAAAGCAGTGAAATTACTGAAGCAGGGATGTCATGGACTTTGGTTCTATGCCATGAGGAAAGAGGAAGGAGTAGAGCTCTCATCTATTCCAGTTGTGAATGAATTCTCAGATGTATTCCCTGACGAACTACCTGGGTTACCTCCGCTGAGAGAAGTGGAGTTCAATATCGAATTAGAACCTAGAGCCGCTCCTATTTCCAGAGCACCATACCGTATGGCGCCAACCGAGATGTATGAACTAAAGAAGCAACTGGAGGAATTATTGCAGAAGGGTTACATTCAACCCAGCGTTTCTCCTTGGGGAGCACCCGTCCTCTTTGTCCGGAAGAAAGATGGATCCCTCCGATTATGTATTGATTACAGGGAGCTAAACAAGGTGACGATCAAGAACAAGTATCTTATACCGCGGATCGACGACTTGTTTGATCAACTGCAAGGGGCAAGGGTATTCTCGAAGATTGACTTGCGATCAGGATATCATCAGTTGAGAATTAAGGAATTGGATATACCGAAATCTGCTTTCAGATCCCGGTACGGGCACTATGAATTCGTGGTGATGCCATTCGGACTTACCAATGCTCATACGGTATTTATGCAATTGATGAATCGGGTATTCTTAGAATACCTAGATAAGTTTGTGGTCATTTTCATTGATGACATCTTGATCTATTCTAAAGACATAGAGGAGCATGCCGAGCATTTGCGTGTGGTTTTGAGCACCTTGAGGAATGAACAGCTTTATGCGAAGCTTTCTAAATGCGAGTTCTGGCTTAGGGAAGTAACCTTCCTTGGACATCTGATATCAGCTGATGGAGTTCAGGTGGACCCGAAGAAGGTCGAAGCAATCTTGGAATGGGAAGCTCCTAATAACGTGAAAGAAGTCCGAAGCTTCTTAGGACTTGCTGGATATTATCTCCGTTTTGTAGAGGGATTTTCCAAAATTGCTCGTCCGCTCACTCAGCTGTTACAGAAAACACAAAAGTTCACGTGGGATGAGAAATGCCAGACTGGTTTTGATGAACTTAAGAAGAGACTGACGACAGCACCTATATTAGCGTTACCAGATAGAACCGATGGATTCATGGTATACAGCGATGCTTCAAATCAGGGTCTGGGATGTGTGTTGATGCAAAAGGATAAGGTGATTGCCTATGCTTCTCGACAGTTGAAACCGTACGAAGTTAATTACCCGACTCATGATCTGGAGTTAGCAGCTGTGGTCTTTGCCTTGAAAATTTGGCGACATTATTTATACGGCACTCATTGTCAGGTCTTTACAGATCATAAAAACCTCAAGTACATTTTCAGTCAGAAAGAATTAAACATGAGGCAGAGAAGGTGGCTAGAATTGATCAAGGATTACGACTTGGAAATTCTCTATCATCCGGGTAAAGCAAACGTAGTAGCTGATGCATTAAGCCGTAAACCTGTTTCTCTTCGAGTGTTGGAAGCACTTACGTCCCAAACCAGCATTCAACGAGAATTGATCCACGAAGGAATTGAAGTATGGTCACCAGGAATCCAGGGGCAACTATATGTGATGGAACTAACTTCGTCACTAGTCGAGGAAATCAAATCTAAGTAGTTGAACAATTCTCTGATCCTTCGGTTTTGTGACGAAGTAAAGAAAGGAAAGGCCCCAGGATTCATGATACAAGATGATGGAGTTCTGAGATTTCAGAGTCGACTTTGCGTTCCCGATGATGATTTGAGACGGACAATTCTGAAGGAAGCTCATAGCGCTCCCTATTCTATTCACCCGGGCAGTAGTAAGATGTATAAGGATCTAAAACAAAACTTCTGGTGAGGAAATATGTAGAAGGACGTAGCAGAGTACGTTTCGAAGTGTTTGACATGTCAGCAGGTTAAGATTGAATATGAGCGACCTGCCAGAATGTTAAAGCCGCTTCCGATCCCTGAGTAGAAGTGGGAGGATATCTCGATGGATTTCATCACCAATATGCCAAGGACCAAGACGGGAATGAACATGATTTGGGTTATAGTTGATCGACTAACCAAGTCGGCTCATTTCCTAGGAATTAAAGACATGTGGGGACCCAAGAAATTGGCACGAGTATTTATTGCAGAGATAGTCAGATTGCATGGGATGCCGAAGACCATTATTTCAGATCGAGATGGTCGTTTCATGTCGCACTTCTGGAAGGCAGTTCACAGGGCTTTGGGGACCGAGATGAACTTTAGCACATCTTATCATACTCAAATGGGCGGTAAGTCCAAAAGGACTATACAAACAGTAGAAGACATGCTTAGATCTTGTGCTTTGGATTGGTCAACTGATTGGGAAGTTCACTTGCCGTTGATTGAATTCACCTACAACAATAGTTGGCATACTTCTATTAAGATGGCACCATTTGAAGCTTTGTATGGGAGAAGATGCCGATTACCCATGTGCTGGGATGATTCTTCGGACTTGATCGGGACGGAACCGGAATTAATAATTCAGACTCCAGAGAAGATAGCTTTGATTCGGGAAAGACTGTTGATTGCCCAGAGTCGACAGAAGTCTTATGCAGACGTGCGTCGTCGCCCGCTAGAGTTCGACATTGGGGACCACGTACTATTGAAGGTGTCTCCTACACGAGGAATTTTCCGTTTTGGGAGGAAAGGTAAGCTAAGTCCGAGATATATCGGACCATTTGAGATCCTCAAGAGAGTTGGGGATTTAGCATACAGGTTCGCCTTACCGCCATCGCTGAGTCACGTCCACAATGTGTTTCACGTATCCCAATTGCGGAGGTATGTACCAGATCCCAGTCATATCATTGAGTTCGATGAGATCGAGATAGCTAATGACGGCACCTTCGAAGAGAGACCAATCAGGATACTTGAGAGTCGGGACAACAATTGAGGAATAAACCAATACCCTTGGTTAAAGTACAATGGTCACGACACGGAGTTGAAGAGGCCACTTGGGAAACGGAGGACAATATGAAGACTAGATATCCAGAGTTGTTTTCATCTTAAGTTTCGGGACGAAACTTCTTTTTAGGGAGAGAGGATGCAATACCCGAGATTTCTGATGTGTATTTGGACCTTGTGATATTGTATTTATTGCATTTTGATCTGAGTATTATTCTCCGTATTTCATGATCCGGTGTTGTTGAGCACATGATTGCATAAATGTGTTCTAAGTGGTGATTTTTGCACATGTAGCGCACGCTATCGACTTAGCGTAGCGTACGCTAAATTGGGTTCGTAGCGCACGCTATGTATGAACCTTAGAGCACGCTATACGTAGTCAACATGATTAAGACAAGGTGGTAGGTGAGATCAGTCGTGGATCTTGGTTGGATCATGTCGGGATGAACCTGGACGGCTTTCGGGAAAAGCCAAGTCAACGCTGTAGCGCACGCTAGTGGTATAAGGATAGCGCACGCTAAATGCTGAGTACAGTGAAGTCAGTAAGCTTCGTATGGCCGTTATCGCATGCTATGGATATGGACTAGCGCGCGCTAATAACCATTTCCTATATATAGGACATCATCCTTTTTCATTTTTCGGACTTTTTCACTTCCCAAATCCGAATCCTTAGACTTAGAGAGTTACTTCCTCCATCCTCAACCTCTCATATCATCATCCTAGCACAAGTTGGAAGATTGTAGATCATTGGAGATTGGTGTTCAAGCCCTCGGCGTTGGATTTATTCAAGTTCCTCCTTGTTCTTAACTACTTTGAGGTAGGTGATTCTTCACCAATATTAAGTAATATTCTGAAGGATGTTTTGATCATGATTTGGGATTATCTAGTCAGTTAAATTCGTACGTAGTCGATCATCATGTGTTAGAAGGATATTTTCGATGTTTCGGTACTTCTTCATCGTATAAAACATTGAACCTTTTTGTGTTTGAACTCCTAGCATATTCATGAAGCTTCAAAACCGATTATGACCAGTTATGGAGATTATCAAGTTCTTATGTTTTTACATAATGGAATTATACGTTTTGGGACATAGAATGGATGGAACTTAGGATACTTTCTTGAAGACCAAGATGAATTATGGTGTTGTGATGATTATACGTATCCTTGTATCTCGAATTCGTTTAATCCGTAAAGATCTTTCACAAACCATATGAGCATGATATGCATGGAGATGACATGTATTAACACTGAAGATTTGATGAGTTTCATCACCATTAGATCAAGTCTACTACTCAGTAGTAAACTGCCATACACGGTTAGCGCACGCTAAGATATGTATATTAACGTGCGCTATCGGGAATGAGTAACGTACGCTACGTTTGGTACGTAACGTACGTTATGTTATCAGGAGAGTCAGTCGGCTGATCACAGAGAAGTGTCAGTACATAGTTAGCATATGCTAGACTTCGTCGTTTACGTAAGCTAACAGGCAGGCTTAGCGCACGTTACATAGAGTACATAGCGTACGCTAAGTAGTTCAGGCAGATTACATTTTTAGAGCTTTCGGCCGTAGACCGGATTGTTAGACATTCGTACGACATGAGATGAATTCTATATTATTTCTTTTGTTAAGGTTCGAGCTTGCTACGTTGATCGAAGGAGACAGCCTTCGAGTGTGTTGAGATCATTGGAGGGATTAGTTCTTGCCATCTTTGAGGCAAGTATCGTAATTTGTTAATATTGGTATTTTGAGCATACATGTGGTTTATTCATGTTGTTGAACATGGGATTTATTTCGTTGAATTGTCATGATATTCGTTATCTAGTGTTTGTATGTTCATGTTGATGGACATAGCGATTTGGCATATATGTATGCATGAGTTGTGTTTGTGTATGTTGTACGATCTATGCTGAGGGCGCTGGATCGGATGTCCACCTCGTGTTGGTCCGACGGGATCTTCTTGGGATCTAGGCTGAGGGCGCTGGATCATTTGATGGGTTTTTCCACCTCGTGTTGGTCCGACGGGATCATCTTGGGATCTATGCTGAGGGCGCTGGATCATTGGAATACCCATACTATGTTAATGGAATCTTGTGGATTCGCATTGTCGGATTCCGGTAGCGGAAGTCCGTGTGGTGTGTCTTGTTATGTATTGTTGATGCATATTCGATTTATATGATACTTGTACTAGCATCGTTTTGCTAACACCTTTGGGGGTGGACATTTGTTTTGATGTTCGGGTAGCCGAGGAGGGGGGAAACAGCCACAGTACCGACGTGACGACGAAGGGGCTCAGTGATGTATATTGTTATTGTGATTTGTCTTCTTGATTCATTTTCAGTACTAGAGTACGTGTGTCTTATTAATATCATTTCGATATGGTTGTATAAATTAACTCAATGGATCAGTTGGAACCGGTTTTGTATTTTGAATTTCTGTGGCATTGTTTGACTATATTTACATTTCTTTTAATTAGCCTTGTAAATCCTTACTTAAAGGGTTTACGGCGCTGTAATTATTCCGAATATCTCGGGGTGTTACAGATGGCTGCACCACGATACTAATCACAGCCGACAAAGCAGACGACGCGTCGCGACACGATTCCGTTAGAACAAGTCCGACAAGATAAGACTCAACAATACTTGACTTGACCCGACAGCCTAGGTTTCCACAACCTAAGCTCTGATACCATATTCTGTAACACCCCCAATCCACTCAAGAATATTAGAGCGCCGCATACCCTCTGAGTGAGAATCCACCAGGCTAGATACCAAAACAAGACATCAAAACAAGTGCCAACATGGCTAAATACGACTGAGTAGACCGATTTCGCCTTTCATCAATGACATACAACTTAAACTTCATATATGTCTCTATCCCGACTCGTACCCATGTAAGGGTCAAAATACAATGACACTTCCACACGACGTGGTAAATGTAATATCCGGATTTATTATTGTGTATTTCATCTGTATTCGAACCCTGTATTATTTGGATTTGTGGTCTTGATAATTGGAGTATGATATTTCTCACATTGGTATCTTTGTACATAAGTATATCGTCATGCAAAATTTCTCATGTAAACTCGTGATAGCGCACGCTAAGAATGTAGCTTAACGCGCGCTATCGGCTACAACTAGCACACGCTACGAATGTAGGATTTGCGTGCGCTAGGCAGTCAATTATTGAGCTAGGTGGCTAGCACATGCGCCAGCCGGGACATGGGTCCGGATAAGATTCCCACGGATGAACCTGGACAGATTTGGAGTCAACGCTTATTAGCGTGCGCTAAGAATGGTATGTAGCGTGCGCTAATCAGCTATTGTGCAGAAACTTTATTTAAAGGACGACACTCCATTTCTACCTATTCCTTTCATTTGTTCTTCGTCCCTTGGAAGTCCAGAGAGCTTTTTCTACTCCTTAAGCACATACAAATCCGCTGTACTTGATCATTAAATATTAAAGAGTGCTTATACTTGATCATTGAAGAAGAATTCACTTTGAAGTGACACTCAAGCAACCGGAGCTGGATTGTACTTTTTTGGTTTAGTGATTTCGTCATATTCAGGTATGTAATTTCTACCTCCAGCCTTAGATTCGGGTTCTAAAGAATAAGATGATCATACTAGCAAGATATTGAGTTCCTTTGGTGAATTATTCAACAAACATCATGTTTAGAAGATTGGAATGATTATGTTTATGATATTGTCGTTGGAACCTCGTAGTTGGAATCTTAGTACGTCAAGTGATGAGAGGAACATTATGAAGATGATTATCTGTATGAATCATGTTGTTATATTGATCATAAACTTGGAGATGATATCACTTTTGGTTATAAGGACTTAAGAAAGAATCATCTTAGATTGCATGCTTTCTTATAAACTGGAATTGTTAGTTTATCTCCATGGTTAAATCGGGATGTAATGATGATAATGCGTCGACCTTAAGAACACCAAACTTCGCATGAAAATTGTAATCAAGATGGATTATGGTGTTGTGATGATAATACGTATTCTTGAATTCGAAGTTGTTGTATCCGTAAGATCATTCATAACCATATGAGCATGTTATGCATGGAGATAACTTATATTATCACTGAAGAAATTCATAAGTTTCATCACCATTAGAACTAGTCTGCTGCCCAGTAGTGAACTACCATGCACGATTAGCGTACGCTAAGCTATGTAGATTAACGTGCGCTATCGAGCATGAGTTAACGTACGCTACGTTTGGTACGTAACGTACGTTAGGCCATCAAAGTAGTCGCCGATCGGTGAGGTAATCTTGGCCGTGCATAGTTAGCGTACGCTAGGCTTCGTTGTTTGCGTGCGCTAATGAACAGACTTAACGCACGCTACGTATAATACTTAGCGTACGCTAAGAAGTTCAGGAAGATTGCGTTTTATGAACTTTCGGCCGTAAATTGGATTGGTAGACATTCGTAAGACGTGAGATAAATTCTATATTATTTCTTTTGTTAAGGTTCGAGCTTGTTACGTGATTGATTGAAGAGGCGACCTTCGAGTGTTTCGTTTTCGTGGAAGTATTGTTCTTGTCTTCGAATCGAGGCAAATACCTTATTTGTTTTATGTATTGATGTTTTTTTTTTCACACACGCACACGAGGGGGATTGTCCCCTGTCCTGAGTACCCCCCAAAGAGGCTCGAGCTCACCCCCGATCTAGAGGTAAGTTTGCCAGCATGACCTGATCGCCTCATTGTCCCCCACTTGGGTTACAGGCCCGCGCTTACTGGGCCCGAGCAGGGTTTTACGTATTGATGTTATACATATTTTCGTGCATGTATGTCGTTGTTGTATGTCCACCTCGTGTTGGTCCGACGGGATCATCGGGGGATCTATGCTAGCGTGCGCTGGATCATCGGACGGGTTTTTCCACCACGGGTTGGTCTGACGGGATCATCGTGGGTTCTAGGCAGTGAACGCTGGATCGTCGGAATTACCATGTGTATGTTATGATATCATGTTGTGATTATCAGTTGTGTATGTTATTTATGAGTTTCTCGCAGAAGAAGAAGACTCGTTGGTATTTTGTCATTTACGTTATTATTATTCTTCGTGAGATGTTGAATAATATGTTGTGGTACTTGTACTAGCATCGTTATGCTAACCCCTTCGGGGGTGAACATTTATTTATGTTTAGGATCCAGGAGAGCGGGGAAACAACCACTGGAGCTGCATGACGACGAGGGTGCAGAGTGATGTTCCGGCCGGGTTTAAGTGTCTGTTGTTTGTTGGTTATTTCAATAAGTACTCGAGTACGTAATCGTTTACGATGATTTGGATTTGGTGATGTATTAATACTTTTACGTTGAACATTCGTACTTTTAGTATTGGTCAAAACTCTTTGTTGGGAAAACAAGAACCCTGTATCGAAACAGCCGGGATATCCAATCCCTGTATCGAATGGTATTTGATAAAGAGGTTTTGACATATATGCCAATCCGCATACAGTAAAGGAAACTGTATCGAAGCTTTGAGGCATTATCCTGTATCGAAGACCTGCCTCGAATCAGCATATTATGAAGCCCTTCAGTACAGCAAGAAGTCTTATAAAAGACCAAGTATGGAAACTGTCTCGAAACTCAAATACAGTTATCTTCCATACAGCTCACAACAGGACAAAGAAGGAATCTCCAGAAGTCAAGTCCCGTTGAATAAAGAAGTATTTAAATACTCAAGGATAAAGTATTTAAATACTGTCAGTCAACAGATCTTCAAATCCCGCTAAATCCGGATCGTGTTATAATCCCGTTGGAATGAAATCTCACTCAAACGGATACATCTCAACGGATATATATTTCAAAGACTATATATATCACATCAAGATGCTGAAGATCAGTTACCCAAGCTATCGAAATCATTATCAGAGCAAAACATATCTCCAAAGCTTACTGCAACTCAGATCAAAAGAGATATACAGTGCTCACTATTCTGAACAACACTTCATCAGCTGAAAGCTCTTAAAGTCAAAGTTGTTGTTCACCATATGTTCTATACTTTGAACAAACAGCCCTGTGTGGACTGAACAATCTATGCTTCTCCGGAACTGTGTGTGAAGGATTTGCATTGAAGAAGACGAAGCTTCAGAACTGTGTGTGAAGAAGCAAGTCAAAGCATTAGCTCAAAACCAATCTATGTGAACGGTTGAAGCTAAGATCTTTATATCAATCTGTGTGAACGATATATTGATTGTGTGTGTTGTTATAATTACGTAGTTGTGTACGTAGTAATTATAATAAACTTTTTACTCCTGTGTGGAGGACCAGTGGACGTAGAGGGGTTTACCTCGAACCACTTTAATTACTGTGTTATTTACATTCACTTTTTATCGTTTTAATTATCGTGATTAATTAAGTATACTCTATACATTTAGTTGTCAGTATCCACAAAGAACCTCATATCCAAGACTTCCGCTACGCACTCGTATTTAAAATCCATACAGCTTTGTTGTTTAAACTATTTCCCAAACTGTATCCAGTATACTTAGTGGCCAACAAGTGGTATCGGAGCGGTTGATTCTAAAAAGAATCAGTCGTATTTTTAACCGAATCAGATCCAAAATCACTTATTTTCAAAACAGTCTCTTTCATTCCTGTATTATCACATGGATACTTCTATGATTAACAAAGTCCCTATGTTCTCTATTAACGAATTTGACGACTGGAGAATTAGAATGGAGGCTCATCTTGCAGCAATGCACGAAGAGATGATTTTTGTTATACAGGATGGTCCTATCAAGATCATGAAGGTGAACACGGCCGCAAGGATTGAAGGCCAAGCCCATGCTGAGATGCTCGAGAAGGATCGCGAGCAATGGACCACAGATGAAAGAAAGCGAGCAAACCTTGACAACGTAGCTAAGAACGCGTTATTTGTCACTCTTGACAAATGCACGTTCTTGAAGGTAAAGAGCTGCAAAACAGCCAAAGAAACCTGGGATAAACTCAAGTTAATTTGTGAGGGAACTGAGCTCTCAAAAGAAAACAAGATTTCAAAACTGACTCAGCAATTTGAATCTTTCGAAATGAAACCAACTGAGACACTTGAGGAACTTGACCTCGATTCACCGTATTGTTGGTGAACTTGAAGCGTTGGGCAAAATTTATACCCAAAAGGAGAAGAACTTAAAAATTTTCGGATCTCTCCCAGATGGGACATTAAGACCACAAATATGCGTGTATCTTGTAATCTTAATGAAATATCTACTTTTGATCTCTTCTCCGACCTCAAAGCTTTTGAGTATGATATTGACAAGAGAGAAAGTCAAGAATCTCCTTCAAAAGTCACAAGTCTAGCAGCCGTATCGAACCGTCGACACAAAGATGCCCGGTTGTCAAGCCTAGTCACAAGAATGCCGACAAAGGACAACGACATCCCGTCTCAATATGAAATGGCGCTTCTCATGCATAAATTCAAAAGTTCATCAAACACTGAAAGACTCCCTACAGGCCCAAACCTATCCACAAGGTAAGTACCGAAACATCATCTGGTGATGCTAACCTGTGCTATAATTGCAGGAAACCAGGGCATTATGCAAATAAATGTCCTCATCCCAAAGTCCAAAGATTGCCGGAGGCCGATCAACAAGAGAGAGATGAAAGAAGATGTGCTTGGAAAGACAAGCTCAAGGCCCTGATTGGAGAATCAGAAGCCTCCCCCACACCATCCAAATCAGAAGAATGTCTTCAGGTGGTCACTGAAAGTGACTCATCTGACGATGAGTTCGATGATAAAACATATATGTGCTTTATGGCCAAAGACATTCCAGAAGGTGAAGACAGCGACGATGAGGTAAGTTCAACCTCAGCTATTCCGTCAAATGCATCTCATACTTTTAAAAACATGATGAATGAATTTAAAAACATTCAAAAGGCCCATGAGACACTAAAAACTGAAAATATACAGCTTCAATTAACTAATTTAGAGCTGAAAGATGAAAATGACTTGCTGAAAATAAATTATGAAAATATGTCTCTTGATTGTGAAACCAGCAAGGTCGATTTTGAAAAACTCATGGAGAGCAATCATCAACTTGCTCATGAACTAAGTGAGGCTAAAACTCACAACGAGAGCAAGATAAATGATTTGGTTCTACTTCAAGCCAAAATCACAACTCTCGAAAAGCGAGAAACTGAACTTGAGACCACTCTAAAATCGTTCAAAAAATCGTCCAAAAGAATGGAAGAAATTCTGAGCACTGGGCAAAATGCTCATGATAAAAGTGGCTTAGGATACAGTTCATGTTCAAACAAAGGGAAAACTATTACAGTGTTCGTCAAAAGTGTGGAACACATTCCAGAATCGGAAGAAATCCCTAGTCCCGTGAAGGAACCTGCTGTACCGAGAAAACCGAAGGCTGCTATTCCGCACCCGCAATCCTATTCCAGACAGTGGAATCATAAGCCGTTCCAACCTGTGAGGCGCACTCAACAGCATGCTCCCAGAGCATATCAACAGCGCCAACACTGCTCGGAAGGAAGGTCAGATCCAACCACCAAAGGCCCGCACGGCAAGATTATCAAGACAAAGACGCCGAGGTATTGGATACAGGAGCCCCGTTATCCTCGAGACACAGATGCTAGTTCAAGATCAACAACAAAGATTGGGAATCAATCGGAGACCCAAAAGGCAAGCCGTTGGGCCTAAGAAAATGGCTCCACCTCCAAGACAAAGACTGCATCGATTAATAATAATAACCCTGAATTTTTCATGCATAATAATTATCATGGTTATAACAACTACGGATATGCCCCCCGTAGATATCGCAACACTGTACCGAGTATGTCCTACAGTAAACCAATTGCTGCCAGGAAAACTTGGGTACCAAGAGGAACTAACATTCATGGACCCAAAAATAAAAGGGGACCTAAATCTACTTAATCTTTTTGTTACAGGACATTCTAGAGGAGGATACCTGGTACTTTGATAGTGGATGCTCTCGACACATGACCGGAGATAGGAGCAAGCTATCAGATTTTGTAGAAGGTCGCGGTCCAAAAGTTCGTTTCGATGATAAATCTAAAGGAAGAACAAGAGGGAAAGGAAACCTACTTGTCGGGAAATTTAAAGTCACCAATGTTGCATATGTTGAAGGCTTACAGTATAATCTACTTAGTATTAGCCAGTTCTGTGATAAACAGTTCTCGGTGAAGTTCTATATAGATCGCTGTAGAGTCAAGAACATCCAAACCAAGGAAGTTGTGCTTACAGGAAGCAGATCAGGTAATATATATATTGCTGACTAGAAGCCTATGAGCTCCTCAATTCCATGCTTTGTTGCCAAAGGCACTGCAGATCTTAGCTAGTTATGGCACAAGAGGATGTCTCACGTCAACTTCAAGACAATCAACAAGCTCTCAAGACAGGGAATGGTTAGAGGATTGCCAAATGTGTCATTTAAGAAGGACAGCGTCTGTGGACCATGTCAGAAAGGCAAGCAAATCAAGTCAACCCTGAAGAGCAAATCCTACCTTTCAACCCAAAGAGTGTTGGAAATGCTACACATGGATCTCTACGGTCCTGTAGACCCAGTAAGTTTGGGAGGTAAGAAATATTGCATGGTTGTTGTTGATGATTATTCTAGGTATGCTTGGACGATCTTTCTTAGCAAGAAGAAGGAAACAACATCAAAGCTGCCCGAGCTCCTGAGAAAGTTGCAAAATGAAAAGGCATCGAGTATCGTGTGCATTTGTTCCGACAGAGGTACAGAATTTACTAACCGCTTTATAGAGCAATACTGTTCGGAGAATGGAATACAAAGACGAATACTCACCGCCGTACACCTCAACAAAATGGTGTTGCCGAGCGAAAGAATAGGATGTTGAAAGAAGCAACAAGGACAATGATTGCCGCAAGCAAATTGCCACAAGCGTTTACGGGGTGAAGCAACCAATACAAAGATGCTACACTCAAAACCGCTGTATCGTCAACAAGCACCACAACAAAACAGCATATGAGGTATGGAACAACAAAACTCCGTTAGTTTCGTATTTCCACATTTTTGGATGCAGGTGTTATGTATTGAATAATGGGAAAGACCAACTTAGAACCTTTTATGAGAAATCAGATGAAGGAATATTCATAGGATACTCCTCCGTCAGCAAAGCTTTCAGAATATTTAATAAAAGGAAGCTGACGATCGAGGAATCAGTTCATGTAGTGTTTGACGAACCACACCTTGACCCTACAGGAGTAGATGATATCACTCAGAACATCAGATCCTCCAACTCTCATAGAACCTGTAGTTGATTTAGAAATCAACCTCGCAGCTGTAAGAATCGATGTGGATGAAGCCGACGCCAGCACAAGATGAAGTCAGATCCACGAATCTTTCGATACAAGACGGATCCTGAATTAGAACCCGACCGAAGATGGTTGAGAGATCACCCGCAAGAGCTGATCATTGGAAACATAAATGCTGGTGTTTCTACTCGTAGGAGAATACAGAGTACACAAGGAAATGTACTTTGTGCACAAGAATAATCTGATGCTGAGATATCACAGTTTCCTGAATGGAAATCTCAATCCGAGCTTAGAAGACTCAATATGTGCACTATTACTGTATTCTTAGCCCAGTCCGAACCTGTTTCGACCATAGACGCTCTTAATAATTCTCATTGGATAACATCTATGGAAGAAGAGCTTAACGGTTTTGAAAGAAACAATGTATGGTATCTTGTACCCAGACCAACACATCAATAGCACAAGGCTATAGTCAGGAAGAAGGCATAGATTATGATGAAACCTTCGCTCCTGTAGCGAGACTAGAAGCCATCAGGATATTTCTTGCCTTTGCCGCCCATAAGAGTTTTATCATATACCAAATGGATGTCAAAAGTGCTTTCCTGAATGGAGATCTTGCAGAAGAAGTTTATGTTGAACAACCACCAGGGTTTGCCAACACAGACGGTATCGACCTAGCTTACAGACTAAAGAAAGCGCTGTATGGACTTAAACAAGCCCCTGGAGCCTGGTACGAAACCCTGTCCCAGTATCTAACCAACAACGGATTTGAGAAAGGTGCTGTGGACAAGACCCTATTCAAGATACAGGAAGGTGATGACCTTCTTATGGTGCAAATCTATGAGGATGATATTATTTTTGGTTCAACTAACCTTGCTCTATGTCAAAGGTTCTCTCATCTCATGCAAAGTAAATTTGAAATGAGTATGATGGGGGAACTTAGTTATTTTCTAGGTTTGTAGGTAAAGTAGATGCCTACAGGTATTTTCATCAACCAAGAAAAATACAGCAAGGAGCTTCTCAACAAATTTGGAATGAACACTTCCAAATCCTCGCCAACCCCCATGAGCACTTCCGTGCAAATTAGTGCTGATGAAGCCGGAAAGCCGTTTGACCAATCACTCTACAGGAAGCTCATTGGTTCGCTCCTGTACCTAACGGCTAGCAGGCCCGATATCCAGTTTGCTGTTGGAGTGTGTGCAAGATATCAAGTTGCACCTAAGGAATCACACTTCAATACAGCTAAACGAATCCTGAAGTACATTAAAGGAACAGTCGATGCAGGACTTTGGTATCCTAAGGAAGGCGGATTCGATGTAGTTGGATACAGCGACTCGGATCTCGGAGGCTGCAAGCTAGATAGGAAGAGTACAAGTGGAACTTGTCACTTTCTTGGACCTAGACTCGTTTCTTGGTTCAGTAAAAAGCAATTGGCTAATTCTCTTTCCACGGCTGAATCAGAGTACTATGCTGCTGGTAGTTGCTGTATGCAGATCCTTTGGATGCAGCAACAGTTGTCAGACTATGGAATCGATGCCAGAGAGACTCCAATCATGTGTGATAGCATGAGTGCAATTGCAATCACGCACAATCCTGTCCTGCACTCGCGCACTAAGCATATCAACATGAAGCATCACTTCATAAGGAATCACATCGAGAACAAGGATGTTCGCCTTGAAAAAGTTCATACAGACGTTCAGCTGGCCGACATCTTCACCAAGCCGCTCGACACAGCAAGATTCAACATGCTCAGACAAGAATTGGGAATGCTACAGCCAGACTCCCTGTAAGGAAATTACTGTTTTTACTCAACAAATTGAGGGGGAACGCTGTAAGACCCAAGAATACAGTATCCAACGTTAATTATTTGTACACTAAGAATCGTCAATATAGCACTGTAGCGAGCGAAGACATATGAATCCTACAGCTGACGTGTGCAATAATTAATGTAACACCCCGAGATATTCGGAGTATATTACAGCGCCGTGGACCCCTACCTGGGACCCACCAGGCTACAAACAAGGAAACTCCACTCGACTAACCACCTCGGTTGGCGTGGACATACATTCAAATGATATGACATAAAAAGATACACCCGGAGCAACCGGCGAATAAGTACCAACCGACAGTGTAACAATATTAAAGTATTACAATACGGAGTTTGAAATGAAAAGCCTCGCATCATGAGTACCATTTATAAGTTTCAAAAGTGGACAGCAACCATATCGAAATAGACAGGAGACATAAGAAGACCCAAATGCACATGTCAACGACCCTGGCCAACATCCTCGTACTGTCCCGGTGCTCGCTCGTCCGGATAATCATAACCTGAAATACATAACAAGAATTTCCCCAAAATGGGTCCCCACAGGGGTTAGCAATTACGCTAGTACAAGTATTCAAGGCAAACCAATCGCTTACACGTTTCATAGTACATGCACCAATTTCATTTCAAAAACCAAAACCAGACATGTCTTTTCCGGAAACAAACAGTCACAATTAATTTGCCTAGGACCGGTACAAAGCCACGAATCCCACTCGAGGCCTCTAAGGACCCTCCCGAGCTAGCCACATTCATAAAACAAACCAAGCACCACACGTCACCTAGGACCGGGACGAAGCCACAAATCCCACTCGAGGCCTCTAAGGACCCTCCCGAGCTGGCTAGCGAATCAAACTCATGAATCCAGGACGAAGCCATAGATTCCCTCGAGGCCCCGTCGGACACTCCCGAGGTGAGTAAAGCACACACAATATACATTACCATTTCACGTTAAGCATAAAGGTTTCCAAAAATACTTGCCTTGAATAATAAGCGACGCAACGAACGGAAGGAAAAACACCGGTGACCGATAGGAGCCGATAATCACGAACCTAGCGATACGAAGAACACAATCACAACCAATCCTAAATGAATACGGAATTGGAATACACCCAGAAACCCGCCTACGATTCATGTATATTCGTATAAGAACAATGACGAGGGCGAACCACAACCAAACCCTCTCGATTACAAACTTACTACGAAATATACCATGAATCCGTAGGGAAACCAACAAAACCGACGAGATTAATCATGTACATCATGAGTTAATCTAACATACGGAACGAATCGGACAAAACATGAAAACCCCCCTTCAATTTACCCAAAACAAGGTTTTTAGGAGTTTACCTTGAATAATGATGAAGAACACGATTAGAGGTTGATAATATACTCCAAACACTCGAAGAAGATGATGGCTCGGAGTTACAAAGCTTCAAATCGCCGGAAATGCCAAGAAAATCGCCTAGGAGTCGGATGGGGAGGAGAAGGAGTGGAAATGGCCGAAATCGGTCAACCCCTGGGTTTATAAACCCAGGCCTTGTTACGTACGTTAGCCACCACATGCTAACGTACGTAAGCCGTATTACGTACGTAAGCCATAAGGGCCTTACGTACGTAACCAAAAAGGTCAATCGCCAATCAAATACACTAGGGCGTTACGTACGTAACCAAAAATGGTGTTACGTACGTAACCAAAAACTCAGAATCGCCTGAACTGAAAACACTAGAACGTTACGTACGTAACCAAAAAGGGTGTTACGTACGTAACATTCATTTCTGTAGAGTACATGCCAGAAGAAATGAGGGAGGTACCGGAAAAGAATCGAAATACAACGGTCAATAACTCACGATGGTACGGACGTTAGGGACCTGAAACGACGAACTTAATTGCCGAAGGAAAATATATTCCCGACTACTCAAAGGTTCGGAAAAACATTCAACAAACGAAATTTTCCCAAACTTTTGGGAAAATTTACAAAACGGCCCAAACATCCGGAATGTTCGACACATGGTCGAAACACCAAACAAAAGCTCACAACGCCCATAATAACACGAGATGGATCTTTGGCAACCCCGAAACGGCGGTTCCAAATGACGATTACGATAATATCCGAAATAACAACATGAAACATCAAATCGAGTAAAACGAGTCCGAATCAAGCTCGAACGACAAAAAGTTCAATATTAAATATCCTCAAAATGTCAATACGGTTACAAGCGAGTTGCTAAAAACGAAAATGCACCAAAATGAGAATAATAAGAGAGGGGAAAAAAATGCGGATATTACATTCTACCCCTCTAAAAACAAGTTTCGTCCCGAAACTTAAGAAATAAACAACTCGGGATACTTAGTACGCATGCTTTCTTCGGTTTCCCAAGTTGCCTCCTCGACACCATGTCTCGACCACTGCACTTTGACCAAGGGAATGGTCTTATGCCTCAGTCGTTTCTCCCGATGCTCTAAAATCTTCAAAGGACGCTCCTCAAAGGTAATATCCTCGGCGACGTCAATCTCATCATAATCGATGATGTGACTAGGGTCCGAGACATATTTCCTCAGCTGGGAAACATGAAAAACGCTATGAACATGACTCAGGGCCGGGGGCAACGCCAAACGGTATGCCAACCCACCGACTCGCTCGAGAATCTCGAAGGGTCCAATAAATCTCGGACTCAACTTCCCCTTTTTCCCGAAACGGAAAACTCCTCTCGTCGGCGACACCTTCAGCAAAACGTGGTCTCCTACCTCGAATTCTAAAGGTCGACGACGGACATCGGCATATGACTTCTGTCGACTCTGGGCAGTCAACATCCGTTCTCGGATTAATTCTATCTTCTGCCTCATCTCTAACACGATATCCGGTTCGGTCCCGACCAAGTCGGACGCCTCATTCCAACAAATCGGCGATCGACAACGCCGCCCGTAGAGTGCCTCATACGGTGCCATCCGAATCGACGCGTGCCAACTATTGTTGTACGTGAATTCGATTAGTGGCAAATGTTCCTCCCAGTCACTACTCCAATCGAGAGCACAAGCACGCAGCAAATCCTCGAACGTCTGGATTGTGCGTTCCGACTGTCCATCTGACTGGGGATGAAAAGAGGTACTCAAATGCAAACAAGTACCCAACGCCTTATGCACCGCCTGCCAAAAGTGTGATACAAAACGGCCATCACGATCCGAAACGATATACTTCGGAGTACCGTGAAGCCTCACAATCTGTGCGATAAATATACGAGCCAACTTCTCCGGGCCCCAAGTGTCCTTGATGCCCAGAAAATGTGCCAACTTGGTAAGACGATCAACAATCACCCAAACCATATTCATGCCCGATCTCGATCTCGGCAAACTCGTAATGAAATCCATCGATATATCTTCCCATTTCCATTCCTAACGGAAATGATCGCAATAACCCGGTGATGCCGATGCTCGATTTTGACACTGGCAAGTCAAACATCTCGCTACAAACCGATCGTCCACCTCCTTCATATCATTCCACCAGAAATTCCTCCTCAGGTCCTTATACATCTTACTCGAACCAGGATGAACGGAGTAAGGCGTAGCATGGGCCTCGCGCAAAATACTCTGCCTCAACTCTGAGTCGTTCGGCAAACAAAGCCGACTCTGGAATCTCAAAATGCCATCCTCATGAATTACAAACCCAGGAGACTTCCCTTTTAGAACGTTCTCTCGGATTTGAGTAATCATCGGATCCTCTAACTGCTTCAGCTTAATTTCATCGATCAAAGACGACGAAACCTCCAAAGCACAAAGTTGCCCGACAGCCCCTGGCAACAAAACCTCGACATTGAACTCAATCAAAGCCCGCCGAAGCTCAGGCTGAGACGTAAGGACTTCAAGCGTTCGCAAGGCAATCGGTTTCCGACTCAAGGCGTCGGCCACGACATTCGCCTTACCCGGATGATAAAGGATTTCGAGGTCATAATCTTTAATCAGCTCTAACCACCTCCTCTGCCTCATATTCAACTCCCGCTGAGTAAATATGTATTTCAGACTTTTATGATCGGTAAAAATCTGACATGTAGAGCCGAAAAGATAGTGATGCCAAATCTTGAGTGCAAAGACAACTGCCACTAACTCCAAATCGTGAGTAGGGTAGTTAAGCTCGTACGGCCTCAACTATCTTGACGCATAGGCAATGGTCTTGCCGTGCTGCATCAATACACACCCAAGACCCTGACCCGAAGCATCGCTATAAACGGCGAACCCCTCGTTGCCACATGGCAACGCCAAAACCGGGGATGAAGTCAAACGCTTCTTAAGCTCCTCAAAGCTGGACTGCCTCTCGTCATTCCAGACGAACTTCTCGGATTTCTGGAGCAACTGTGTAAGTGGCCGAGCTAGTTTCGAGAAACCCTCGACGAACCTACGATAGTAGCCAGCCAAACCCAAGAAACTACGGATCTCTTTCACATTCGTGGGCGGTGCCTAATCCAACACTGCCTCAATCTTCTGCGGATCCACATGAACACCCTCGGCTGAAATCACATGACCCAAAAACATCACTTCTTTCAGCCAGAACTCACATTTCGAGAACTTTGCATAGAGTTGCTCAGTCCTCAAAATGTCTAACACTACCCGCAAATGATGGGCATGCTCTTCCTCGTTCCTCGAATAGATAAGAATATCGTCAATGAAGACGACGACACACTTATCTAAATACTCGATAAAGACTTTGTTCATCAACTGCATGAACACCGCCGGCGCATTAGTTAACCCGAAAGGCATAACTACAAACTCATAATGTTCGTATCTCGTTCGAAAAGCCGTTTTTGGCACGTCGGACTCCCTCACCCGGAGCTGATAGTACCCCGATTTCAAATCAATCTTCGAGAATACCGCAGCTCCCTGCAACTGATCGAACAGGTCATCAATCCTTGGCAAAGGATACTTGTTCTTGATGGTCACTTTGCTTAGTTCGCGATAGTCGATACATAAACGTAGTGAACCATCCTTCTTCCGCACAAACAGGACCGGTGCGCCCCAAGGCGAGGCGCTCGGTCGAACGTACCCCGACTCAAGAAGCTCGCTCAACTACTTCTTCAACTCAGACATCTCTGAAGGTGCCATGCGATACGGCGCCTTCGAAATCGGAGCCGCACCCGGCTCTAACTCTATAGCAAACTCAACCTCACGATCCGGTGGCAATCCTGGTAACTCGTCAGGAAAAACATCAGGAAATTCACTAACGACTGGAATCGACGAAAGCTCGACCCCACCATTCTCCGCCTTCAAGGCATAGCACCAATAACCAGTACACCCCTTTCGCAGGAGACTCATCGCCTTTAAGGCATTAATAACGAACTTCTGGTTTCCCCTCTTTCGCCCCGCGAAAGAGTGCTAGGTGCCGTCCTCGGCTAACATAGTGATGATTTTCGTGCGGTAGTTCATGATCGCGCCATGCCGCTCGAGCCAATCATCCCCGAGAATCAAATCCTCACCCTCGATACCCACGACAATAAGATTAGAGAGCCAAGCCCTCTCACAAATAATCACAGAACAGTCCCGGACTTCTCGATCACCGACAATTCTATCACCGCTAGGAAGTTTAACGATGAAAGGCTCGCAAGGTGACAAGCAGTCGAGACTCAAACGCGTACACTCTAGAGAAATGAATGAATGCGTAGCACCCGAATCAAAAAGCACACCGACAGGATGAGAATGGATATGAACGGTACCTGTCGCCACAGTAGCCGCTGGATCATCGGCCCTCCTCATCTCGTAGATACGCGGCTGGGCAGAGCCGACACTGGAAGCTCCTCCTCTAGCGGGCTGACCCCGACCTCTACCTCGGCCGACACTCGGTGGAGGCGGTGGAGCAAATGAGCCCTGGTTCACACTCGGCTCCATAAGCGCTGGGTGAGAAGAACGGGCGCCGCGAAACTGTCTGAGCTTCTCGCAAAAAGAAGCTTTGTGGCCCGACTGACCACAAGTGTGACAAGTCAACGGTGGACGAGGACAATCCCGGTTCACGTGGCCTGGTTTGCCATAGTTAAAGCATCTGGGGTCCCGGGCGACGGTTCCGGCGGCACTCCGAAAGCTCCCAGAGAAACGAGCCGAACCGCCCGTAGAAATATTTGCAGCCTGAGATTTCGCCGCCTCCACTCTTGGGGCGAGAAAATTTCCGACCGACTTCGCTTCTTGCTCACGAGCCTCATCGCTAGCCGTCACCGACATATCATAAGCAAGAGCTCGACTCTGATAATCCTTCAAGGTAGTACAGACGAGCCCAGACATATAGTCCCGAATGTACAGTTTCATCCTCCTGGAAAAATGGAAAATTTTGTCGCTCTCTTCGACAACTTGGGTCTTCACATAGCCCAACTCCTTGTTAAAATCGGCAATAGCTTGGGATACGGGAATATCCCGTGGTTGAGCATCGTAGAAAGCATGCACTCGAGCCTGTCTGACCGGCCACGGACAATATTCGGTCTCCATCAATTCTTGAAATTCGGCCCATGAAGCAACATGATCTTTGGGACCAACAGCCTCCCACCAATCCGTAGCATCTCCCGTGAGAAAGTATTGAGCAATAGGGACCTTACGGTCCTCGGGGAAGTTGGTAGCAGTGAAGACCTTGGATATCTCCTTGATCCACCCTTCCCAGCCGATCGGGTCCGAAGCTCCCAAAAACTGAGGAGGATGCATCTTGATGACATACTGAAGCCAGCGATCCGCTCCGCTCCGATTAGCATGGGCCTGATCGGGGTTCTAGACCACGTGAGCTATAGCCGCCATCTGGTTAACCATTTGCTGCATAACAACCGCAATACCAAGATCGGCGCGCTCCTGAGAAGAAGCATGACTGTGGCGGTCGCCGGTACTGCCGGCTCCCGAAGAATGCGACGTGGCCGCCCCACCGGCTGCCCCACGTCCTCGGCCGCGTCCACGACCACGACCACGACCACGACCACGGTTTCCTCCGGCATCCATACTGATGTTAAGAGATAACAGAAGTATATTGATGATGAGTAAGGGAGGAAAAGCAACTACGATTCAAGAGTGGAAATACAATGCAAGAAACAAAAGAGCCGAATAAGAAAACTTACGAGCACTGGAAGTACTGGGATGCTGGCAGCGGTGTGACAATGTGCAAAACAAAACACGACTAGACCCAAATAACCAACAAGCCTAGGTATCCATAAACCTAGAGCTCCGATACCATTTCTGTAACACCCCGAGATATTCGGAGTATATTACAGCGCCGTGGACCCCTACCTGGGACCCACCAGGCTACAAATAAGGAAACTCCACTCGACTAACCACCTCGATTGGCGTGGACACACATTCAAATGATATGACATAAAAAGATACACCCGGAGCAACCGGCGAATAAGTACCAACCGAGAGTGTAATAATATTAAAGTATTACAATACGGAGTTTGAAATGAAAAGCCTCAGTACTCGCGAGTACCATTTATAAGTTTCAAAAGTGGACAACAACCATATCGAAATAGACAGGAGACATAAGAAGACCCAAATGCACATGTCAACGACCCTGGCCAACATCCTCGTACTGTCCCGGTGCTCGCTCGTCCGGATAATCATAACCTGAAATCCATAACAAGAATTTCCCCAAAATGGGTCCCCACAGGGGTTAGCAATTACGCTAGTACAAGTATTCAAGGCAAACCAATCGCTTACACGTTTCATAGTATATGCACCAATATCATTTTAAAAACCAAAACCAGACATGTCTTTTCCGGAAACAAACAGTCACAATTAATTTGCCTAGGACCAGGACGAAGCCACGAATCCCACTCGAGGCCTCTAAGGACCCTCCCGAGCTGGCCACATTCATAAAACAAACCAAGCACCACACGTCACCTAGGACCGGGACGAAGCCACGAATCCCACTCGAGGCCTCTAAGGACCCTCCCGAGCTGGCTAGCGAATCCAACTCATGAATCCAGGATGAAGCCATAGATTCCCTCGAGGCCCCGTCGGACCCTCCCGAGGTGAGTAAAGCACACACAATATACATTACCATTTCACGTTAAGCATAAAGGTTTCCAAAAATACTTGCCTTGAATAATAAGCGACGCAACGAACGGAAGGAAAAACACCGGTGACCGATAGGAGCCGATAATCACGAACCTAGCGATACGAAGAACACAATCACAACCAATCCTAAATGAATACGGAATTGGAATACACCCGGAAACCCGCCTACGATTCATGTATATTCGTTAGGAACAACGACGAGGGCGGACCACAACCAAACCCTCTCGATTACAAACTTACTACGAAATATACCATGAATCCGTAGGGAAACCAACAAAACCGACGAGATTAATCATGTACATCATGAGTTAATCTAACATACGGAACGAATCGGACAAAACATGAAAACCCCCCTTCAATTTACCCAAAACAAGGTTTTTAGGAGTTTACCTTGAATAATGATGAAGAACACGATTAGAGGTTGATAATATACTCCAAAACTCAAGAAGATGATGGCTCGGAGTTACAAAGCTTCAAATCGCCTAAATGCCAAGAAAATCTCCTAGAGTCGGATGGGGAGGAGAAGGAGTGGAAATAGCCGAAATCGGTCAACCCTCGGGTTTATAAACCCAGCCTCGTTACGCACGTTAGCCACCACATGCTAACGCACGTAGTCAGATACGACGTAAGCCATAAGGGCCTTACGTACGTAACCAAAAAGGTGAATCGCTGAATCAAATACACTAGGCGTTACGTGCGTAACAAAAATGGTGTTACGACGTAACCAAAAACTCGTAATCGCCGAATCAAAACACTAGAACGTTACGTACGTAACCAAAAAGGGTGTTACGTACGTAACATTCCTTTCTGTGGAGTACAGGCCAGAAGAAATGAGGGAGGTACCGGAAAAGAATCGAAATACAACGGTGAATAACTCACGATGGTACGGACGTTAGGGACCTGAAACGATGAACTTAATTGCCGAAGGAAAATATATTCCCGACTACTCAAAGGTTCGGAAAAACATTCAACAAACGAAATTTTCCCAAACTTTTGGGAAAATTTACAAAACGGCCCAAACATCCGGAATGTTCGACACATGGTCGAAACACCAAACAAAAGCTCACAACGCCCATAATAACACGAGATGGATCTTTGGCAACCCCGAAACGGCGGTTCCAAATGACGATTACGATAATATCCGAAATAACAACATGAAACATCAAATCGAGTAAAACGAGTCCGAATCAAGCTCGAACGACAAAAAGTTCAATATTAAATATCCTCAAAATGTCAATACGGTTACAAGCGAGTTGCTAAAAACGAAAATGCACCAAAATGAGAATAATAAGAGAAGGGAAAAAAATGCGGATATTACAATTAAGGGGGAATACTGTAGGACCCATGAATACAGCATTAATCCTTAAGTTGTTGTATGGAATTTAAAACCTATATGTACCTTTTTAAGGGGGAACGCTGTATCGACGCGGAAACAACACATACTATAGGATTTCGATTCAGTATGATATCATATTATTTCTTTTAAAATGATTTTTGTCCACGTGCCCTATTTTTATGTCAAACGTCATGTACATTAAATGCCTTACACGACATCTGGACAACTGAATCTCAAAAGCCGCGATGTTTTAAATTGTTTATTGTTTCAAAACCGCCGTTTTAGGCATTTAGGGTGACACAAATGTCAGAAATGGGACCCGCTCATTTTTTAAACATTTTAATGGATTAGCGTACCAGTTACACTCAGTCCATCTTAACCGTTGATTTCAAAAACCGGTTCCCATCCCTTAAAATCTGACCATTCGTACTCTGCAAAACCCTATTTCGCCGCCCAACTATAAAAGGACTGAATCTGCCATTAGAGACTCTTTACGCTTTCTGCAAATTCAAGAGTTCTCAAGCAAAAACAGCCTACATACTTTTCTGCATTTTACTGCATATTTCGATTATCTTCTTGCACTTTTTCTTAAGTAATCATCAAATGGCTAAACAAACCTCTTCTCCTGCTTTGAAGAAGACTGCTAACATCATTGATGGCCGGATCTTTTCAAGATCTGTTATCATTGAGCGCATTCTGTCTGAAACCAACGACGCAGAACCCATGGAGTACATCATAACTCGACTTCGTCAACAAGGCCTTTATCGCTTTGGAAGTCAGACTGCTGATAAGTACGATGCACATCTGGTTGAGGAATTTTACCTAAACGCCGCCGTACGCTTTCTGTCATTGGCCCAAGGAGGTCATGTTGCCGACATCACCGCTACAATCCAGGGAGTTGAGATCTGTATTGATAACGATCTGCTCCAGAACATCTACAGGCTACCCGCTGATGGCCTGACTATGGATCAACTTGAGACATTCGGGTCTCAAGAGATGATCACCAAATTTTATGGACTATTCATAGGCTCCAAAGTTGTTGACATGGTTCAGACTACATGTCACAAGAAAAAGTTTTGTCTCCCATATGTATATCTTCATGATTTTTGCTGCAGGATAATTGAGAATCGAACCGGTGCATTCGAAATGTGTACCAACCTGAGGTTCAGGATGATGGTGGCTATTCTGACCTGTGAAAAGGTCAATTGGTGCCAAATAATCCTGAAACGCTTGCAAGAGGAGGTGTGCAAACCGGCCACCCAGAAGAGATCTTTTGGTTTGATGTTAAACCATATCCTGACGAAATGCGGACTGTCGCAATCCGCCGATGCTAAGAAGAATAACCCCAGGATATACCTAGGAGGCGTCAAGCCTACTGCGTATAATCAAACCACGATGGTCTGCAACCATCCAAAAACTGGAAGTATGCCAATTTCCGCAGATCCACGAGATGAATCCTTGAAGTTCCAGGAAGTGGAATCTTCAAAGAAGAGAAAGAGACCTCACAGCAAGAAACCCACTGCTGGTGAGAAGCCCAAGAAGAGACTTAGGAGGCTTTCGAAAGTCAAAACTGCTAAGCCCTCCGAAGAAGTCTCCCCCGTGGCTCAACCTACTGACGAACAACCCCAGGGCCCAACCCCTGTGGAAGAGGTGCCTCCTACTGTATCGACAGTAGATCCTGAGCCTTTGGCGGCTAGGACGGATAATGAGACATCTGCCAACGATCAATACTTTAGCGAGTCGGCTGCCCATTTGGAGCCAACAGCTACTTCTCCTCTGCGGGATCCCACACCCGTACAGGATCCATCTTCCTTCAGGGCACCATCCCCTGTAAGGAGTCCCACTTCCATACAGGATACCATACCTGTACAGGAATCCCACGCGACAGCATCTCCAGACGTTGTACGTAGTCCCTCCCCCGACTCCATCATTCATAAGACCCTTCTTTCTATTCAAATTGAACATGCTTACGAAAGATTTCTCACATGGATAGGCTACAGGCTAGATCCGTATGAAACATTGTACAACTGGAGCGATTGGAGCCAAGAAGAAAGATTCGTCTCAGAAGTGACGGACTCAATGGAGATTGAAGCCCTGATCCGATGGGAAAATACCTTCTGCAAGGAGCTGATTGAAAGCCATCTGTTGCAGAAATCTGACGCTAGAAGGAAAGGAAAGGACAAGTCAGAGGACTCTCCCGCAAATCCAAAAGACGATGACCATGACTCAGACGACGACGACGATGCTTTTCAAGCTGGTCTGAGGATGAGTCGTGAAGAGGCTGAAGCTAGAGACGCCACTCCACCCAAAGGCAACGAAGGGCCATCAACCCAGAACAATCCCCCTTCGCCACAGCATGAGAACATTCCCGACGAAGAGGAATCAGTCCCTCCAGTCGAGGAAGTTGAAGCAATTTTGGAACAGGCACCTGAGCCTGCTGCCACCGAAGAAGTTGTACCTGAAAGACAACATGAGGATTCAGTCCCTCCTGTATCCATTTCTACTGAAAAAAATTCGCAACAGGAAGCCACTCTACCCCCTGTCGCCGAACCAGAACCAGATGCTCCCCCCTTCAATCGTGGAATCCGAGGACAGTATTAAACCTGAGGATGTCCAACTTACTTCATGCCCAACCGTGAATGTAAGGAGGTTGAACAGCTCTGAAGACTTTGCTCAACCAGATTCTCCAATTTCTGCCGCTAGGAAAGAGCGCCTGCGCGCACTTGGTCTTCAAACTGTATTCATCCAGGATGCAGTGAATGCTCTGTCTTCCGTTGAGAAAGCATTAAATTGGATGCATACTTCTGCTGTGGAGGAAATGACCACTTTACAACATGAAGTATCTCGTGTTGTCGAGGCATTCATTCTTCTGCCAGAAGTTTTCAAGCAAGCTTTGAAGATCATAGAAGACAAGCAGGAGCAACTCCTGAAGGAAGAAGCAACAAAAACATGAATAGCTGAAGCCAAGACCGCATGGCCATGATTGAAAACAGCTCTCAATTGCGCGCCCACGACAAATGCATCAAAGATATGTCGCAAACGCTTTCCTCCCTTGTGGAAAGAATGTCTAACATCGAGAGGAAACAGGATGCTGCACTAGAAATCCTAGAACGTCTTGATGAAGCCAAGAAGGGGGAAGAGGTAAGAGAAGCTGCTAGGAGAATCAGGCTACAGCAAGAAAGGGAATTCGAGGCCGCTCAAGACAGCATCTCTTCCGAGTTAAACAGGCTAGCCCCTTCATCCCAAAGTTTTAGGATTTCAGGCTCCCGACCTGAATTTCATGATCCAAATGTCCCGTGGCAAACTCTTATCCAGAGACCTTCTAAAATTCGTCTGCCGACTAACCGCAACCCTACTGCCGATGAAGTGAAGCAATGGAGGAAAAACGAACTGATGAGATACTTCGCAAAACTCATCAGGGAATCCGCCATCTTCAAGAGCTATAAGACTTTAGCGGAGGCCGCAGAGAAATTCACGAAGATGCTAGAAGACGGAAAACTCCCTCTCCAGCTTGATATGAAGAGCAAACACAAAAGAGGAGATCGGATCACCCATCCAGAAGACTGGATTCTTGCCTTTGATCGATCCTATGAAGGAAGAGCTATATACCGGGATCGAGGCAACGATTCCCTACAGAACTGGTGGCGTGGTACCGAGAATGATCCAGGGAGAAAGCCGTGGAGACATGCAGATCACTATAGGAGCTGAAATCCTTGTATATTATTTTTGTCTTTGTAATTTTTCCTTCGAAACAGCAAACCATGTACTCAATTTATTTTGAATATCAATAAAAATGTTTGTTTGTCTTGAAAGATTACAACTCGTAATCTACTGTGTTGATGTATGATTACTTAAATTGTTTGATTAACAAACTCAAGTATACAAACTTGATTGAAAATAAAGCTGTACGAACTAGTCTACGAACAGTTCACGATTTCAGTTGTAAAGCTTAGAATACTTTGTAAGATTGTGCCTGCGCGCCAATCATAAGCTTAAGTTGTAAAAATCCTTAACTGTATCGAACTTGCCTGCGAGCAGTTCATCATTTAGACTAAGACAGACCTTTTGACGAAAGACCAAGAAATATGCCAGAAGACATCAAAGAAGATCGCTTCATGAAGAAGGTTTTGGCATCATCAAGAAGACTTAAAAAGTTAAGAAAGTTAGTCTTGGCAAATTGTCAAAAAGGGGGAAATTGTTGGGAAAACAAGAACCCTGTATCGAAACAGCCGGGATATCCAATCCCTGTATCGAATGGTATTTGATAAAGAGGTTTTGACATATATGCCAATCCGCATACAAGAAAGGAAATCAGACGAAGCTTTGAGGCATTATCCTATATCAAGACCCGCCTAATCAAAGATATTGTGAAGCCCTTCAAGACAAAGAAGAAGTCTTATAAAAGACCAAGTATGGAAACTGTCTCGAAACTCAAATACGCTTATCTTCCATACACTCACAACAGACAAAGAAGGAATCTCCGTAAGTCAAGTCCCGTTGAATAAAGAAGTATTTAAATACTCAAGGATAAAGTATTTAAATACTGTCAGTCAACAGATCTTCAAATCCCGCTAAATCCGGATCGTGTTATAATCCCGTTGGAACGAAATCTCACTCAAACGGATACATCTCAATGGATATATATTTCAAAGACTATATATATCACATCAAGATGCTGAAGATCAGTTACCCAAGCTATCGAAATCATTATCAGAGCAAAACATATCTCCAAAGCTTACTGCAACTCAGATCAAAAGAGATATACAATGCTCACTATTCTGAACAACACTTCATCAGCTGAAAGCTCTTAAAGTCAAAGTTGTTGTTCACCATCATTCTATACTTTGAACAAACGATACCTGTGTGGATGAACAATCGTGCTTCTCCCGGATCGTGTGTGAAGGATTTGCATTGAAGAAGACGAAGCTTGAGCGTGTGTGAAGAAGCAAGTCAAAGCATTAGCTCAAAACCAATCTATGTGAACGGTTGAAGCTAAGATCTTTATATCAATCTGTGTGAACGATATATTGATTGTGTGTGTTGTTATAATTACGTAGTTGTGTACGTAGTAATTATAATAAACTTTTTACTCCTGTGTGGAGGACCAGTGGACGTAGAGGGGTTTACCTCGAACCACTTTAATTACTGTGTTATTTACATTCAGCTTTTACTGTTTTAATTACTGTGATTAATTAAGTATACTCTATACATTTAGTTGCTGTATCCACAGCAACCTACTGTATCCAAGACTTCCGCTACGCACTCAGATTTAAAATCCATACAGTTTGTTGTTTAAACTATTTCCCAAACTGTATCCAGTATACTTAGTGGCCAACACTCTTGTACCTATTTCCGTTATTTTTATTCGTTGGTATCGGTCAATGTCTTTTTAGTTCTTCAGCCTTGTAAATTCTTATGTAAAGGATTTACAGCGCTGTAATATTCCTGAATATATCGGGGGTGTTACAGTAAACACTACAGTGGAAAAGAATAATACAATTCAACCAACAAATCCCAATACTGGCCCTCATGTGATTAGTATCATTTGCCTTCCATCATCCTTCGTACCGATCCCTTGTCATGCTCCTCAGGAACCTGCACGTACCTGAATGCAATACATACATCCACCCCCGATTACTTGGGGGTTAGCAAAATTCCACTATTTTTCTAGTGCAAGTATAAAGTGCAAATATGAGCCATACACAACGTATTCCAAGAGTATAATAATCTAAACCAAACGATGGTACATAACTGAGGGTCACATGTAATCGATGGTGAAATAAATGTAATCGTACAATTCAAGATTAGTATTCCAGAATAACTAAATCTCAGAGCATCACATCAATACATACATGATCAACCGTGGAACCGCACCAGAGGCTACGGAACCCTCAGAGGACCCGTCGGTCCGTCCCAGAGTGGTTAACCCAAAATATCCGCGGAATCGCACCAGAGGCTACGAAACCCTCAGAGGACCCGTCGGCCCGTCCCAGAGTGGATATATACTATCATATAAATTAAGACTAGTATTTCCGGAGTACTAAGTCTCATTGTGCGTCACATTTCAATTATATGCGTGATTAACCATGGAACCGCACCAGAGGCAACGGAACCCTCAGAGGACTTGTCAGTCCGTCCCAGAGTGGTTAACCCAAATATATTCATGGAACCGCACCAAAGGGTACGGAACCCTCAGAGGACTCGTCAGTCCGTCCCAGAGTGAATATATAGAATGATCACAACTACGAGGAGGTATAATCCCCAATAACACCAAATAGTACCACCTCCTCACAAGGGAGTCGACAAGCAATACAACACAACATATGCGCACTCCTCAAATGAATACACATTCAAGCATACAACCCTTAACAAGGGAAAAGGGCTTTTATAATCATGTAGCACGAAGGCAATATATTTCAATTCGCAACCACAATACACATATCCGTAGAACTCATTTATTTGCAAAGTACTCGGGCGTTTTATAAGAAAACCGTTAATGGGATTGTATAAATCCTCTTGAAAGTTCGTTATGAGTACTCCAAGTAAACACACATAGACGATTATCAATTATTGCATCTACGAAACATGAAAAGTGTAACACCCGAACCCGAAAAGGGGTCAAAATGTAAAATTATGGTGACAATCAGAACATACTAATGCAAGCGGAAGACTTTATTATAAATTAAATACTGAGTCAAGTAAACAACGACTTCCAAAGTATTATCTCGACAAAGTCTCAGTGAATGAAATAATCCAAAACATAAGTCTGAAATGAAATAAAACCCCAAAATATTAAGTCTTAAAATACTCCATAAATGGGAATCTAAACATGGGTAGGTCCGCAGAGAAAAGAAAATGCGTCTGAGAGTAGGAGCTAGAGGACCTACCCATGTTTAGATTCCCATTTATGGAGTATTTTAAGACTTAATATTTTGGGGTTTTATTTCATTTCAGACTTATGTTTTGGATTATTTCATTCACTGAGACTTTGTCGAGATAATACTTTGGAAGTCGTTGTTTACTTGACTCAGTATTTAATTTATAATAAAGTCTTCCGCTTGCGTTAGTATGTTTTGATTGTCACCATAATTTTACATTTTGGCCCCTTTTCGGGTTCGGGTGTTACAAAAAGTATGGGCAAGATACTTGCCTCGAAATTGGCATGCAAATATTCCGACGAACACGGCTCGGTCGAAGTGCCTCGGAACCTACAACTTCCGTAGGAACAACGAAAATATGATCACAACGAGGAGCAAGACTAATAGCAACGTAAATCGCCTCAAACCAACGAAGGAAAACTCATACGAATATTTAATCGAACATTAAATGTTCAAGGTTCCTGAAGAACACAAAAGTCATCAATCGGGTTGAAAGAATCGAATATATGGATATACAATCCATATAATATGATCAATAACATTATTTAACATTAATCAACTCATCAAAACCGGATTGAAAATGAAATCAAGCACAAAACCCCCGAAATTCCCGAAATTAGGGTTCTAAGAATTTTACCTTGATTATAACGGTGAAAGATGTTGGGATGTTGTTAAATCCATGCTAGGAACTCAAAGAAGTTGATGAGTGATGATATCAGGCCAAAATCCATGCTTATAGACCCTCAAGATCGTCTAGATCGCCGGAAGGAAGAAAGGGGAGGAAGAAATGACGAAAGTTGACCTCTGTAGTCCTATATATACTGTCAACAGTTAGCGCACGCTAAGGTATGTGTAGCATACGCAATCGGATGCAAAATGCAGTCCAGAACCCTTTGCCAAACTCCGTTAGCGCACGCTAATAGATTTGTTTAGCGTGCGCTAATTATACACTGTGTAGTCTTTGCTATTTCAATCATAACTTCTTCGTTCGGACTCCGATTGATTCACCGTTTGAACCATTGGAAAGCTAACTTGATGATCTATCATACTGCAAAGATTCAGAACTTTTGGAGTTTTCAAGAATTGATGGTGATTTTACAAAGTCGAACTTATATGTGGAAATGTCGAAATAATACGTCGATTAATCCGAAACAATAGAAAAACTTGTTCGAATGATGAAATATGCTGAACAAAACATGTCCAAAATGTGTCAATGAACACAAACAAATCACTGGAATAAAAAAAATATAGAAATGGAAAGTATGGGTATTACAGAACTTACAATATATCTATATATCATGCCTAGAGAGTTGATTGGAAAAATCTTCCTTCCCCGAGGCCAAAGCTAGAATTGTAGGAAGGGAGCTGCTTTTCTTTTTCACTTTCTTGTTTAGGGTTCACACACTAACTTAAGTGGCTTAACCTAGCTTTAGGAAACAGGGGTATTTATAGGTTAAGTGAGCATTCCAAAAGATTCTAAAAAGTAAAAATCGGCCCTTTTAATGTAGTACACTGCGTCCCATTGGGTCCTTGCCATAGCCCTTGTGTGCCTATACCACGAGGCTTACCTTGTTTCGGTCATGTGCATGTATTTAATAACAAATCCAATTAACTAATTAAAATAAATATAATATAATTGATAAGTTCTCAAATGATATATTTGATTAAGTAACTGAAATAGATTAATTGCCCAGTAAATTTTTTAATTCACCAAATCGTGATAATTTATCTAATAAATAAAATTAGATATATAATTTCAAATATTCACGAAGAGAAAACAACTCTAGTTAATTCACCCTATATCCTAATTATGTTTGTAACACCTTCTGGAGTGCTGTAGCTTTTGCGAACTTCATACAAGAATCCACAAGACTAAAAACATTACATTTTAAACTTTGTTATCAAATAATTTCACAAACATTGTTCGAAAGCCGTATAAATCATTTTATCAAAGTACATTAACAAATGTCATTCAAAACATAATCTCGAAATTATGACCAGGGAATCAATTTATCAAAATGCACAAATTTCATAATTACTTTAGAAAAATAATGAATGTACTTTAAAAATATGTAACACAACAGTAAATATCTAATCATTTCGGAACAAATGATTTCCTATTATTTGGAATAGCTAGTATCGCTAAGGATTCTCGTCTCTTCATAATCGTAACTCGCTCGATCACCAATACATGCAAAATAGTTAACGATGGGGTCAGTCATAGAACCCAATAAATAATCTCAAATCACATGTACATAAATACATACATGCCATGCATCATGAAATGACAACACCGAACCGAAATATTACTTCCAAAGACAACTCGAACCTTACCAATATATTGTATCACCTTGAATTCACAATACTGTTGTACAATGCTCAAATACCACTACATCCTCATTCATAACCACAATACCATCAGAACATACCTCGATCGTGTAAATTCGTACTCGAACCATCGATAACATATTCTGAAGTACCATAGTAAGTACCAAATCGCCACAAATACTTTGATTACTCATAGAATCACATATTATAGCCGGAGAATATCCAACATTTCGTCATCACGCACTATATACTCAATCTTTCTTTAAACACACTTATTCATTTATCAATATGTAATACAATATGAAATATCTGAGAATGCAATTGAATTACTTACTTGCCCTGGCCCCTAAATTTGTTCCTACCGTTCATTTTCGGTAATGTCCCCCAAATATGCTCCTATACCATTTTTGTGCACTACCCCACAAAAAATCCCTACTTATAACCCTCAACAACAACACTAACATGGGACCCTTCCTCACTCACAATACACTCCACAATACACTCCGCAATATTTATTATAACCCGTGCCAAAGATTTTCAGGAAAAAATTTGGGGGACCAAGGGACTGTTAAATAGTATAACTGAACAAGCATAAAATTGACTCAAATACTAATACTTCAAAAAGCTACTCAGATACAGTATCACTCCAAAAATTACCTAAGTAATATCAATAAACACAAATACAATACCACAATCAATCAACCTTCTCGAATATACTGAGACCAAATACAAACCACAATACCGGAATTATCATGATCGATTAACACGAATACCACGAATTATCCAACATATACGAAACTTCAATCTTTCAATACCGCCAAATATATATACATCAATTATATTAAACCAACTCTTACAAAAATCATGACAATACCATCAAATATACCACATACTCTACAAATAATCTAACCTCATAACAATACCCGCGCAACTCATCGACAATCGAAACATCCAATATCAATATATACAAATAACAATAATACAATCAACATCAAATTATAATAACTGAAATTGTTCCAAAAATCTCAATATAATCCTCTCTAAATCATTTAATCAAACATCTTGGAGTCATAACTCAAAAGTCTCGAAGTATCCAACTCTAAACAAACCAAGAACTCACACGGTTAAATAATACTTCCTCCGTTACTTCATTATTGCAACATGTTGACTATTACACTGTTCACGTACTCTCTTTTGACCGTCTTTTGTGATTTATACATATAAAAAAATATGGTCATGTGAGGTCTTGTTAGATTTATCTCGAAATATATTTTCAAAATATCAACTTCTTATAATTTTAAAAATAAAGAATTAAAGATATTAAGGATCAAAGTTGTGCATTGGCAAGCGTGAAAGTCCAGATGTTGCAATTATAAGAGAACGCAGGTAGTATCCACTTATCACAATCCATATGCAAGACAAAACAAATCAAAATCTACACCCCCCCCCCCATTCCCAAAACATAAGATTCTAACAAATTTACCTTAAATCCGTGGAAAAACTAGTTAAGCCTGCTTCTTTTGGATGAATGAATCAATTGAATTGAATCAATCGAATCAATGAATGGATTCGAATCGAACTAAATCGAATCGAATGGACTCGAATCGAATCAATCGAATCAAATATATATTAAGGGTAAATAATAATAATAATAATAAAAGTAATAAATATAACAAAATAATAAAAATGCTAAGTTGAGATCTATTTGATACGGGTAAGTTATAATAATATTAATGATATTAATAACAATAATGATAATAACTATAATAATAATAACACTGATAATAATGGTAAATAATAATAATAGTAATCAACAACAACAACGATAATAATAAATATTATTAATAATAATAGTAAATATTATTAGTAATAATAACAATAATAGTAATTAAGATTAATAATAATAACAACACTGATAATAATGGTAAATAATAATGATAGTAATCAATAACAACAACGGTAATAGTAATATTATTAGTAATAAACAATAATAATAATTAAGATTAATAAGATGAAGAAGAAGAAGAAGAAGAACTGAACTGAATCGAATCGAATCGAATTGAATCAACTAAAAGCTGAATTGAATGAGCATCGAATCGAATCGAAAAATAAGTCCAAAAGAATTGGCCTTAATAATTGAAAGAGACTTGATATTAGGCCTCCAAATTAATGCTTGATGGTAGATTGCTCCGAAAATCCATACTTTAGGTGAAGTCTGTTTTCTCTACTTATAAAATTGGACATAAAAAATTTATGAGATAAATTATCACGATCCGTGAATGTGAATTAATAAATTACTGAGTAATTAATTTCATTCACTCACTTGCTTATTTAATTAACTAAATAATTTTTTTGGAAAATTTATTAATTTTGTTTTATTTATTTAAATTAGTTAATTGGATTTAATTTAATAAATGCATATGTCCAAATAAAGAGAGAAAAAGGCACTAATGGTCCTAAAATTTTGGGGGTTTGGCGCACGCAGTGTAATATTTGTCTGACCCGGAAACTTTAGTCCTAAAGTTCTAAAAAAGTGGCGTCTAAAGGACTTTTGGCTGAGGTGGCATACAAGTAACATGCCACCTCATTAAATTTTTTAAAAAATAAAAATAAAAATAAATACACAGTCATATCCACATCAACAAAAAATATCTAAAAATAATTAAAAAAAAGCATAAATCACTCCAATTCCCGATTTTTTAAAAAAAATCTAAATATTTTTATTTTTTTTCTTTTTTTATAAAATTTAATGAGGATGAAAAATAAATAAAAAAAGCTAAAAACATTAAAAAACAGGAATGGGAGTAATTTATCTTTTTCATTTTTTTAGTTTTTTAGACTTCTTTAATTATTATTCATTTATTTTTGCTGATGGTGGACATGACTTTTTTTTTTAATTTGATTCATTCTTTTTTATAAAATTTAATGAGGATGAAAAATAAATTTAAAAGGTCTAAAAAAAAGAGAATGTGAGTGATTTATGATTTTTTTTTTTTAGACTTTTTTTTTATTTTTTTATTTTTTTTGGCTTATGTGGACATGAATTTTTTTAATTGGATTCTTCCATTTTTCTATAAAATTTAATGAGGATGAAAATAAATTAAAAAGTCTAAAAAAAATTAAAAAGAAAAGGGAAATGAGAGTGATTTATGTTTTTTTTTAATTTATTAGACTTTTTTATTTTTTTTTTCTTTTTTCGCTGATGTGGATATAACTGTGTATTTATTTTTATTTTTTTTATTTTTTAAATAAATTTAATGAGGTGGCATGTGACTTGTATGCCACCTCAACCAAAAGTCCTTTAAACGCCATTTTTTGCAGAACTTTGGGACTAAAGTTGTCGGATCGGACAAACGTTGCACTGCATGTGCTAAACTCCCCAAACTTTAGGACTATTGTGCCTTTTTCTCCAAATAAAAATGAGCTTGCGGGCTAGGCATACAAGGGCCGAGCAATGACCCAATGGGTCGGACATGCACTAGACTAAAAGGGCCGACGTTATGAGATCTTGGAAGACTCTCAACCTTGCTAAGAGGTATAAATACCCCTCGTTCCTAAAACTTGGTTAAGCCACTTTTTGGTAAGTTAGTCAAATGAGGGCAGCCCATTATTCTTAACAATTGCATCCCCAAATTTTGAGAATGTTATTTTAACTGATGCCGTTACTTGTTCTAGGGAGGTTGAGGAATTATTATAAAGCTCGGGAACCCAACCTTTGTGTGATTTTCCGGAGCCACATATGGGACTTTGTCAAGATCCCTCAAAGCTCCCTACAGATCAGGCCATTCCCTGGGAAAAATCTGAACCCGGGGAAATTAGAGAGGATCTTGATGAAGGGGGATCCGAACCATCCTTTGGTTCGAAAGAAGAGTTGTTTGAAAAATCTTTTTCGGATGGAGAGAATCCTAAACTTCTTGTTGTCTTGCCGGCTCCTTTTGATGTGGAAACCAAAACGGGGCGACCCGATAGCTAAACCGCAAAAAGAAAAGTTAGCATTAGTACATCTAAAAGGCCTACGAGACGAACCCGCCAAAATGATTAGTGCCATTATTTGGAATGTTATAGGTATTGGTAATGAATCGGCTCAAAAAATTGTTAAATTATTCAGAAAAGATCATAAACTTAATATTTTGGCTCTGATTGAACCTAAAGTGTAATTAAACTCACAATATTTTTGTAGGCTTTTTGGATTTGATAAAGTGGTTGCTAATAGCAATAATCACATTTGGCTTTTCTCGGATGTGGATACCAAGTTCACTATTATTCAGAATTCCGATCAAATGCTTCATACTATTGTGTCTAGTAATTATCTTCCGTCTCCTTTTTTTCTCTCTATTGTTTACGGTAAAAATACCAAAATTGAGAGACGTTTGCTTTGGGATGACCTTATTACGGTGCGTCAATTTCAAGTCCCTTGGATGGTGGGCGGTGACTTCAATATCGTCCTCCATCCTTGTGAGAAAAAAGGGGACAACCCACCTATCCCGTCGGAAATGGAAGAATTTAGAGATGCTATTATTGATTGTGACCTTAACGATGGAGGATATGTTTGTAACACCCCCAAGATATTCGAGGTGTATTACAGCGCCGTGGACCCCTACATGGAATCCACCAGGCTAACACAAGAGAACACCTCTCGACTAACCGTCTCGGTTAGCAAGGAGACAATATTATTAACAACAAGAACATAAAACAACACGCCCGGTACAACCGGCATAATAAACATCAACCGACAAATATGGTAACTCCAACGAAGTCCAAACACAACCAGAAAGGAAAAGCCTAAGTACTCGCGAGTACAATCTATAAGTTTAGAAATATAGGAAACAACCATATCGAATTAGACAAAGGAAATAAGACGACCCAAATGCACATGTCAACGGCCTTGGCCAACATCCTCGTACTGTCCCGGTGCTCGCTCGTCCAGATAATTATGACCTGAAATCCATAACAAGAATTTCCCCAAAACGGGTCCCCAAAGGGGTTAGCAATTACGCTAGTACAAGTAGTCAAGGCAAACCAATCGCTTACACATTTCATAGTACATGCACCAATATCATTTACAAAAGTCAAAACCAGACATGTCTTTTAGAAACAAACAATAAACAATTTGCCTAGACCGGGACGAAGCCACGAATCCCACCCGAGGCCTCTAAGGACCCTCCCAGCCGGCCATTTCATAAAACAAATCACGCACAGCATCGCCAGACCGGGACGAAGCCACGAATCCCACCCGAGGCCTCTAAGGACCCTCCCAGGTGGCTAGCGAAACAAACTCATGAATCCAGTGAAGTCATAGATTCCCCGAGGCCCGTCGGACCCTCCCGTGGTGAGCAAAGCACACACAATATACATTACCATTTCATGTTAAGCATAAAGGTTTCCAAAAGAATACTTGCCTTGAATTAATGACGACGCGAAGAACGAAAGGAAAGTCACCGACGAACGCTAGGAACCAATGAAACCGAACCTAACGATTCGAAGAATACAATCACTACCATTTCTATACGAATACGGAATTGGAATACACCGTAAAACCCGCCTACGATTCATGTATATTCGTATATAAACAACAACGAGGGCGGACCACAACCAAACCCTCTCGATTCCGTAAAAAATCACGAAATATACCATGAATCCGTAGGGAAACTAAGAATACCAACAAGATTAATCATATTCATCATGAATCCATCGACAAAATGGAACGGATCGGAAAAAAATCCCAAAACCCCCAAATTATCCAAAAGTAGGGTTCTAAGAGATTACCTTGGATTTAGGTTGAGAAACACAAGTGGATGATGTTAATCTACACCAAGAATTCAAGCAAAAGAATCTCTGAAGTGATTGGAAGAAGAAAATCGCCTCAAATCGCCTCTGAAGTCGCTCGGCCGCGGAAGAAGGAGAGAAATGAGAATTTGTGACTATCTCGGTCAACTCCCTGGTTTATATAGCCAGGGAGTGTTAGCGTGCGCTAATCCTTAAGGTTAGCGTGCGCTAACGGGGAAAAAATTACAGGCCGAACTAGTTAGCATCCAGTCCAGTAGCCAGACTTTTGGCCGTTAGCGTGCGCTACTCGAAACGTAGCGTGCGCTAATAACCTCTCGGTAGCGCGCGCTATCGACCAATAGCGTGCGCTACCTGGACATCAGCCGAGTCCAGTGGCAACTGCCCAGAACCCACCTGATACGTTAGCGTGCGCTACCATACAAGCGTAGCGTGCGCTAACTGATCCGTTAGCGTGCGCTACCATACAAGCGTAGCGTGCGCTAATCGCACTGACTTTGGCCGGGTTGAGTAAACCGTCGATCGACACTCACGCTAGCGCACGCTACGGCATCATCGGCGTGTGCTAGCCTCTCGACATTAGCGTGCGCTAGCATATGTAGCGTACGCTAATACGCTGGTCCGAAGGCCGGAAAAACAACACCGCCACTCCCGGGGCTACGCTAGCGCTACGGAACAAACGTGGCGTGCGCTACTAAGGAACCTAGCGTGCGCTATGCGTAAAGAGTAGCGTGCGCTAGGTACGAAATATGAACGGTCCAAAAACACCTAATGTGAACAAAACATCAAACGGAACATCTCAACAGGCATCATAACGTAGAATGGATCCACGGCAACCCCGAAACGGCGGTTCCGCAAGACAATAATGGGAATAAAATCCATAGATAATAGGAAAGATACACTGAAAGATACACGAGGGTCACTACTATCGGGAAATACGCCGAAAAGAAAAATACAAGGGAAAGAAAAATGCGGATATTACATTCTACCCCTCTAAAAACAAGTTTCGTCCCGAAACTTAAGAAACAAACAACTCCGGGTACCTAGCACGCATGCTATCCTCGGTCTCCCACGTTGCCTCCTCGACACCGTGTCTCGACCACTGCACCTTGACCAAAGGGATGGTCTTATGCCTCAGTCGTTTCTCCCGATGTTCCAAAATCTTCAAAGGGCGCTCCTCAAAAGTAATATCCTCGGCGACGTCAATCTCATCATAATCGATGATGTGACTAGGGTCCGGGACGTATTTCCTCAGCTGGGAAACATGAAAAACGCTATGAACATGACTCAGGGCCGGGGCAACGCCAAACGGTATGCCAACCCACCGACTCACTCGAGAATCTCGAAGGGTCCAATAAATCTCGGACTCAACTTCCCCTTTTCCCGAAACGGAAAATTCCCTTAAATCGGCGACACCTTGACAAAGAAACGTGGTCCCCCACCTCGAATTCTAAAGGTCGACGACGAACATCGGCATATGACTTCTGTCGACTCTGGGCAGTCAACATCCGTTCTCGAATTAATTCTATCTTCCGTCTCGTCTCTAAAACGACATCCGGTTCGGTCCCGACCAAATCGGACGCCTCATTCCAACAAATCGGCGATCGACATCGCCGCCCATAAAGTGCCTCATACGGTGCCATCCGAATCGACGCGTGCCAACTATTGTTGTACGTGAATTCGATCAATGGCAAATGCTCCTCCCAGTCGCTACTCCAATCGAGGGCACAAGCACGCAACATGTCCTCGAATGTCTGGATGGTGCGTTCCGACTGTCCATCTGACTGGGGATGAAAAGAGGTACTCAAATGCAAACGGGTACCTAACGCCTTATGCACCGCCTGCCAAAAGTGCGATACGAAACGGCCATCACGATCCGAAACAATAGACTTCGGAGTACCGTGAAGTCTCACAATCTGCGCGATAAACACACGAGCTAACTTCTCCGGGCCCCAAGTGTCCTTGATGCCCAGAAAATGTGCCGACTTGGTCAGACGATCAACAATCACCCATACCATGTTCATGCCCGACCTCGATCTTGGCAAACTCGTAACGAAATCCATCGATAAGTCTTCCCATTTCCATTCCGGAACGGGAAGTGACTGCAATAACCTTATGGTCGTTGATGCTCGATTTTGACTCTGTGGCACATCAAACATCTCGCTACAAATGCGACCTCCTCCTTCATATCATTCCACCGAAGTTCCTCCTCGTGTCCTTGTACATCTTACTCGAACCGGGATGAACGGAATAAGGTGTGGAATGGGCCTCACGCAAAATACTGTCAGTAACTCTGGATCGTTCGCACACAAAGCCGACTGGAATCTCAAAACACCATCTTCGTGAATCACAAATCCAGAGACTTTCCTTTAAGGACGTTCTCTCGGATTTGAGTAATCATCGGGTCCTCTGATTGTTTGACTTAATTTCATCGATCAAGGGCAGCGAAATCTCTAAAGCACAAAGTTGCCCGACAGCCTGTGCAACAAAACCTCAACATCTAACCCGATCAAAGCCCGCCGAAGCTCGATCGAGGGGTAAGGACCTCAAGCGTTCGCAACGCAATCGGTTTCGACTCAAGGCGTCGGCCACGATGTTCGCCTTGCCGGATGATAAAGAATTTCAAGGTCATAATCTTTAATCGGCTCTAACCACCTCCTCTGCCTCATATTCAACTCCCATTGAGTAAATATGTATTTCGAGACTTTATGATCGGTAAAATCGACATGTAGAGCCGAAAAGATAGTGACGCCAAATCTTGAGTGCGAAGACTACCGCCGCTAACTCCAAATCGTGAGTAGGGTAGTTAAGTTCATACGGCCTTAATCGTCTCGACGCATAGGCAATGGTCTTGCCGTCTTTGCATTAATACGCACCCAAGACCACGACCAAGCATCGCTATAAACGGCGAATCCCTCGTTGCCACATGGCAACGCCAAGACCGGGCTGAAGTCAAACGCTTCTTCAGCTCCTCGAAACTCGATCGCCTCTCATCGGTCCCACGAACTTCTCGGATTTATGGAGCAACTGAGTAAGTGGCCGAGCTAGTTTTGAGAAACCCTCGACGAACCTACGGTAGTAGCCAGCCAAACCCAAGAAACTACGGACCTCCTTCACATTTGTGGGTGATGCCCAATCCAATACTGCCTCAATCTTCTGCGGGTCCACACGAACCCCTTCGGCTGAAATCACGTGACCCAAAAACATCACTTCCTTCAGCCAGAACTCACATTTCGAGAACTTCGCATAGAGTTGCTCGGTCATCAAAATGTCTAACACTATCCGCAAATGATGGGCATGCTCTTCCTCATTCCTCGAATAGATAAGAATATCGTCAATGAAGACGACGACACACTTATCCAAATATTCGATGAAGACTTTGTTCATCAACTGCATGAACACCGCTGGCGCATTAGTTAACCCGAAAGGCATAACTACGAATTCATAATGTCCGTATCTCGTCCGAAAAGCTGTTTTCGGCACGTCGGACTCTCTCACCCGAAGCTGATAGTACCCCGATTTCAAATCAATCTTCGAGAATACCGCAGCTCCCAGAATCGATCGAACAAATCATCAATCCTCGGCAAAGGATACTTGTTCTTGATGGTTACCTTGTTTAGTTCGCGATAGTCGATACACAAACGTAGTGAACCATCTTTCTTCCGCACAAACAGGACCGGCGCGCCCCAAGGCGAGGCGCTCGGTCGAACATACCCCGATTCAAGAAGCTCACTCAATCGCTTCTTCAACTCGACATCTCTGAAGGCCGCCATGCGATACGGCGCCTTGAAACAGGAGCCGCGCCCGGCTCTAACTCTATAGCAAACTCGACCTCACGATCCGGTGGCAATCCCGGTAACTCGTCAGAAAAACATCAGAAACTCATTAACGACCGGAATCGACGGAAGCTCGACTCCACCATTTTCCGTCTTTAAGGCATAGCACCAATAACCAGTACACCCCTTTCACAGAGACTCATCGCCTTCAAGGCATTAATAACGAACTTGGTTTCCTCTTTCGCCCCGCGAACGAGTGCTCGGTGCCATCCTCGGCTAACATAGTGATGATTCTCGTGCGGTAGTTCATGATTGCGCCATGCCGCTCGAGCCAATCATCCCCGAGAATTAGATCCTCACCCTCAATATCAACAACGATAAGATTAGAGAGCCGTGCTCTCTCACAAATAAACACAAAAGCCTCGGACCTCTCGATCGCCAACGATCCTGTCACCGCTAGGAAGTTTAACGATGAAAGACTCGCAAGGCGACAAACAATGAGACTCAAACGGCGCACACACCCAAATGATATGAGCAGATGTGTAGCACCGTAATCGAAAAGCACACCGACAGATGAGAATGAATATGAACGCACTGCCGCCACGAAGAGGCTTGGGTCATCGGCCCTCCTCATCTCGTAGATACGCACTGGCGAGCCGACACTGGAAGCTCCTCCTCTAGCGGGCTGACCCCGACCCCTACCTCGACCGGCACTCGGAGGTGGCGGCGGAGCAAAAGAACCCCGATTCACACTTGGCTCCAAAGGTCTTTGGAAAAGAAGCCGAGCACCGGGAAGCTTTCTTACCCGCTCACAAAGAAGGCCTTGTGGCCCGACCACAAGTGTGACAAGTTAGAGGCGGACGAGGACACTCCCGATTCAGATGGCGGCTCGCCAGCTAAAGCATTTGGCATCCCGAGCAGAGGCACCGGCGATCCCGATAGCCCCGAGAAACGAGCCGAATTACCTCCGGGAATATTCACACCGAGACCTGTGGCCTCCACCTCTGTGACCGAAAAATTTCCATGGATTTACGCTTCTTACTCTCCCGAACCGCCGCCTTCATCACCGACATGTCGTGGCAAGAGCTCGACTCGATAATCCTTCAGTAGTACATACAAGTCCAGACATATAGTCCCGAATGGGCAGTTTCATTCTCCTGGAAAAATGGAAAATTTTGTCGCTCTCAGCGACAACTTGGGTCTTCACATAACCCAACTCTTTATTGAAATCAGCAATGGCTTGGGATACGGGAATATCCCGAGGTTGGGCATCGTAGAAAGCATGCACTCGAGCCTGTCTGACCGGCCACGGACAATACTCGGTTTCCATCAACTCCTGAAACTCGGCCCACGAAGCAACATGATCTTTGGGACTAACGGCCTCCCACCATCTGTAGCATCTCCCGTGAGAAAGTATTGAGCAATAGGGACCTTACGGTCCCGGGACAATTGGTAGCAGAAAGACTTTGGATATCTCCTTGATCCACCCTTCCCACCGATCGGGTCGAAACTCCCGAGAACCGAGGAGGATGCATCTTGATGACATCCTGAAGCGCCGATCCGCTCCGCCCGATTAGCGTGGGCACGATCGGGGTTGGACCACTTGAGCTATAGCCGCCATCCGGTTAACCATTTCTTTGCCTGCGGCCGCAATACCAAGATCGCGCGCTCCCGAGAAGAAGCATGACTGTGACGGTCACCGTGCGCGGCTCGAAGAATGCGACGTGGCCGCCCCACCGCCCCCACGTCCTCGGCCGCCCACCACGACCACGACCACGACCACGGTTTCCTCGGCATCCATCTCGATGTTGAGAGATAACAGAAGTATATCGATGATGAGTAAGGGGGAAAGCAATTACGATTCAGAAGTAGAAATACAATGCAAGAAACAAAAGAGCCGAATAGGAAAACTTACGAGCACTGGAAGTACCGGGATGCTGGCAGCGGCGTGACAATGTGCAAAACAAAACACGACTAGACCCAAATGACCAACAAGCCTAGGTATCCATAAACCTAGAGCTCTGATACCATTTCTGTAACACCCCCAAGATATTCGAGGTGTATTACAGCGCCGTGGACCCCTACATGGAATCCACCAGGCTAATACAAGAGAACACCTCTCGACTAACCGTCTCGGTTAGCAAGGAGACAATATTATTAACAACAAGAACATAAAACAACACGCCCGGTACAACCGGCATAATAAACATCAACCGACAAATATGGTAACTCCAACGAAGTCCAAACACAACCAGAAAGGAAAATCCTAAGTACTCGCGAGTACAATCTATAAGTTTAGAAATATAGGAAACAACCATATCGAATTAGACAAAGGAAATAAGACGACCCAAATGCACATGTCAACGGCCTTGGCCAACATCCTCGTACTGTCCCGGTGCTCGCTCGTCCGGATAATTATGACCTGAAATCCATAACAAGAATTTCCCAAAAACGGGTCCCCAAAGGGGTTAGCAATTACGCTAGTACAAGTAGTCAAGGCAAACCAATCGCTTACACATTTCATAGTACATGCACCAATATCATTTACAAAAGTCAAAACCAGACATGTCTTTTCCAGAAACAAACAGTCAAACAATTTGCCTAGGACCGGGACGAAGCCACGAATCCCACCCGAGGCCTCTAAGGACCCTCCCGAGCTGGCCATTTCATAAAACAAATCACGCACAGGCATCGCCTAGGATCGGGACGAAGCCACGAATCCCACCCGAGGCCTCTAAGGACCCTCCCAGTCAAGCTAGCGAAACAAACTCATGAATCCAGAGTGAAGTCATAGATTCCCCCGAGGCCCCATCGGACCCTCCCAGGGTGAGCAAAGCACACACAATATACATTACCATTTCATGTTAAGCATAAAGGTTTCCAAAAGAATACTTGCCTTGAATTAATGACGACGCGAAGAACGAAAGGAAAGTCACCGACGAACGCTAGGAACCAATGAAACCGAACCTAACGATTCGAAGAATACAATCACAACCATTTCTAAACGAATACGGAATTGGAATACACCCGAAAACCCGCCTACGATTCATGTATATTCGTATATAAACAACAACGAGGGCGGACCACAACCAAACCCTCTCGATTCCGTAAAAAATCACGAAATATACCATGAATCCGTAGGGAAACTAAGAATACCAACAAGATTAATCATATTCATCATGAATCCATCGACAAAATGGAACGGATCGGAAGAAAATCCCAAAACCCCCAAATTATCCAAAAGTAGGGTTCTAAGAGATTACCTTGGATTTAGGTTGAGAAACACAAGTGGATGATGTTAATCTACACCAAGAATTCAAGCAAAAGAATCTCTGAAGTGATTGGACGAAGAAAATCGCCTCAAATCGCCTCTGAAGTCGCTCGGCCGCGGAAGAAGGAGAGAAATGAGAATTTGTGACTATCTCGGTCAACTCCCTGGTTTATATAGCCAGGGAGTGTTAGCGTGCGCTAATCCTTAAGGTTAGCGTGCGCTAACGGGGAAAAAATTACAGGCCAAACTAGTTAGCGTCGGTCCAAGAGCGACTTCTGGCCGTTAGCGTGCGCTACTCGAAACGTAGCGTGCGCTAATAACCTCTCGGTAGCGCGCGCTATCGACCAATAGCGTGCGCTACCTGGACATCAGCCGAGTCCAGTGGCAACTGCCCAGAACCCACCTGATACGTTAGCGTGCGCTACCATACAAGCGTAGCGTGCGCTAACTGATCCGTTAGCGTGCGCTACCATACAAGCGTAGCGTGCGCTAACTGGCAGCTGACCGGGTTCAGTAGTAAACTGTCCAGTACTGGACACTCACGCTAGCGCACGTTACCGGCATCATCAGCGTGCGCTAGCCCCTCGACATTAGCGTGCGCTAGCATATGTAGCGTACGCTAATACGCTAGTCCAGAAGGCTGGAAAAACAGCACTGCCACTCCCAGGGCTACTCGCTAGCGCGCGCTACGGAACAAACGTAGCGTGCGCTACTAAGGGAACCCTAGCGTGCGCTATGCAGAAAGAGTAGCGTGCGCTAGGTACGAAATATGAACGGTCTAAAAACACCGGAATGTGAACGAAACATCAAACGGAACATCTCAACAGGCATCATAACGTAGAATGGATCCACGGCAACCCCGAAACGGCGGTTCCGCAAGACAATAATGGGAATAAAATCCATAGATAATAGGAAAGATACACTGAAAGATACACGAGGGTCACTACTATCGGGAAATACGCCGAAAAGAAAAATACAAGGGAAAGAAAAATGCGGATATTACAATGTTGGATTCCCGTTTACTTGGTATAGTAATTCTATTTGACAAAGGTTGGACTGCATTCTTTTCTCCGCCGAATGGCTTTCCACGTTTCCAAATTGCTCGGTTAGTCACATACCACGGCACACTTCGGACCGCCACGCTCTTCTTTGTGAGTTTAATAGTCCTTCCATAAAACATTATTATTCCTTTTGGTTTCAAAATATATGGACGAAACATCATGGTTTTATGGATGTGGTTAGAGATTCGTGGTCCATTCCCATACCCTTCTTGGGAATGTTCAACTTATCTAAAAAACTTGCTCGTCTTAAATTATCTCTCAAAGAATGGAATACAAATGTTTTTGGGAATATTTTTAAAAAAGTGAAAGAAGCTCCAAATCGTGTTGCCATTGCGGAAGAGAATTTTGATATGGATGCTTCCATTGTTAACAAGGAACATCTTAATAAGATGAATGCCAATCTTAATATGACTTTATCTCTTGAAGAAATTTTTTGGAAACAAAAAACGCAAACTATGTGGATTATGGAAGGAGAGAGAAATAGTAAGTTTTTTCATGATTTAGTCAAAAAGAAAAGGCAAAAGAACTTTATTCATTCCATTTCGGATAATGGATCCACTATCACGGATCCGAATGATATTCATAACTCGGTGATTCAATTTTATAATAAGTGTTTTACCAAGGAGAATGTCGAGGTTGATAATGCTAGGCTTGACCTCATTCCTAAGGTGATTAATGACATGGTGTAACACCCCCAAGTTATTCAGGGTATATTACAGCGCCGTGAGCCCTGCCGTGGGACCCACAAGGCTAATTATACGCGAAACTATGAACTTTGACCGAGGAGATCCCATACAATGAAATGAAGGACAATACAAATTGTATTCAAACCATATCCAATATATCCAAATACAACACATCACAATTCAATACCTCGGCAACACATGCCGGAACATCAAGAAAACTGAAATCAGTACTCGAGTATTCAAAACTATTCAAGTACAACAACACGGAATGGAGGAAATACAAAACATAACCAGAGACAAGACACAGCATCACACTTGCCCATCATATTTATGCCGACTCGGTACATGCCTATCCGCTCTCCTAGATTCTGAAATACATGAAAGGTACTTCCCCCATAAAGGGGTTAGCTGTCGAATAGCTAGTACAAGTATATCGAATATGAAACACAATACTCCTAGACAATAAAGTAAATGTAATTCATCATCTCATCAACTCAAGACTAGTATTCCAGAATAACTAAATCTTATAGCATCACATCAATATGATTAACAGTGGAACCGCACCAGAGGCTACGGAACCCTCAGAGGACCCGTCGGTCCGTCCCAGAGTGGTTAATCCAAAATATCCACGGAATTGCATCAGAAGCTACGAAACCCTCAGAGGACCCATCGGCCCATCCCAAAGTGGATATAAACAATCATGCCAATCATATATCTTACTTTCAAAGTCGAGAACGTACAATCATAAACATATACATGCCTTTGAGACATCAAGAAATCGGAAGGAAAAGAGTATAAGTTCGGTAGGTCTAAGAACACACTTCCGGCACCTAAACGATTCACAAGGAACACGATAATCAATAATCCATACTCAAATCACACGAATAAACTCCCGAAACCCGCCTACGATTCACGAAACTACAAGGGTAAACATCTAGAGGTTGGAAAATCACCCAAACCCTCTCACGTCTGAACAAGGGACAAAAAAATCTATATAATCGTAGGGTAAACATGGATACGGGGTAGATACATCATAATCTCAAGGTTCTCAAGCTCCAAAATAGATAAATCGGACGAATCTAAGAAAATCCCTAAAATTCCCAAAATTAGGGTTCTAAGGATTTTACCTTGATTTGGAAGATAGAAATGGATTAGATGTTGTGTAATATTTGTTATCCAACCAAAGATGATGATATCTGAAGAAGGATCGCCTCCAAATACTCCGAATCTCCCAAATCCCGCTGCTCCCATCGGAAAAGGAAGGAAAGATGGAAAAATGACGATTCTAGGGGTTGACTGCCCCTTATATAATATCCTAGGTTAGCGTGCGCTAAGAATCGGGGCTTAGCGTGCGCTAACGGGCTCACCCGGTACTCCAGTGGCTTCTGTCCTGAGGCGTTAGCGCGAGTTACCACACCTTATCATGCGCTAACTGTTGTCCTGACAAAGTTCTAGCTACGCAACACCTTTAATGTGCGCTAGCTACTGCCTAGCGTCCGTTACCTGCTAGTCCAAAAAGTCTGAATACCTCACTGCCTCTGCCAACTCAGCTCGTTAGCGTGTGCTACGGACGATGTTAGCGTGCGCTACTGACCACGAATAGCATGTGCTAGCGAACTCCTAGCATGTGCTAACTGCTAGTCCAGAGAGCAGAATTAGCTACTATCTCTGCCATGCTCCGAACGTTAGCGTGCGCTACGGCTCAAAGCTAGCGTGCGCTACTCAAGTAGAATTAGCGTGCGTTAGCCTAGGCCTAGCGTGCGCTATCTCTCTGACCCAGGACACTGCCGAAAGATCCAAACAACACGATCATGATTCAAACAAGGTACGAAACTCTAAATCAACATCGACAACATCTCAAAGTATTGAGACAGAACGTCAAAATAGGAAGAACGGCAAGGTCAAACAATCAATAAAAACTACGGGTATTACACATGGATAATCATTTTCTTTGGGATCTCCCCTCTTTGGAGGAAATTTGCGAAGTTGTTTTGATATGGATAGTGATAGTTGTATTATCCGGAATTTCTACTACTGTTGTTTAATATTATTTTATCCGAGTTATATTGTACAGTGTGGAATCTGTACCATATGGATAAAATAAGTGAAAGACTGAGACTGCTATACTTGTATAATTGTCGTACTTGGTCAACAATTGCATTTGAGGATATCATGTATTAGATGTATCGTATGAGAATATTATTGGAAGGAGCATGTGTATTCAGTATGTCATATGTTCGTATATAGTGTAGCACCCCGAGATATTCGGAGTATATTACAGCACCGTGGAACCCTACATGGGACCCACCAGGCTACAACAAGAAAACACCACTCGACTAACCATCTCGGTTAGCGAGGACACACATTTAAACGATATGACATATAAAGATATGCCCGGAGCAACCGGCGAAATAAGCATCATCCGACAATGTAACAATTTAAAGTAATACAATACGGAGTTTGAAATGAAAAGCCTAAGTATTCGCGAGTACAATCTATAAGTTTATAACTGTGGGAACAACCATATCGAAATAGACAAAAGAAATAAGAAGACCCAAATGCACATGTCAACGACCCTGACCAACATCCTCGTACTGTCCCGGTGCTCGCTCGTCCGGATAATCATAACCTGAAATCTATAACAAGAATTTCCCCAAAATGGGTCCCCCAAAGGGGTTAACAATTACGCTAGTACAAGTAATCAAGACAAACCAATCGCTTACATATTTCATAGTACATGCACCAATATCAATTTCAAAAGCCAAAACCAGACATGTCTTTTCCGGAAACAAACAGTCAAACAATTTGCCTTGGGAATAGGGTAATACCATTGATCCCGCCCGAGGCCTCTAAGGACCCTCCCGAGCTGGCCATATCGTAAAACAAAACACGCACATGCATCGCCTTGGGAACAGGGTAATACCATTGATCCCGTCCGAGGCCTCTAAGGACCCTCCCGAGCTGGCTAGCTAAACAAACTCATGAATCCAGGACTCAACCCTTTGGACTCCCTCCGTGATCCCGTTGGACCATCCCGAGGTGAGCAAATCACACACAAAATACATTACACCATTTCATGTTAAGCATAAAGGTTTCCAAAAATACTTGCCTTGAATAATTGATGACGCAACGAACAGAAAGGATAATCACCGACGAACGCTAGGAATCAACGGAACCGAACCTAACGATTCGAAGAACATAATTACAACCAACTCTAGACAAATACGGAAATGAAATACACCCGAAAACCCGCCTACGATTCATGTATATTCGTACAAAAATAACAACGAGGGCGGACTACAACCAAACCCTCTCGATTCCATAAAAACCACGAAATATACCATGAATCCGTAGGGAAACTAAGAATACCATCAAGATTAATCATATTCATCATGAATCCACCAACAAAATGGAATGAATCAGACGAAAATCCTAAAATCCCCAAATCTCCCGAAAGTAGGGTTCTAAGAGATTTACCTTGGATTGAGAATGAAGAACACAAGTAGGTGTTGTTAATCTACTTCAAAAACTCAAGGTAGGGGATGCCTGAAATAATCGGAGGAAGAGATCGCTCGAAATTCGCCTGGAGAAGCTCTACGCTGCGGGGAGGAGAAGAAATGAAAATGATATGCTCATCTGGGTCAACTCCCTGGTTTATATAGCCAGGGAGTGTTAGCGCGCGCTAATCCCCCAAAGTTAGCGTGCGCTAAAGGGATGAAACTCCAGCCCATACATCTAGCGTACCAGTCGAGTAGCCAGATTTCTGGCCGTTAGCTTGCGCTACTCGAAACGTAGCGTGCGCTAATAACCTCCCGGTAGCGCGCGCTATCGAGCAATAGCGTGTGCTACCTGGACATCAGCCGAGTCCAAAAGTTAACTGCCCAATACTCACCTGACCCGTTAGCGCGCGCTAACATACAAATGTAGCGTGCGCTACCTGGGCACCTGACCGAGTTCAGTAGCAAACTGTCCAGTACTGGACAGTCACGCTAGCGCACGCTACTGGACAACTTAACGTGTGCTAGTCTCCCGACATTAGCGTGGCTAGACAAAGTAGCGTACGCTAATCCGATAGTCCAGAGGGCTGGGAACAGAACTGACACCCCCAGGGATAACTCGGTAGCGCGCGCTACGAAACAAACGTAGCGTGCGCTACTAAGGGACCTCTAGCGTGCGCTATGCAGAAAAGATAGCGTGCGCTAGGTACGAAATATGAACGGTCCAAAACACAAGAATATGAAGGAAACGTCAAACGGAACATCTCAAGACGCATTAAAACATAGAATGGATCTACGACAACCCTGAAACAGCGGTTCCGCACAACAATAACGAGAATTAGATCAACATGTGACTGAAAAGATACACTGAAAGATACACGAGGGTCACTACGACCGAGAAACACATCGAAAATAAAAATACAAGGGAAATAAAAATGCGGATATTACATTCTACCCCGCTAAAAACAAGTTTTGTCCCGAAACTTAAGAGACAAACAATTCGGGGTACCTAGCACGCATGCTATCCTCGGTCTCCCAAGTTGCCTCCTCGATACCATGTTTCAACCACTGCACTTTGACCAAAGGGATGGTCTTACGCCTCAGTCGTTTCTCGCGATGCTCCAAAATCTTCAAGGGACGTTCTTCAAAAGTAATATCCTCGGCGATATCAATCTCCCCATAGTCGATGATGTGACTAGGATCCGGGACATATTTCTCAGCTGGGAAACATGAAAAACGCTATGAACATGACTCAGGGCCAGGGGCAACGCCAAACAGTGTGCCAACCCACCGACTCGCTCGAGAATCTCGAAGGGTCCAATAAATCTCGGACTCAACTGCCCCTTTTTCCCGAAACGAAAAACTCCTCTCGTCGGCGACACCTTTAGTAAAACGTGGTCTCCCACCTCGAATTCCAAAGGTCGACGACGGGCATCGGCATATGACTTCTGTCGACTCTGGGCAGTCAACATCCGTTCCCGAATTAATTCTATCTTCCGCCTCGTCTCTAAAACGACATCCGGCTCGGTCTCGATCAAATCGGACGCCTCATTCCAACAAATCGGTGATCGACAACGCCGACCATAAAGTGCCTCATACGGCGCCATCCGAATCGACGCGTGCCAACTATTGTTGTACGCGAATTCAATTAATGGCAAAATGCTCCTCCGAGTCACTACTCCAATCGAGAGCACAAGCACGCAACATATCCTCGAATGTCTGGATAGTACGTTCCGACTGTCCATCTGACTGGGGATGAAAAGAGGTACTCAAACGCAACCGAGTACCCAACGCCTTATGCACCGCCTGCCAAAAGTGCGATACAAAACGGCCATAACGATCCGAAACAATAGACTTCGGAGTACCGTGAAGCCTCACAATCTGTGCGATAAACACACGAGCCAACTTCTCCGGGCCCCAAGTGTCCTTGATGCCCAGAAAATGTGCCGACTTGGTCAGACGATCCACAATCACCCATACCATATTCATGCCCGACCTCGATCTCGGCAAACTCGTAACGAAATCCATCGATACATCTTCCCATTTCCATTCCGGAACGAGAAGTGACTGCAATAACCCAGCCGGTCGCTGATGCTCGATTTTGACCTGCTGACAAGTCAAACATCTCGCCACAAACTGTGCCACCTCTTCCTTCATATCATTCCACCAGAAATTCCTCCTCAGGTCCTTGTACATCTTACTCGAACCAGGATGAACGAAGTAAGGTGTAGCATGGGCCTCCCGCAAAATACTCTGTCTCAACTCTGAGTCGTTCGACACACAAAGCCGACTCTGGAATCTCAAAACACCATCCTCGTGAATCACAAACCCAGGAGACTTTCCCTTAAGAATGTTCTCTCGGATTTGAGTAATCATCGGATCCTCTAACTGCTTCAGCTTAATTTCATCGTTCAAAGACGACGAAATCTCCAAAGCACAAAGTTGCCCGATAGCTCCAGGCGGCAAAACCTCAACATCTAACCTGATCAAAGCCCGCCGAATCTCAGACTGAGACGTAAGGACCTCAAGCGTTCGCAACGCAATCGGTTTCCGACTCAAGGCGTCGGCCACGACGTTCGCCTTGCCCGGATGATAAAGGATTTCGCGGTCATAATCCTTAATCAGCTCTAACCACCTCCTCTGCCTCATATTCAACTCCCGCTGAGTAAATATGTATTTCAGACTTTTATGATCGGTAAAAATATGACATGCAGAGCCGAAAAGATAGTGACGCCAAATCTTGAGCGCAAAAACGACTGCCGCTAACTCCAAATCATGAGTAGGGTAGTTCAGCTCATACGGCCTCAACTGTCTCGACGCATAGGCAATGGTCTTGCCGTGCTGCATCAATACGCACCCAAGACCCTGACCTGAAGCATCACTATAAACGGCAAAACCCTCATTGCCACATGGCAATGCCAAAACCGGGGCTGAGGTCAAACGCTTCTTCAGTTCCTCAAAACTCAACTGCCTCTCGTCATTCCAGACGAACTTCTCGGATTTCTGGAGCAACTGTGTAAGTGGCCGAGCTAGTTTTGAGAAACCATCGACGAACCTACGATAGTAGCCAGCCAAACCCAAGAAACTACGGACCTCCTTCACATTCTTGGGCGGCGCCCAATCCAACACTGCCTCAATCTTCTGCGGATCCACACGAACCCCATCGGCTGAAATCACGTGACCTAAAAACGTTACTTCCTTCATCCAGAACTCTCATTTCGAGAACTTCGCATAGAGTTGCTCGGTTCTCAAAATGTCTAACACTACTCGCAAATGATGGGCATGCTCCTCCTCATTCCTCGAATAAATAAGAATATCGTCAATGAAGACGACGACACACTTATCCAAATACTCGATAAAGACTTTGTTCATCAACTGCATGAACACCGCCGGCGCATTGGTTAACCCGAAAGGCATAACTACGAACTCATAATGTCCGTATCTCGTCCGAAAAGCTGTTTTCGGCACATCGAACTCTCTCACCCGGAGCTGGTAGTACCCCGATCTCAAATCAATCTTCCAGAATACCGCAGCTCCCTGCAACTGATCGAACAAGTCATCAATTCTCGGCAAAGGATACTTGTTCTTGATGGTCACCTTGTTTAGTTCTTGATAGTCGATACACAAACGTAGTGAACCATCCTTCTTTCGCACAAACAGGACCGGCGCGCCCCAAGGCGAGGTGCTCGGATGAACATACCCCGACTCAAGAAGCTCACTCAACTGCTTCTTCAACTCTGACATCTTTGAAGGTGCCATGCGATACGGCGCCTTCGAAATCGAAGCCGCGCCCGGCTCCAACTCTATAGCAAACTCGACCTCGCGGTCCGGTGGCAATCCCGGTAACTCGTCAGGAAATACATCAGGAAACTCACTAACGACTGGAATCGACGAAAGCTCGACTCCACCACTCTCCGCCTTCAAGGCGTAGCACCAATAACCAGTACACCCCTTTCGCAAGAGTCTCATCGCCTTCAAGGCGTTAATAACCAACTTCTGGTTTCTCTTTCGCCCCGCGAAAGAGTGTTCAGTGCCGTCCTTGGCTAGCATAGTGATGATTCTCGTGCGGTAGTTCATGATTGCGCCATGCCGCTCGAGCCAATCATCCCCGAGAATCAAATCCTCACCCTCAATATCAACAACAATAAGATTAGAGAGCCAAGCTCTCTCGCAAATAAACACGGAGCAGTCTCGGACCTCTCGATCGCCAACGATCCTATCACCGCTAGGAAGTTTAACGATGAAAGACTCGCAGGGCGACAAACAGTCGAGACTTAAACGGCGCACACACCCCAACGATATGAACGAATGTGTAGCACTAGAATCAAAAAGCACACTGACGGGATGAAAATGGATATGAACGGTACCTGTCGCCACAGTGGCCGCTGGATCCCCTTCTCATCTCATAGATACGTGGAGGGGCGGAGCCAACACTGGAAGCTCCCCCTCTAGCGGGCTGACCCCGAACTCTACCTCGGCCGGCACTCGGTGGAGGCGGCAGAGCCAATGAGCCCTGGTTCACACTCGGCTCCAAAGGTGCTGGGTGAGAAGAACGGGCACCGCGAAGTTGTCTGATCTGATCACAAAAGAGGGCCTTGTGGCCCAACTGTCCACAAGTATGACAAGTAAACTTCGGACGAGAACACTGCCGGTTCCTATGGCCCTGCACACCACAGTTAAAGCATGTGGGTTCACGAGCGGAGGTTCCAGCGGCACCCCGAAAGCTCCCAGAGAAACAAGCCGAACCGCCCGTAGAAATGTTTGCAGCCTGAGATTTCTGCTGGCCTCCACTCTTGGGACCAGAAAAATTTCCGACCGACTTCTGCTTCTTGCTCTCACGAGCCACATCACTAGCCGTCACCGACATATCATAAGCGAGGGCCCTACTCTGATAATCCTTCAAAGTAGTGCATTTAGTCCAGACATATAGTCCCGAATGGACAGCTTCATCCTCCTGGAAAAATGGAAAATTTTGTCGCTCTCTTCGACAACTTGGGTCTTCACATAGCCCAACTCCTTGTTAAAATCGGCAATGGCTTAGGACATGGGAATATCCCGAGGTTGAGCATCGTAGAAGGCATGGACTCGAGCCTGTCTAACTGGCCACGGGCAATATTCAGTCTCCATCAGCTCCTGAAATTCGGCCCACGAAGCAACATGATCTTTGGGCCCCACGACCTCCCACCAATCCATAGCGTCCCCAGTGAGAAAGTACTGGGCAATAGGGACCTTGCGGTCCTCGGGACAGTTGGTGGCAACGAAGACCTTAGATATCTCCTTGATCCACCCCTCCCATCCGATCGGGTCTGATGCTCCCGAAAACTGAGGAGGATGCATCTTGATGACATCTTGGAGCCAACGGTCAGCTCCGTCCCGAGCAGCATGGGCCGGATTCTGGACCGCCTGGGCAATCGCCGCCATCTGGTTTACCATCTATTGCATAACAGCCGCAACACCAAGGTCAGCGCCACCTTGAGAAGAAGCATGGATATGTTGGTCACCGGTGCTGCCGGCTCCCGAAGAATGCGACGCGGCCGCCCCACGTCCTCGGCCGCGTCCACGACCACGACCACGACCACGTCCACGACCACGGTTTCCTCCGACATCCATGATGGTGTTAAGAGATATCAGAAGTATATTGATGATGAGTAAGGGAGGAAAAAGCAACTACGATTAAAGAAGCGGAAATACAATGCAAGGAAACAAAGGACCGAATAAGAAAACTTACGAGCACTGGAAGTACCGAGATGCTGGCAGCAGTGTGACAATATGCAAAAACAGAACACAACTAGACCCAAACAACCGACAAGCCTAGGTATCCATAAACCTAGCGCTCTGATACCATTTTCTGTAACACCCCGAGATATTCGGAGTATATTACAGCGCCGTGGAACCCTACATGGGACCCACCAGGCTACAACAAGAAAACACCACTCGACTAACCATCTCGATTAGCGAGGACACACATTTAAACGATATGACATATAAAGATATTCCCGGAGCAACCGGCGAAATAAGCATCATCCGACAATGTAACAATTTAAAGTAATACAATACGGAGTTTGAAATGAAAAGCCTAAGTACTCGCGAGTACAATCTATAAGTTTATAACTGTGGGAACAACCATATCGAAATAGACAAAAGAAATAAGAAGACCCAAATGCACATGTCAACGACCCTGGCCAACATCCTCGTACTGTACCGGTGCTCGCTCGTCCGGATAATCATAACCTGAAATCCATAACAAGAATTTCCCCAAAATGGGTCCCCAAAGGGGTTAGCAATTACGCTAGTACAAGTAATCAAGGCAAACCAATCGCTTACACATTTCATAGTACATGCACCAATATCAATTTCAAAAGCCAAAACCAGACATGTCTTTTTCGGAAACAAACAGTCAAACAATTTGCCTTGGTAATAGGGTAATACCATTGATCCCGCCCGAGGCCTCTAAGGACCCTCCCGAGCTGGCCATATCGTAAAACAAAACACGCATATGCATCGCCTTGGGAACAGGGTAATACCATTGATCCCGCCCGAGGCCTCTAAGGACCCTCCCGAGCTGGCTTGCTAAACAAACTCATGAATCCAGGACTCAACCCTTTGGACTCCGTCCGTGATCCCGTCGGACCATCCCGAGGTGAGCAAATCACACACAAAATACATTACCATTTCATGTTAAGCATAAAGCTTTCCAAAAATACTTGCCTTGAATAATTGATGACGCAACGAACGGAAAGCATAATCACCGACGAACGCTAGGAATCAACGGAACCGAACCTAATGATTCGAAGAACATAATTACAACCAACTCTAGACGAATACGGAAATGGAATACACCCGAAAACCCGCCTACGATTCATGTATATTCGTACAAAAATAACAACGAGGGCGGACCACAACCAAACCCCCTCGATTCCGTAAAAACCACGAAATATACCATGAATCCGTAGGGAAACTAAGAATACCATCAAGATTAATCATATTCATCATGAATACACCAACAAAATGGAATGAATCGGACGAAAATCCCAAAATCCCCAAATCTCCCGAAAGTAGGGTTCTAAGAGATTTACCTTGGATTGAGAATGAAGAACACAAGTAGGTGTTGTTAATCTACTTCAAAAACTCAAGGTAGGGGATGCCTGAAATAATCGGAGGAAGAGATCGCTCGAAATTCGCCTGGAGAAGCTCTACGCCGCGGGGAGGAGAAGAAATGAAAATGATAGGCTCATATGGGTCAACTCCCTGGTTTATATAGCCAGGGAGTGTTAGCGCGCGCTAATCCCCCAAAGTTAGCGTGCGCTAACGGGACGAATCTCCAGCCCATACAACTAGCGTCCCAGTCCAGTAGCCAGATTTCTGGCCGTTAGCGTGCGCTACTCGAAACGTAGCGTGCGCTAATAACCTCCCGGTAGCGCGCGCTATCGAGCAATAACGTGTGCTACCTGGACATCAGTCCAGTCCAAAAGTTAACTGCCCAATACTCACCTGACCCGTTAGCGCGCGCTAATGTACAAACGTAGCGTGCGCTATCTGGGCACCTGACCGAGTTCAGTAGCAAACTGTCCAGTACTGGACAGTCACGCTAGCGCACGCTACTGGACAACTTAACGTGCGCTAGTCTCCCGACATTAGCGTGCGCTAGACAAAGTAGCGTACGCTAATCCGATAGTCCGCAGGGTCGGGAACGAATCGACACCCCGGGGATAAATCTCGCTAGCGCGCTATTTAAACAAACGTAGCGTGCGCTACTAAGGGACCTCTAGCGTGTGCTATGCAGAAAAGATAGCGTGCGCTAGGTACGAAATATGAACGGTCCAAAACACCGGAATATGAACGAAACGTCAAACGGAACATCTCAAGACGCATTAAAACATAGAATGGATCCACAGCAACCCCGAAACAGCGGTTCCGCACAACAATAACGAGAATTAGATCAACAGGTGACTGAAAAGATACACTGAAAGATACACGAGGGTCACTACGACCGAGAAACACATTGAAAATAAAAATACAAGGGAAAGAAAAATGCGGATATTACATATAGTATGTTGAGACGTTGGACAAGAATAGCTGAAAATGGCTAAGTGTATCATTATTAGCGCACGCTAATATACATGCCTAGCGCACGCTATCGTGCAGGTTTAGCGCACGCTAATGGTAAAGGATAGCGCATGCTAGTACAGACCAAATCAGAGGGAATCTACATGTGGACCCGGTTACTTTCGGCGCATGTGCTGACAAGGTCAATGGATATTTGTTGAGAAGGGTTAGCGCACGCTAATGCATATTGTTAGTGCACGCTAACATCAGGTCGGTCCAAAAGGAATCTTATTCTAGTCAGAGCTGTCGGCCCATCTTCGGAGCATACAGACAAGTGAGTCAACTATGAGTAGCGCACGCTATGATCGGACACTAGCGTACGCTAAATAGAGGAGATTACGTACGCTATTTCATGGAAATTACGTACGTAACTCATTGTATGTAGTAAGGCAGCAGCCTCTGGACTGCGATAGCGCACGATAACAAAGACAGTTAGCGCACGCTAATAATAGTTAGTATATATATGTGCAGTTGGCCACTATTCTTCATTTCGTCCATTCTTTCCTTGCAACCGATAGAGAGAGTTCTTAGAGAGATGTTTGAAGTTCCAAACACTGGATTATGGTGGAGTTAATCATCCATAACAATATTAAGCTTGGAATCGATTGGAAACGGATTCAAACTTGGGATTCAATCCATTCCTTCAAAAAGGTAATCACTCTTCATCTTTGGATTTCGTTTTGGATTGAATGTTAATGTTCTTGAGTTGATGATTATTACATAAACAAGTTGACAAGCATGATTATGAGGTGGATTACCGGAGTATGATGATATTGTTGATATGCGGATATTGATATGATTCGTGTGGTTTTGAATGGTGTTGTTTTTCTTCAAGAGATATGTTGGTTAATATCTCCCTTCATTTCCGATTTTTGATGTTGTTGTTATTGTTTACTTCATATGATGATGAACATGCAAGTGATTATGATTCTTGGTGTATATGATATGATAAAGAAGATTATATGTTGAAATGTTAGTGGAAATAAGATTTGGACAAAGTAATGTGTATAAGGTTCGACTTTGGAAAAATCACCACCGATTCTTCAAAACTCCAAAAATTCTGAAACATAACAGTATGATAGAGTATCGAGTTATCTTTCTAATGGTTCAAACGGTGAATCAATCGGAGTCCGGATGAGTGAGTTATGCTCAAAATGGCAAAAACTATACTGTCTGTATTCTGAGAACAGGTAGCGCGAGCTATTGATAAAGTTAGCATACGCTAACATGTCTGGACGTATAAAACGTAAAGCAGTCGGGAATTTCATTTCCCAATCCTTCCTACACGATCCCCTTTCGTCCCAAATCACCCAAACTCAGTTTTTAACCCCTAAGCCTCAGATTTTGAGTTGGTTTATCAAGTGATAACATTTAGGAAAGCTTGGAACAAGGATTATAACATCATTCTTGATTCTTTCGCCAGATTGAAGGTAATTGGCTTGAACTCTAATATTTTGGGATGTTTGAGATTCTTGATATATTTGGGTTGTTTAGTTCGTATCGATGGCTAGAATCATATAATGTTGAAGGATATATATGTTTGTGATTGTGTTCTTCGTGTTCTTGATGTGGTTGGTGTTTATTGATTGATGATTCGAATATACCTTTGAATTCCACCTTCAAGGTGTTTGATTGAAGTTTTGAAAGAGAAATTGATTGGAATATTTTGGTTAAGTTTGTATACTCACCTTATCGAATCGATATATGGACTTTGCAGAATCATGGGAATGCATTCGTAATTGTTTGAGTTAGATTGTTCGGACTTGTGTTTAATCGAGATATTTTAGAATCGTTGGGTTTGTGGATTGGTTATATCGATGGTTGATTGTTATCGAACTTGTTGTTAATCGATTATTGCAATCGGTTGAGATTATTGATCGGTGATTATAATCGTGTGTTGCGGTCGAGTTCGAGGATGTTCGTGAATTGCTTTAGTCGGAGTCGAGGAGCTCATGTACGAAGACAAGGAATTGGCGACGGTTCCACTATCGTCGTATCGGTATCGAGGCAAGTTATTACTTACACAGTTTACAATATTTAATGAATGGTTTCTGTTTCATTCATTTATAATTCGTATAGCAATATTTATAATTGTAATCACAGGAGATTTGGGATTATAAGTTGTATTCGAGTTTTGGTAATTAAATCATAATGTATATGATTTACATTTGTTGTTGGTATGCTTGGTATCGAGGATACATTGTGGTATAGATGAAGACATGAATTATCTACCGTCCGTGACATTTTGGATCGTCGAATATTCAGAATAATGGTTGGTGATGGTTTAGATATCAAGATTTCTCTCGAAGGACTCAAAGCAAGTATTTTGATCATTTTCGTCATTTGTGTCGATCATGTTGTGGTACATTCATGTATCGTTGTTGTCATGCATTTGTGCATTGTTGTTGTCGATCATTGTGTACTGTTGTTTTGTGCAGTTGTGCATTGTTGTCATATGTCCACCATGCGTTGGCCCGACGGGATCAACATGGGATATATATAGTTGTGTACGCTGGATCGTTGGACAGGTAATGCCACCATGCATTGGTTCTACGGGATCATCATGGGGATCTATAGCTGTGTGCGCTGGATCGTTGGATTACCATATGTGTTGATTGTTATTGTGCATATGTATATTATAGGTTGCCATAAGTATACAATGTCGTTATTGATGTGAGCATATTGACGTTGTCATATGAGTATGCATTTGTAGGTCTTGTGTTAGGACCGTGTCCGTATGATGTATTGATCTGATCTCGGATTAGACTGATATAATTTCGTCGTGGCATTTCGTATCTTGAGGTATGTTCCGTACTTCCTTTGGTATTTGTCTTTTGATGGATAACCGATTATCGAGTTGAGATTTGATGATGTTTATTTCGATGGATAGAATTGGTCAGAGGTGGTATAATTTGTAACAGTGAGTTATGATAATGTTTTGAGAACCTTGGGTATTGTTGAGATACCGTACAGATATTTCCGTATTAACTTATTGTGTTGTTAAGGATACGAATCGTGGATTTTCTTAAAGTTATGGTGGTAAGATTACATTGGTCGTATTCTTACTTAGTGATTTCATTGGTATGTAATTATCAACGTGATGTGATTATTATCATTGTTGGATATTATGGCTGACCCCGTCATGGGTTTTCTTTTTAGGTTGTTTGGATATCGAGCTTGTAGCGGTCGTGAAGAGATGAGCTTCCCGGAGGATACTGGCTAGAGCATGTATTTGTGTATCGAGTTTCCTGATCAGTTGTTGTATTCCGCTGCTAGAGTATTTTTAATTGTTTGTCTTTTTCCGCCGCGTGAGTATTTTTAAATGGCCTTTTGGTTTCTGGTAACTTGAGTTACTTTGGCAAATCGTTTTCTAAACTATTGAGTTTCGGCTGTTTGGCCTTGTGGTTTCAAATGAGATTTTACGACAGTTTTGTTAAACGGGTTTTGTAAAGTTTTCGAATGTTCCTAAAAGATAGTACCGTCGTTAGCCTCTTGGGTGTTTGTAAATGTTTGCGAAAATTTCCTTCAGCCTTGTGGGTTCCATCTCGGGGCCCACAATGCTGTAATATTCCTGGATGGCTCTGGGGGTGTTACAGAATATGGTATCATAGCTTAGGTTGTGAAAACCTAGGCAGTCGGGTCGAGTTGGGTCGTACTTTTGTCGTGTCATTCGAGTTGTCGGTTGACAAATGTTTGAGCTCTGGGTTTTTGTTGTTCATTCGGGATTGTATGTTATGTGATTTACCAGTGTAGTACTGGGGTTGTTGTAAACTTTTCCAAATGGTGTTAACGTGTTTCTTCGGATAGAGCCGTGTTGTGTTCTCGAGTTGAGCTGAGTTTGCAAAATGTGTGTTTTGAAAATATCTGTGTCGAGTAATTTCTAGAGTTGAGACATGTGCCAGTATCACGGGGATCGTCGGCTTCAAGATCTGTAAGTATTTGGATTTTTGAATTGCATTAAGATTTATTGCCATTCTAAGTTGATATGCTTTGAGATTCAGAAAGATGTTATGCTTTACGTATGAGGTGACAAAGTTAGGACAGGATTGACGATCTTGAGAGTTTATGATTTTGAAAATCAATATGTCGGTTAAATTTTGGAACGGAGTTGTGAAATTGGGAGAAAGATTGTGGATTGATGAGGAGAACATGTAGTCATGTTAGTACATTTTGAGATGTATGAACTGTTTTTGAGCATTTGAAAATGATACTTTTCAAAATAAATGTTTTACGGAAAATGATTTTAGGCCGAGACCCAATCGATTTTGAAATAGTTTTGTAACTCAGGACTTGGAGTCCGAAAGAGTTTTCTATTTTTTTTCTAAACTTCTCGTAACCTGGAACGGGATATGGGCTGAGACCCTAATGTTTCAAAAGGCTTTTCTGTTTTCTTAAAACTCCCGAGATTTGTAAAACACTTTACCAATCGTTTATCTATTTTATTTCCGCCTTTCGAGATTTTGGTTTACTTGTTCAAATGAGACTTCTCGGGAAGTCTTTCGCTGTGTTGATTTGTTTCAATGTTTTGTCATAGCATATTTGAGGTGATCAAGGATGGGTTAATGATTGACGTTGCGAGTCATATGTGGAAAAAGGAGTTTTTGTCGGAATCTATACATTAAGGTTTTGGAACTCTAACGTGTGGTTTTCCGATGGAATGTCAGTGGAATTAGTGACGAACCGAATTGGTATACAGGGGTATGGTTGTAGTCGAGCATTTGCATAAGTTCATCTCATTTTCATGTGTATTCGAAAAGAATTGTCATCGAGAACTTGACACCAGCTAGCCGATTTAATTTTTGGAAAATTGATTTTGTGGTCTTACCAAAATTTATGTTCTAAGTTTTGAAATTTTTGAAGGAACTTTCGAAAATTTGTCTTCTTGACGAGATATATGATTTCAAACTGGTTTTGAAAATGTGATTGATATACATACGCATTTAGTGCATAGTGCATATCATGGTGAAGTTATGAATGCGTTTTAGATAACACATCAGTGTGGAACGATGAATAAAGATTCGAACTTCAGTATGGTAGTTCGGTTATCCAGGGATGCTCGATTGATTTATTGGATAAGAGAAATAGGTTGCGTGTTATAGATCCATGCACAGGATGTTATTTTGGAACTTTGGATTTCGTGAATCGGGACATATGTGCTATGTGATTCCATTGGTATGGTACTAGCGTGATTTTTTACCATAGTGATTTTTGAATGATTTCTTTGTAAATGTAGATTGGGGATGGTGACCCCATGCTGGTTGTTTAGAATATTGAGTGGTCGTTCCCACTCCATGTATGGTTGAATATGTTCGTTGGTTTGTGATTGGTTGTTCGTATGCCGAGGAGTATGTTCACCAGTCGGGTATGTTTATTGAGATCCACTGTATGTGATTGGTTTCTCATTTTGAGAATGTTATTCTTTTGTATATCTGTTTCTATAGTTCTGTGTTGACCGTGTTGGAGCTTACCGTGTGAAGGTATTCTCGATTATTGTTGATCATTTGTTGGTCATATTGGAGTTTATCATGATGATGATATTCTCGATTGTGTTTTGACCTTTGGATTGGTTGTATGAGAGTTTATCATGTCGATGATATTCGTGGTTAATTTATTGGTTGATCATTATTGGTGATCATCTGAGCGTTCAGATTTTGTGCCGATGTTTCGAGATTGTGTCGTTGTTTTGGGGAATTGTTTCATAGATGTATCGTGCATTATTGGTTTTTAGCAGATTGGGACTTGATTGTGCGATTAGGCAGACAAGATTTGACACGGATAGATTATTTCATCCGAAGATGATATATTTTCTTGAGACTCATGGAATGTGATTGTAAGCGTATTGAGGCTTTACAGTGAAGTCACTTGCTAGTATCCCAGGATATCGTCGACTTTGCGCCTCTGTAAGTATGCTATTTTGGTTATTTGGTAATAATGATGATCGATCTTTGTCGTGATGGTTTCGGAATATTTTGGTCGAACGATTTGTTTGTTTTTCTATGACGGATTGCAAGTTTCGATGATGAAACTTATTTTAAGTGGTGTAGTATGTAATATCCGGAATTTCTACAACTGTTGTTTAATGTTATTTTATCTGAGTTATATTGTACAGTGTGGAATCTGTACCATATGGATAAAATAAGTGAAAGACTGAGACTTCTATACTTGTATAATTGTTGTACTTGGTCAACAATTGCATTTGAGGATATCGTGTATTAGATGTATCGTATGAGAATATTATTGGAAGGAGCATGTGTATTCAGTATGCCGTATGTCCGTATATAGTATGTTGAGACGTTGGACAAGAATAGCTAAAAATGGCTAAGTGTAGCATTATTAGCGCACACTAATATACATGCCTAGCGCACGCCATCGTGCAGGTTTAGCGCACGCTAATGGTAAATGATAGCGAACGCTAGTACAGACCAGATCAGAGAGAATCTACATGTGGACTCGGTCACTTTCGGCGCATGTGCCGACAAGGTCAACGGATATTTGTTGCGAAGGGTTAGCGCACGCTAATGCATATTGTTAGCGCACGCTAACATCAGATCGATCCAAAAGGAATCTTATCTTAGTCAGAGCTGTCAGCGTGTGGACCCGTCTTCGGAGCATACAGACAAGCGAGTCAACTATGAGTCGCGCACGCTATGATTGGACACTAGCGTACGCTAAATAGAGGAGATTACGTACGCTATTTTATGGACATTACGTACGTAACTCATTGTATGCAGTAAGGCAGTAGCCTCTGGACTGCGATAGCGCGCGCTAACAAAGACAGTTAGCGCACGCTAATAATAGTCAATATATATGTGCAGTTGGCGACTATTCTTCATTTCGTCCATTCTTTCCTTGCAATCGATAGAGAGAGTTCTTAGAGAGATGTTTGAAGTTCCAAACACTGGATTATGGTGGAGTTAATCATCCATAACAATATTAAGCTTGGAATCGATTGGAAACAGATTCAAACTTGGGATTCAATCCATTCCTTCAAAACGGTAATCACTCTTCATCTTTGGATTTCGTTTTGGATTGAATGTTAATGTTCTTGAGTTGATGATTATTACATAAACAAGTTGACAAGCATGATTATGAGGTGGATTACCGGAGTATGATGATATTGTTGATATGCGGATATTGATATGATTCGTGTGGTTTTGAATGGTGTTGTTTTTCTTCAAGAGATATGTTGGTTAATATCTCCCTTCATTTCGGATTTTTGATGTTGTTATTGTTTACTTCATATGATGATGAACATGCAAGTGATTATGATTCTTGGTGTATATGATATGATAAAGAAGATTATATGTTGAAATGTTAGTGGAAATAAGACTTGGACAAAGTAATGTGTATAAGGTTCGACTTTGGAAAAATCACCACCGATTCTTGAAAACTCCAAAAATTCTGAAACATAACAGAATGATAGAGCATCGAGTTATCTTTCTAATGGTTCAAACGGTGAATCAATCGGAGTCCGGATGAGTGAGTTATGCTAAAAATGGCAAAAACTATACAATCTGTATTTTGAGAACAGGTAGCGCGCTCTATTGATAAAGTTAGCGTACGCTAACGTGTCTGGATGTATAAAACGTAAAGCAGTCGGGAATTTCATTTCCCAATCCTTCCTACACGATCCCCTTTCATCCCAATCACCCAAACTCAGTTTTTAACCCCTAAACCTCAGATTTTGAGTTGGTTTATCAAGTGATAACATTTAGGAAAGCTTGGAACAAGGATTATAACATCATTCTTGATTCTTTCTCCGGATTGAAGGTAATTGGCTTGAACTCTAATATTTTGGGATGTTTGAGATTCTTGATATATTTGGGTTGTTTAGTTCATATCGATGGCTAGAATCATATAATGTTGAAGGATATATATGTTTGTGATTGTATTCTTCGTGTTCTTGATGTGCTTGGTGTTTATTGATTGATGATTCGAATATACCTTTGAATTCCACCTTCAAGGTGTTTGATTGAAGTTTTGAAAGAGAAATTGATTGGAATATTTTTGTTAAGTTTGCATACTCACCTTATCGAATCGATATATGGACTTTGCAGAATCATGGGAATGCATTCGTAATTGTTTGAGTTAGATTGTTCGGACTTGTGTTTAATCGAGATATTTTGGAATCGTTGGGTTTGTGGATTGGTTATATCGATGGTTGATTGTTATCGAACTTGTTGTTAATCGATTATTGCAATCGGTTGAGATTATTGATCGGTGATTATAATCGTGTGTTGCGGTCGAGTTCGAGGATGTTCGTGAATTGCTTTAGTCGGAGTCGAGGAGCTCATGTACGAAGACAACGAATTGGCGACGGTTCCACTATCGTCGTATCGGTATCGAGGCAAGTTATTACTTGCACAGTTTACAATATTTAATGAATGGTTTCTGTTTCATTCGTTTATAATTCGTATAGCAATGTTTATAATTATAATCACAGGAGATTTGGGATTATAAGTTGTATTCGAGTTTTGGTAATTAAATCATAATGTATATGATTTACATTTGTTGTTGGTATGCTTGGTATCGAGAATACATTGTGGTATAGATGAAGACATGAATTATCTACCGTCCTTGACATTTTGGATCGTCGAATATTCAGAATAATGGTTGGTGATGGTTTAGATATCAAGATTGCTCTCGAATGACTCAGAGCAAGTATTTTGATCATTTTCGTCATTGGTGTCGATCATGTTGTGGTACATTCATGTATCGTTGTTGTCATGCATTTGTGCATTGTTGTTGTCGAACATTGTGTACTGTTATTTTGCAGTTGTGCATTGTTGTCATATGTCCACCATGCATTGGCCCGACGGGATCAACATGGGATATCTATAGTTGTGTACGCTGGATCGTTGGACAGGTAATGCCACCATGCATTGGTTCGACGGGATCATCATGGGGATCTATAGTTGTGTGCGCTGGATCGTTGGATTACCATATGTGTTGATTGTTATTGTGCATATGTATATTGTGGGTTGCCATAAGTATACAATGTCTTTATTGATGTGAGCATATTGACGTTGTCATATGAGTATGATTTGTAGGTCTTGTGTTAGGACCGTGTCCGTATGATGTATTGATCTAATCTCGGATTAGACTGATATAATTTCGTCGTGGCATTTCATATCTTGAGGTATATTCCGTACTTCCTTTGGTATTTGTCTTTTGATGGATAATCGATTATCGAGTTGAGATTTGATGATGTTTATTCCGATGGATCGAATTGGTCAGAGTTGGTATAATTCGTAACAGTGAGTTATGATAATGTTTTGAAAACCTTGGGTATTGTTGAGATACCGTATAGATATTTCTGTATTAACTTATTGTGTTGTTAAGGATACGAATCATGGATTTTCTTAAAGTCATGGTGGTAAGATTACATTGGTCGTATTCTTACTTAGTGATTTCATTGGTATGTAATTATCGACGTGATGTGATTGTTATCATTGTTGGATATTATGGCTGACCCCGTCGTGGGTTTTTTTTTAGGTTCTTTAGATATCGAGCTTGTAGCGGTCGTGAAGAGATGAGCTTCCCGGAGGATACTGGCTAGAGCATGTATTTGTGTATCGAGTTTCCTGATCAGTTGTTGTATTCCGCTGCTAGAGTATTTTTAATTGTTTGTCTTTTTCCGCCGCTTGAGTACTTTTAAATGGCCTTTTGGTTTCTGGTAACTTGAGTTACTTTGGCAAATCGTTTTCTAAACTATTGAATTTCGGCTGTTTGGCCTTGTGGTTTCAAATGAGATTTTACGACGGTTTTCTTAAACGGGTTTTGTAAAGTTTTCGAATGTTTTTAAAAGATAGTACCGTCGTTATCCTCTTGGGTGTTTGTAAATATTTGCAAAAATTTCCTTCAGCCTTATGGGTTCCAGCTCGGGGCCCACAGTGCTGTAATATTCCTGGATGGCTCTGGGGGTGTTACAATAGTGTTGTCGGCCGTGATGGTTTTAATGCAATTTTTTTCAAGTTTGTTGGGATATTATTTGCTTTGATGTTTTTGATGCGGTTATTGATTTTTTTAAGGGAATGGCCTTGACTCAAGCGTACTCCTCTAATACTTTGTCCCCTATCCCTAAAATCCCGTCCCCCCAACTCGTGGAAGGACTTACGGCCCATTAGTCTTTGCAATACTTCCTATAAATTTTTTTCTAAAATCTTGAGCAAAAGACTTAGTGGTATTTTACCCCGTATTATTAATCTCTCTCGTTCTAGATTTATTAAAGACCGCCTTATTACGAATAATATTCTTACGGCCTTAGAAGTCATGCACGATATTTCTAGATCTAATTTAAATACCATTATCAAGCTTGATATGGAGAAGGCCTATGATAGAATGAATTGGGGTTTTCTATTTAATGTTATGGATCAATTTGGTTTCTCTTTCCTCTTTATCTCCCTTATTAAATAATGTGTTTGCTCACCTTGGTTTTCTATTCTTATTAATGGTTTATTAGTGGGATATTTCAAGAGTGAGAGGGGTCTTCGTCCCATTTCCTCTCTTCTTTTTGTTATTGCGGCGGACTATTTCTCAAAACTCATTGATGATACTTTTGCTACAAATCCGGGTATGTTTTATGGTATTCGTAAAAATGTGAGAATCACTCATTTTGCTTATGTGGACGATACCCTCCTCTTTTTTAAAGCTACTAAGACTAATTTACAAATTCTCAATCATTGTATTAATCATTATGAGGATATCTTGGGTCAAAAAATAAATAATTTTTGTTATGCACTACCCGTCGGCCGGTGACCAAGCAATGGTGCATGAGATTACGGGTTTTGAGTTCACTAAACTTACGATTCAATATCTTGGTGTTCCTCTTTGGAAAGGCAACCCGACCTTTGCTATGTTTAATGATTTGATTCTTAAAATCCAAAATAAAATTTGTACTTGGAACCACCACCTCCTTTCTTTAGGAGGAACAATTGAACTTATTAAATCGGTTTTAAATTCAATTTCTTTTTATTGTTTCCAAGTGATTAAGCTTCTCGAGAATGTTATCACTTTTATTGAGAGGTTTTTTAATAAATTTTTATGGGGTTCTAATGAGCACAAGAATAAAATTCGTTGGGCGTCTTGGAAAAAATTGTGTTATCCGACTAACGAAGGAGGGATTGGGTGTCGGGATCTTAATGATATCATACATGCGACCGAGATTAAAATGTGGTGGAATTTTCGTACCAACAATAATCTTTGGTGTCACTTTCTTATGTCTAAATATTGCAAGAGACTTCATCACATGATTGTGAAAGTAAATCCATATGATTCATCAATTTGGAAAAGATTTTGTAACACCCGGTTACATGTGGATGGTAATATTTAGTGAAATAGTGGGGATGGAAATGTTTCCTTTTGGCATGATAAGTAGTGTGATTTTAGCCCACTATCTAATATTTGCCCGACTAAATCCAAAGCTCACATTAATCAATTTTTGGGGGAGACGGATTGGGATAAATCTAAGCTTCTTTTGATTTTGCCCCAACAATACTGTGATTATATTTTTGCTTTACCTACCCATTTTAATAATACCAAACCTTGTTGGAAACTTTCTTCCCATGGTAATTTCTCTTTCAAAAGTGCTTGGGATAGTATCCTCCAAAAAAAAGAGTGAGCACAATTTTCTTAAATATTGTTGGAACCCGATGATCACTCCTATGATTTCGGTCTTTTTGGTTCGGGTTTTGCATAAATGGATTCCTACATCGGATTGTCTTATCAAGAGAGGGATGATTATTGATATCCCGTATTTTTATTGTAATAATTTTGAAACTTTGGCCCACTTATTTATCATTGGCCCCATTGCTTCTAAGGTGTGGAAAGTTTTTTACAATTTAGCAGGCTTTTCTGGACCTATATCCGATGATTTCACTTTTACCTTGGCCTCTTGGTTCTCCAAAGCTAAAGGTAAGGTCCATATCTTCCATATCATTCCTATCCTTATTTTTTGGTTTTTATGGTGTTGTAGGAATGATAAAAGAATGAAGGGCATCACTTTTACGTCCGAGCGTATTTGTTCCCGAATTTGGAATTATCTTCGTGCTCTTAAAATTCCCAGTAAATCTCGCCTTACCTTTTGGAATGGAGCGGATGCTTTTGCGGCTCGTCTTGGGATTGAAGCCGCCCCTAGGAGGTGCCTTAAAATGGTGGCCGTTGGATGGGCTAGACGTGTGCCAGTTGGGTCAAATTACACATGGATAGTGCGGCCAAAGGGATCCCGGGTTGTGCGGGGGCGGGTGGAATCGTTCGTGATCATTTTGGTAACCCTATCTTATATTTTTCCGAACATATTGAGGTTCAAACAAATACTTTTGCGGAACTCCATGCTATTTGGCGTGGCATCGATCTTTGCTTGGAAAGGAACTTTAATTATATTTGGGTTGAAGTTGACTCGGTCGTTGCTGTGAGGTTAATTCAAAGGAGGTCAACATGTCAATGGAACCTTCAAAGTTTGGTGTCGAAAACTCTTAAACTCTCGTCTAAAGTTACTATTCATTTCTCTCACATTTATAGAGAGGGGACCGGGATTGCCGACCTTTTTGCGAATCAAGGATGCAACCGTCGAGATTATTTTTGTTCGAATGGCCATGATCTCAAGGGGAAAATTCTTGGCCTTATTCGTTTAGATAAAATTAGTTTTTCTTATTTAAGATGTAAAAAAGTGTTTATTCCTTAGTTTGGTTTTTGGGCCTTTGTCTTGGCCATTTTTTCTTAATTGGTCTCTTTTATGAGCGTGTAGAGGGGTTCGTCCCCCCTCATTCTTTTCGGGCATGTAGAGGGACTCGTCCACCCTCAATTTTCTGGTCCGTCTAATATAAGTTTTTTTTTTAAAAAAAAGTCTGAACTAATTTAGACTGTGAAAAAAGAAAGTTAGTGTGTGAACCCCAACAAGAAACAAAGAAAGAAAATCAGCTCCCTCCCTACACTTCTAGCCGCGACTGAGGGTCCAAGAAAGTAGGAGGATTTTTTCGATCATATCTTCAAGTGTTGTATGTAGAGACACATCCATCTGTCGTTCGGTTCGTGAAACCCCTTGTTGGCACCTTGTTCATCATCATCACTACTTCATCCGTTCATACTAGGTATGTCAGCTATTCCTCATTTATATTTTTATATTGCGTATACGATCCGTGATCGATCCTCAACAGGATTCAAATGATTTAATAGTTTCCACTGCCTATTTTTTTATGAATTTTAATAGTGGTATCGGAGATAGATCACTAGTGAACGTATATGCGATTCACTTCTGATTTTTGAGTGATGATGATGTCGATTGTTGATTTTGAATTGTGTGGACTAATTAGATTTATCATCGTAGAAAACTATTTTTCTTGGCAGATTTAAATTTAAAAAATCAACCACGCGCTACCATCTTGACAAGACAGTGTGTGGCTGTCGGAGTTTTCAAGCAGCGCCAAGGTTCTAAAAAAATGCTAGGCGCTAGGTGTTCAGATTTCTAACGCCTAGCGCCCAGGGAATTAATCGGCAATTAATCGAGGATTTGTCAGACTAGACGGATTAATTTATTGTAATTATTATAATCATTTTTAAATATAAAAAACTAAATATATGTAAGAAAAAATAAAAAATAATTAATAATTAAATATTTAAACAAACATATAATCGATCATATATTAAATTTTTAAAAATTGATATAGGTATAAAATAGCCCATAGTATCTCAATTTAGAAATTTATAGTGCCGCTAAAATAAAAAAAATACTTACCAGCCTAGGCACCCGCCCAGTCGCCTAGTCACCAGCCTAGCCGCCTAGACGCGCGCGTAGCTTGCCTTCCTAGGCGCCGGCCCAGCCTCCTAAGCGGCCGCCCATACCGCCTAGGCGGCCGCTTAATCACCCGAACACCCAGGACAAACTCTTAGGTCATAATCGGAACGCACGAGGGGCGCCTAGCGCCTAGCGCCTAGGCGCCGCCTAGACGTCCGCTCAGGCCGATTTTTGGAACAAAGTGCAGCACACGAATCTGGCAATAGGGTTTGGCGCTGAATAGCGCCTGGTTTCAGCGTTTAGTAGCACCCTCTTTTGGCGCTTGACAGCACCTGACCCACACGGGTTGTAATATCTGCAAATTAAAAAATATTTTTATATTAATATTAGTATTATATATTATTATATATTTTATTATTAAATTATTTATATATTTAAATAAGCAAAATATTCAGAATATTTAAAATATTAAAGTCCAATGATTATTTATATTATTAATCAATAATTAACCAGCCCAACACTTGAGAAACCAAAAGTCTTGAGCGTTTTTCCTCTTCAATTCTCTCTGTTAGTTTTCCTCTTTTATTACAAACTTAAACACAGAATTATGATGATATTAATGGGGAGTTACAACATTAAAATGATATAAAGTTGTAATACTCTTCGGTCTTCCAAACACAATATATATATATATATATATACTTGAATCATGTTTTGAGACATTACAAAGAATCGGCAGAGAACTGTAAGTGTATATATATATATACATATATATATTTCATTTTCTTTTGCAACTCAAGTTTTTTTTCAAAATTCTTCCATCGATCTCAAAAAAAAAATCGGCTGAAAACCCGTCGAATCGGCTGTGCTCCAGATTCGAGCCAAGGCTTGAAATCCAAATAGACGGAACCCATCTCCAGCCCAGAAAAAATCCAGCCACCACCCGCCTCGTCGTCGCTCCACTCGCGACCACCACCATCGCCCGCGGGCCGGATGGCCAGGGCCGAAGCCCTTGTGTTTTCTGGGGGTCCGACTGCTCGTTGCAGAAGACGAATGTGTGTGTGAGTTTTTTTTAGAGAATAGAAGAGCAGAGGGTCAGACGGAAAAAGAAAAAAAGAAGAAGAAAAAGAAGAAGATAGAGAGGCTGAGTGGAAGAGAAGAGAGTAGCGGCGTGAGGAGGAAAAAAAATCTGACCTAGTGTTGGATTTTATATCCAATCACTTTCATCTAAATTTCAATTCAATCTCTTAATTCTTTTATTCTTTAATTTTATCCCTATTTAATTTCTAATATCTCAAAATACATCTTTTTAAATCACATTCAAATATTTTAATTTAGTTTGTATTATTATATATTTTCATACTTTAATAATAATATTAAATTATTTTATTGTAGATAATGACGAGAACTTTCGGGCCTAAGATTTCGCGAGCCGAGCATCCATATTTAGTCAAGCGCTGCATTTGAGGTGGGGTTTTTTATTTTCACTATTTTCTACAAAATTACATGTCTTGTATTTATATTACATGTTATTTGGCATATATTATTTATGATGTGATTTATCATGTCATACAGACAGAACAGAAAAATTGTACTTTCAGTACACAGAACATTTAGCCTTCGGGCTCAGTTAGCCTTCGGGCTCAGATCGTCTCCGGGCTCCGAGTACTCCGTGTAGAAATACACGTAAAAACAGAACAGAAATATTTATGTGTTCAATTATTCATGATATATTCATATGTGACATGTATAGCCTCACTAAGCTCAAGCTTACCCCGAATTTTTAAAATATTTTCAGGTTAATGAAGCGGGCGTGGTACTGGTGGAAGATGGTATCTATATAATTATCGAACTCTTAATATTATTAATTATATTTTAATTTACGAAAAATCTTACAAATTGTAATTTGAATGTTTTGTGAACATTAGCAATTGCCATATTTCTATAAATGATGAATGTTGGTATAATTTTACGTAATTAGACGTAGTATAAATTTTGTACTTAATATTTTGATTGCATTTTAAATTGGAGTTTTCGTTAATTCCTTAAAAATATTTAATCACTAAAGTTGACTTTGAATTTTTGAAAAAAAAAATATATAGTTCTTCTTCTAAATGATATTCATGTGATATTATATAGCTTCCCCACGTTATTATTTTATTTAAGATAAAATTTTAAATTACGATAATTAAAGTTGTAAAAAAAAAATATGGATGTTTTTCAAGATTTAATTATAATTAGTATTAGGATGTTACATTGTGGTATCAGAGAAGTTTATGATTCTGCATACTCTTTTATATGAAAATATTATTCAGTAATACCATTCCACGATACTTCGCCAGCTTCAACAGGTACATATTTTAATTCAGAAATTCAGATATACGTATATCTTGAATTATTCTCATTTTTGTAAATTGTGGATATGCTTGATTACTCAGTTAATATTATTGTTCGATATTATTTGTATATTGGTCAATGCATTTACACATTATAGAATAATCCATGTGAGTAGATGGCTCGTACGAGATTAACCGCTAGGAAATCAACTTCACGTTCGTTGGTATTGAGAAGCACGAGAGTTCGGACTTTTCGAGAATACCAAAGGCCAGACCATCACGACGTAGGCGATCATATTTACACCATGGCGAGAAAGTTCGTATGTGTTAGGCGGGATGGAGTTTCCGACTACCTTGCTGTTGTGAAGCTTATGGAGAATCTTCCCCCTACTTGGAGCCTTCGAGCCAGGACGCTACTCTTAAATTTGGTGGACTTTACCTCGACCTCAGATACGCCAGTGATCGACTTTGTGGAGTTCTCGGCCGAGCTACATCGAATGTGGCTCCGAGAACGCTGTGGTCTGGATGATGTTTCCGACAGTGATGAAGAGGAATAAGAAGATCCAAGCGAAGATGCCAGTGTGGCTTCGGCATCTTCGTCATGAATTTAACCTAAGTTATAATCTATATTGGAGAATAAAATACGACTATTTAGTATTAATTGTCGTAGATTGGGCATCCCAGTATTTTTAATAATCTTATTTATGAGTACAACATTGTACTTTATTTCCATTTAAAATAATTATACAAATAATAGTGGATTATATTTCACATGTATTTTTTTTTCAGTCACGAATATGGCCTATATTCATAAAATTTTTGCAATAATATATAGACGTAGAATCTTACCAGTAATCGCAATTTTGAACATTAGGGAAATGTTTCCAAGGCGGCCACGCACTGGGAGAGGAGGAAACGAAGGTGCTATGAATGGAGGGCGTAGAGAACGAGAAAACAACCCTGAGATACCTACTGTAAACCAATACCAAGTGGTGGAACAATTCCGTCGCTTCGGCCCCCCAGCATTCACTGGAAAGGAAGAACCTACTTTCGTGGCAGAATGGATTCGATCGTTAGAAAAAACTTTTAGGCTGATCGGATGCACAGATGCACAACGAGTAATCTGTGCTGAATATCAGCTTATGGAAGGAGCCGACCGTTGGTATGAGAGCTACTGGAGGACTCGGCCAGAAGAGGAGCGTGCATCCCTAACTTGGAACGAGTTCAAGGTTATAATCAGAGAACAGTATTATCCGAGGCATTATCGTGAACAAAAACAGCGGGAATTTTGGGATCTCAAACAGAAAGGAATGTCTGTGACTGAATACGAACGGAAATTTACCGATATGAGCCAATTTGCGACACGTTTTGTGTCCACTGACATGGAAAAATCTCGCAAGTTCCTGGATGGTCTCCGACCAGGAATAAGGCATATTCTCAAGAGCCACAGTGATCTATCTTATGCAGAAACTGTCAAGAGAGCTCAAGAAATTTCCTCGAGTCAGGATATGGACCGTAAACAGGTTGAGAGCTCTGGTAAGAGGAAGTGGCATGGCCATAACCAAGGTAAGACTGGAAGTCAGAATGCCAATCAAGGTCAGAGTGAGCAAGGCAGAATTGAAGGAAAAGCGAAGCCCAACGTCAAGGCTGAGAATCTTTCATATACAAATTGTGGAAAGAATCATGGAGTAGTATGCCTGGCGGGTCAGGGAAAATGCTATCGATGCAAGCAATCAGGGCATACATCTTATGATTGCCCAGTCGGAAAAGAAGGTCAAACTTCCAGGGGTAGGGCACGAATGTTTGCCATGAGCCTGAAAGATGCTGAAGGAAACCCAGATATAATGACAGGTATGTTGGCAGTATTTAATATACCTGCATTAGTACTTTTTGATACTGGCGCTACCCATTCATTCATGTCTAAGAAGTTTCATGCTCTAACTGGAAGTAAAGACATTAGAGTAAAAGAACCATTAGAGGTTAGCGTACCATCCGATAAAATAATATGTGCTGATTCTATTGTTAGAAATACATCTATAGATATAAATGAGAATAACTTGGATGCGGATCTATACGTGATTAATATGAGAGACTTCGACATAATCCTAGGGATGGACTGGTTGAAGAAGTACCGAGCTATCATTAAATGTTATGAGAGAGAAATAACCCAAGTCTTGCCTGGGGATAAGGAGACTACGTTTTTCGGAGCAAAGACTTGTACCTCACATAGATTTATATCCGCCATGAAAGCAATTAAATTGCTTAAAAGAGGCAAATGTCAAGGATACCTGGTGAACATAGTTGGTACAGAAAGACAAGAATTGTCAGTCTTAGATGTATCAATTGTGAAGGAATTTCCAGACGTGTTTCCTAAAGATTTGCCAGGAATTCCACCTGATAGACAAGTAGAGTTCACAATTGACTTGATACTTGGAGCAGCACCGGTATCAAAGGCTCCCTATCGGATGGCGCCAAAAGAATTGCAGGAATTGAAGGTTCAACTGCAAGAGTTGCTGGACTTAAATTTTATTCGTCCAAGTGTTTCCCCATGGGGAGCACCGGTTCTTTTTGTCAAGAAGAAAGATGGTACATTAAGGATGTGTATCGATTATTGTGAGTTAAATCGACTCACAATTAAAAATAAGTATCCGTTGCTAAGGATCGAGGATTTATTTGACCAACTTAGAGAAGCAGGGATTTTCTCTAAGATCAACCTGAGATCGGGATATCATCAATTGAAAATAAAAGAGGATGATATTTCTAAGATGGCCCTTCGGACAAGATATGGGCACTACGAATTTGTAGTAATGCCCTTTGGACTAAGTAATGCCCCAGCTGTATTTATGGATTTGATGAATCGAGTATTTCACCAATACTTGGATAAATTCGTTATTGTATTCATTGATGATATTTTGGTGTATTCTAAAGATGAGAAACAGCATGAGGAACATTTAAGAATAGTATTGGAGACTCTTCGCAGTGAGAAATTATACGCGAAGTTTAAGAAATGCGAGTTTTGGATTGACCGAGTAGTATTTTTCGGTCATGTGGTGACCGCTCAGGGGATTGAAGTCGACCCATTCAAGATCGAAGCAATACACAGTTGGGAAGCACCTATGGATGGAAATGAAGTTCGAAGTTTCCTAGGTTTAGCCGGTTACTATAGGAGATTTATCGAGGGCTTCTCAAAGATAGCAGCACCTATGATGAAGTTGACTCGAAAATGGGAGAAATTCTTATGGAATGATAAGTGTGAAGCGAGTTTCTAAGAATTAAAGAAAAGTTTGACGACAGCACCTGTGTTAACGATTCCAGACCCTACCAAGGACTTTGTAATATACAGTGATGCGTCGAAGCAAGGTCTTGGATATGTTCTGATGCAGCATGGCAAGGTGGTTGCATACACCTCCAGACAGCTTAAACAACATGAGTTAAAATACCCTACTCATGATCTAAAATTAGCCACTGTAGTTCATGCGCTAAATATTTGGAGGCATTACTTGTACGGACGAAGGTGTGAAATTTTTACCGATTATAAAAGTTTGAAGTATTTGTTTACTCAGAAGGAGCTAAACATGAGGCAAAGAAGGTGGCTTGAGTTGGTGAAAGATTATGATTGCATGATCCAGTATCATCCAGGCAAGGCCAATGTAACACCCCAATTCACAACTGGGACATTACACGCCGTAGAACCCTCGTGAGGTCTACCAGGCTAACACTTGACATAAAAACCACAAGGTAATCCCGAATGATGCACTCAAAAGTAAATAAGGCCGTGGCCTCGTCCAAAACATTTTTAACATAAGACATGAACAAAGATAAAATACTAATTCATTGCCCACGCAGGGGACTTAAACCAAGTTTCAAAATAGACAGTCTAACTTCAATACTCGACAATGCCATGACAAAACATAAAAATGCAGACTCGAGCCACATCATCAAGCCAGCCCATCATTTGCATGCATGTCCTGTGCTTGCTCCTCAGCCCTCCCGGTACCTGAAATGCATAAGACGCATTTCCCCCATTTAAGGGGTTAGCATTCGAATAGCTAGTGCAAGTACACAATTACACAACATTATATACATACACGATTCAACGCAAACAAATCGATAGAAGAATCATTTTGAAAATCAATATTCCGGAATATCACATTAACACCAACACAGTATATCAACAAGTTTTCCACATCACAATTATCCACGCTTGGTAACTCGCGACCGTACCCATTAGTATCGGCCCCCAGAGGTCCCGTCGGACCGTCCCCAGGTGAGAAACCACTTCTGCGGCCGTACCCATTAGTATCGGCCCCGAGGTCCCGTCGAACCGTCCCAGTGGAAGAACATCAACGCACGCACCCAAGTCCACTTAGTGGCCGTACCCATTAATATCGGCCCCCGGAGGCCCCATGCCATCCCGGTGGAAGAGTAACCAACACAATCATTCAATAAACCGGTTTATATCATTCGCATCAAAACCGTACACACATAATGAAATATAATACATGTACTTGCCTTGGATAATACGTCTGCGAAGGAAAGCAGCGAAGGAATAGGTTACGATCCGAACAATCCTCTCAAATCCGACCCTAACACAATAATGATATACAACAAATCTCAACATCATGAATAAGAAGAAATTCATCCTAGTTCTACCCGTTGGGACAATTCATCGGACACCACGAGCGCATAAGGAAATGAAATCGGTCAACGGTGTAATAACGGGATTTCATCCCAACCAATAACAAGAAAACCAAGGGTCACGAGTATACTATCAAAATCTAACAACAACATCGGTTAATCCGGATTAAAACACAAGATCACCACCAAACCCTCCCCAAAATCATACTAGGGTGAAAGGAGTTCTTACCTCTTGAAGATTCAAGCCCTATAATCCGAAGAACACGTGCTAGATCCACAATCCGAGCTACACGATCGAAGGAAGATGAAGAAAAACACACAATCAAATGGTAGATGGAGAAAAATCCCCCTCTCAACCCTCTCTCTCTCGCGTACGGTGGAAGGAAGGAAAAATGAGCTGCAGCCGCTGAAAAGAAATGCTGATATAGCGCTGACCGCATTGTGTGCCGCGGCTCAGCTAAACTGTGCCGCGGCATAGGGCCAAAAATTGCGCCCAGTGATCGGCTGACCGCTCGTTGTGCCGCGGCTCATTCGAAGTGTGCCGCGGCGCAGATTCGGCATGTGCCGCAGCGCAGATTCGGCATGTGCCGCGGCCCTGCCGGACTGTGCCGCGGCACGCGGTACAGTCAGTTTTGGCCGGCAAGTGCCACAGGGGTGTGCCGCGGCCCGGACAAGTGTGCCGCGGCACTGACTGTGTGCCGCGGCGCACAATCCTTGTGCCGCGGCACACGGTACAGCCTGCTCGGCCAACAACTGGGTAATGTGTGTGCCGCGGCGCACAATCCTTGTGCCGCGGCCCACACCCGCCCTCGGGTCCCAAAATGACGAAAAATGATCCGGAAAGAGAATAAAAGCAATAGGAATCGATATTTGGGCAACAATAACACGAAATGAAAGTATGGAACCCCAAAACGATCCGAGGTACACAACCAAAGTCGAACAAGGAACGAATTCCCTAAACTTCTCGGAAATTACAAAAACGGCCCAAACATCCGAAAATCACGATACAACGTCGTATTAACAATCCGAAACCCACAACATGCTCTACTCAATCATACGAGCTCATGGAAGTAAGAAAACGACGAAATCGAACTAGTTTAACGAGAATCGAATACACATGAGACAAAATATAACACAAGATGAAATTACGTAAAAACGTTATCGAGACCCGTCTAAGCGGAGAAACTCCAAGAACAAAATAGGTTCAGAATTACAAAACAGCGCCAAGCGAGTTGTCCGAAACGAATATGCACCAAAAGTAGAAATTACTAAAAATAGAAAACGCGGATATTACATTATCTCCCCCTAAAAATAAGTTTCGTCCCGAAACTTACAACACGAATAACTCGGGGTATCTCGACCTCATACTCTCCTCCGTTTCCCACGTGGCTTCCTCGGATCCATGCCTCGACCACTGCACTTTGACCAAAGGAATGGTTTTGTGCCTGAGTTGCTTAACTCGATGCTCTAAGATCTGAATCGGCCTCTCCTCGAAGGTAATGTCGGGCCCCAACTCGATCTCTCCAAAATCAATAATATGGCTAGGGTCCGATACGTACTTCCTAAGTTGGGAAACATGAAATACGTTATGCACGTGGCTCAGGGACGGCGGCAAGCCTAACCGATACGCAAGCTCTCCGACTCTATCTAAAATCTCAAACGGCCCGATAAATCTTAGACTAAATTTACCCTTCCGACCGAAGCGGTAAACTCCCCGTGTCGGCGACACTTTAAGCAAGACGTGATCTCCCACCTCAAACTCCAACGGTCGGCGACGTGTATCGGCATAAGACTTCTGCCGACTCTGGGCCGCCAACAATCTACCACGAATCAGGGTAATCTTCTCCCTCGTCTCAACTATCATGTCGGGCTCGGTACCGATTAGCTCGGACGTATCATCCCAACACTGTAACACCCCGAGATATTCGGAATAATTACAGCGCCGTAAATCCTTTAAGTAAGGATTTACAAGGCTAATTAAAAAAGAAAGTAAATCTAAGACATCAATACTGCGGAAATTCAAGTTTGTGAAAACGTACAACTGGTTCAACGAGTAATTAATACAACCATATCGAATAATATCAATAAGACACGCGTAATCGAGTACAGAAACCAAACCAAGAAAACAAATCTCCAATAACACTAAACATCACTGAGCCCCTTCGTCGTCACGTCGGTACTGTGGCTGTTTCTCTGCTCCTCGGCTACCTGAACATCAAAACAAATGTCCACCCCCGAAGGGGTTAGCAAAATGATGCTAGTACAAGTATCATGTTAAACAATTCGAATATGCATCAACAATACATAACAAGATACACCACACGGACTTCCGCTACCGGAATCCGACAATGCGAATCTACAAGATTCCATTACACAGCATAGGTATTCCAATGATCCAGCGCCCTCAGCATAGATCCCAAGATGATCCCGTCGGACCAACACGAGGTGGAAATAACCCGTCCAATGATCCAGCGCCCTCAGCCTAGATCCCAAGATGATCCCGTCGGACCAACACGAGGTGGACATCCGATCCAGCGCCCTCAGCATAGATCGTACAACGTATACAAACACAATTCATGCATACACATATGCCAAATCATTATGTTCATCAACATGAACATATAAACACTATATAACGAATATCATGGCAAATCAACGAAGTAAATATCATGTTCAACAACATGAATAATCATACGCATGCTCCAAAAATACCGATATTAACATATCACGATACTTGCCTCGAAGATGGCAAGAACGATATACTTCAATGATCTCAACACTTTCGAAAGTCGCCTCCTTCGATCAACGTAGCAAGCTTGAACCTTAACAAAAGGAATGATATACAAATCATCTCAAGTCGAACAATGGCCTAACAATTCGGCTACGGCCGAAAATCTCAAAATAAACAATGCATGCGGATTGCTTAGCGCGCGCTACGTACTCGTAACGTGCGCTAAAGCGACTGATAGCGTCGCTATCGTATAAGACTAGCGTCGCTAGCCACGGGTAGCGATCGGCTGGTCTCATAACGTACGCTACGTCGTTTGTGTGTTAATCGAACCCGATAGCGCACGTTAACTCACACATGTTAGCGTGCGCTAATCTTGCATGGCGAATCGCAAACCGAAAACTGGGTTGAATGGTGAAGAACTCATGAATTCTACCGTGATAATACAAGTTATCCTCGGGCATATCATTCTAATAAGGTTTGTGGAAGTTTTATCATTATGAAATACAAATATACGGATAGTCATCTCAATATCATAATCCATCTACGATCTTCAAGAAATAATCTAAGTTCCGATCGTCTTACGTTCCAAAACACATGATTCCAACGTGTACAATGTAGCAACTGGGTAATATCCGATTACTGATCATAAATCGATTTGAACATGCTTAGGAGTCCTTATAATAAGATGGTTCAAAGGTTCATACGATATATAGTGCCGATACGTCAAAAGTATCCTTCTAACATGTGATGACCGATTATAACGAAATACTTGCTATCCAAACATGATTCGAACTTCCTTAGGAACAATACTAACATCGGTGAAGAATCACCTACCTCAAAGTAGTGAAGAACACGGAGGAAAATGAAGCAATCCAACACCGAAGGCTTGAACACCAATCTCCAATGATATACGATCTTCAATCTCGAACTAGGAGGTTGATACGAAGTGTTTAGGACGAAGGGAGTTATGTTCTAAGTGTAAGAGTTCGGGTTATGGGAGGAGAAAGAATCAAATCACGAATAGGATCTTTGTCTATTTATAATAAATGGCTATTAGCGCGCGCTAGTCCACCTTTCGTAGCGTGCGCTAACGGCTGTCTGACTTAACTGAAGTCAGCACTTAGCGTGCGCTACGCATATGCCTGTAGCGTGCGCTGAGGTGTTGACTTGGCTTTTCCCGAAAGCCGTCCAGGTTCATCCCGACACGATCCGACAGGGGTCCCCGGCCAGATCTCACCTACCGCACGTCTCAATCAATTTGACCACGCATAGCGTGCGCTAATGATCCCTTGTAGCGTGCGCTATGAATCCCTGTTAGCGTACGCTACACGCAGCCTGTAGCGTGCGCTACATGCACAGAATTTCAATCTCTATATCACATATACGAAATTATACGCTCGACAACATCGGATTATGAAATACGGAGAATAGTGCTCAAACAAAAGTACAATCATTACAATATCACAAGTTCCAATTACATAACAGAAATCTCGGGTATTACATCCTTCCTCCCTAAAAAGAAGTTTCGTCCCGAAACTTAGGATGAAAACAACTCCGGATATTTAGCCTTCATACCGTCCTCCGTTTCCCAAGTGGCCTCTTCGACTCCATGTCGTGACCATTGTACTTTAACCAAATGTATTGGTTTATTCCTCAATTGTTTGATCCGGCTCTCAAGTATCTTGATTGGTCTCTCTTCGAAGGTGCCATCATTAGCTATCTCGATCTCGTTGAAATCAATGACGTGGTGGGTCCGGTACATACTTCCGCTTGGGATACGTGAAACACATTGTGAACATGACTCGGCGATGGCGGTAAGGCCAACTGTATGCTAAATCCCCAACTCTCTCTAGGATCTCAAATGGTCCGATATATCTCGGACTAAGCTTGCCTCTTCTCCCAAAACGGAAAATCCCTCGTGTAGGAGACACCTTCAATAGTACGTGGTCCCCAAAGATCGAACTCTAGAGGGCGGCGACGTATATCGGCATAAGACTTCGCCGACTGGGCGATCAGCAGTCTCTCTCGAATCAAAGCTATCTTTTCTTGAGTCGAATAATCAATTCCGGTTCCGTCCGATCAAATCCAAGAATCATCCCAACTCGGGGTGATCGGCATCTTCTCCGTAAAGCTTCAAATGGTGCCATCTTAATTGAAGCATGCCAACTATTATTGTAGGTGAATTCAACTAATGGCAAATGAACTTCCCAATCGGTTGACCAATCCAAAGCAGGCTCTAAGCATGTCTTCTGATTTGAATAGTCCTTTCTGACCACCGTCTGTTTGGGGATGATAAGTCAGTGCTAAAGTTGAGCTTAGTCCCCAAAGCCTTGTGGGTGCTTTCAGTGCGACACAAAGCGACCATCTCGATCCGAAATAATGGTCTTGGCGTCCCATGCAATCGACTATCTCGCAATAAATACTCGCCAATCTCTCGGGTCCCCATGTATCTTTGATCCCTAGGAAATGAGCCGACTTGGTTAGTCGATCAACTACAACCCAAATCGTGTTCATTCCTGTTCTAGTCCTTGGCATATTGGTGATGAAATCCATCGAAATGTCCTCCCACTTCCATTCAGGGATCGGAAGCGGCTTTAACATCCCGACAGGTCGCTGATGTTCAATCTTAACCAGCTGACAAGTAAAACACTTCTAAACGAACTCAGCTACGTAATTCTTCATATTCCCCACCAAGTTTTGCTTTAAATCCTCATACATCTTATCACTGCACAGGTGAATAGAATAGGGCGTGCTATGAGCTTCCTTCAAAATTGTCCGCCTCAAATCATCATCCTCGGGAACGCAAAGTCGACTCTGAAATCTCAGAACTCCATCATCTTGTATCACGAATCCTGGGGCTTTTCCTTTCTTTACTTCATCACATAATCGAAGGATTAAAGAATCGTCCAACTGCTTAGATTTGATCTCCTCGACTAGTGATGAAGTCAGTTCCATCACATACAGTTGCCCTTGGATTCCTGGTGCCCATACTTCAATCCCCTCGCGGATCAGTTCTCGTTGAATACTGGTTTGGGACGTGAGAGCTTCCAACACTCGAAGAGAAACAGGTTTACGGCTCAAAGCATCGGCTACTACATTTGCTTTCCCCGGATGATAGAGAATCTCCAAGTCGTAATCCTTGATCAATTCCAACCACCTTCTCTGCCTCATGTTTAATTCTTTCTGACTGAAAATGTATTTGAGGCTCTTATGATCTGTAAAGATCTGACAATGAGTGCCGTACAAATAATGTCGCCAAATTTTCAAGGCAAAGACCACAGCTGTTAGCTCCAGATCATGAGTCGGATAATTAACTTCGTACGGTTTCAATTGCCGAGAAGCATAAGCGATTACTTTATCCTTCTGCATCAACACACAACCCAAACCCTGATTTGAAGTGTCACTGTATACCATGAATCCATCAGTTCCCTCTGGCAGTGCTAATATTGGTGCTGTCGTCAGTCTCCTCTTAAGTTCGTCAAAACCAGCCTGGCATTTCTCATTCCACGTGAACTTTTGAGTTTTACCTTAAATGAGTGAGCGGACGAGCAATTTTGGAAAATCCCTCTACAAAGCGGCGATAATATCCGGCCAAGTCCTAAGAAGCTTGGACTTCTTTCACGTTTTAGGAGCTTCCCACTCCAAGATTGCTTCGACTTTCTTCGAGTCCACGAACTCCGTCGGATGATATCACATGCCCAAGGAAGGTTACTTCCTTAAGCGAGTCGCATTTAGAAAGCTTAGCATACAAACTGTTCCTTTCTCAAGATGCTCAAAACCACACGTAAATGTTCGGCATGTTCCTCTGCGTCCTCGAATATATCAAAATGTCGTCAATGAAAACGACCACAAATTTATCCAAGTACTCCAAGAATACCCGATTCATCAATTGCATGAATACCGCAGAGCATTGGTAAGTCCAAATGGCATCACTACAAATTCATAATGCCCGTCATCGATCTCAGCGATTTCGTATATCCGATCCCTTAATTCTCAATCGATGGTATCCTGATCGCAAGTCAATCTTCGAAAATACCCTTGCCCCTTGCAGTTGATCGAATAAGTCGTCGATCCGAGGTATAGGATACTTATTCTTGATCGTCATTTTGTTAAGCTCCCTGTAATCAATACACAGTCGGAGGGACCCGTCTTTCTTAGGACAAAGAGCAGGCGCTCCCAAGGAGAAACGCTAGGTTGAATATAGCCCTTCGTAACAATTCCTCCGATTGCTTCTTGAGTTCATACATCTCGGTTGGCGCCATGCGGTATGGTGCCACAGAAATAGGGGCTCCAGGCTCTAATTCGATGGTGAATTCCACTTCTCTTTGCGGAGGTAACCACAGTAGTTCGTCAGGAAATACATCTGAGAACTCATTCACAACTGAAATAGACGAGAGCTCTACTCCTTCCTCTTTCCTCATGGCATAACACCAAAGTCCATGACATCCCTGTTTCAGTAATTTTAAGGCTTTCATTGCTTTGATCAATTTTCCCGAGATTCCCGGTCTCCATCCTCGGAATAAGTGTTCAGACCCGTCATCAGCAATGATAGAAATGACTCTCTCTCGGTAATTCAGGATAGCTCCATAACGGTTGAGCCAATCGTCTCCGAGAATTAAATCGTCACCGTAGATGTCAACAACAATGAGATTCGACGGCCAATCTTTCCCTCCTATAGATACTGGAAAATCTCTAGCCTCTAGGGTTCCCACAATTCTCTCTCCACTCGGCAATCCCACAACATACGGTTCACAATCAATTAAGCACGAGATTTTTAAACGATTTACACAGTTCAATGATACAAAAGAATGTGTAGCTCCGGAATCGAATAAAACACTAACTGGTTGCAAAAGGATCTGAATCGTACCTGATGCAACAGTGGTGTTCTGATTATCAGATCTCCTCATTTCGTACAGGCGCGGAGGAACGGACCCAGCACTGGATGTCTCTCTCTTCCCAACGTTCTGCTGCTGAAATCCACTCTGCTGTGTCTGGTTCACACTTATCTCCTTAAGGCTGGTCTTTGGAGTGCGGGTACCAAAGATCTAGTAGCGGCTCCACGTAAGGCCGCACGGTGCCCTTCTTGCCTGACAATCGTAACAAGTCACGAGAAGATGCGGGGCAATCACGTCGAATATGCCACCTTTCGACCACAATTGTAGCATTTCTTTGATGCGTCAGCTGCGATGTTGTCGGAACTTCTTTCCGCCTTTAGAAGGATGTGGAGGTTTCTAGCCGAATAAAGGAAGGCGGCCCTTGCGGGCCCCACCACTCTTGTTTTACGCAAAGCCGCGGTCACCTTACGCTTCTTTGCCTCTCTGATTTCTCCACCGTCTCTTTCATGTCGTAGGCCGGCGCTTTGTCTTGATCTTTGTGCAACGTAGTACACTCGAATCCGGACATGTCTTCTGAATCTCGGCTTCATCCGCATATCAAAATGAAAAATCTTTTCTACCTCCGTTCGACCAAGTGTCGCACACAAGTCGGTGATGATTAAAAGTTTTAATTACATCATCACGAGATGCCTCCGAACTCTGTGGTGAGAAAAACTCTCGGATCTTTGCCTCTCTAAGCTGGGCGAGGACAATCGTGCTTCCATCATTAGTTTGAATTCCGTCGATCCGCATTATGATTCTCGGGTCGAATAGCTTCCCACCAATCAAAGGCCTCCCGGTCGGAAAATCCGGGCAATGGGAACCTTAGGTCCTCGGGACAATTAAGACCCGCGAATATCTTCTCCAACTCCTTGAGCCGGTGATCCCAAGTAAGTGCCTCGGCAGATCCGTCAAATTTTGGCGGGTGCAATTTAACCACCTCGGCCAAGCCATCTGTCTCCCGGTTATCCTCGTGGTGCTGCTGTCCCATCGCCGTCTGCATGCGATCAACGACACGAATGCGGTTTATCTGCGCCACCACTGTTGAAGCACTCGGCATGTTAGGATTTGCGTCATCATTCGCCGATCCTTGCGCCCTCGAGAATGGGAATCGGTTCGACTAGCCGATATTTCGGGGTAGTTGCGGAATCCTCATGTCTCATGTTACCACGTCGCGTCCACGACCGCGTCGCGTCCACGTCCTCCTCTCAACATATCAGAAACGCAATTTCTCAATATCCGAACAAAATTTTTGAAATAAAGTCCGTCAATACTCACAAAACAAGTAATTAAGTAAAGCGGTAGTATAAGAGATTAAGAGACTTACAACCACGGTCCACATGACGACTTGGTGAGCGGTGATGTTACAAAGCGACGTAAATCAAATAACGTACACAGACCCAACTAAAACCCATTGCCAAGATATCCATGAATCTTAGCTCCGATACCATATTCTCGTAACACCCGAGATATTCGAATAATTACAGCGCCGTAAACCCTTTAAGTAAGGATTTACAAGGCTAATTAAAAAGAAAGTAAATCTAAGACATCAATCTGCGGAAATTCAAGTTTGTGAAAACGCATAACCGGTTCAACGAGTAATTAATACAACCATATCGAATTAATATCAATAAGACACGCGTGCTCGAGTACGAAACCAAACCAAGAAAACAAATCTCCAATAACACTAAACATCACCGAGCCCCTTCGTCGTCACGTCGATCGTGGTCATTTCTCTGCTCCTCGGCTACGAACATCAAAACAAATGTCCACCCCGAAGGGGTTAGCAAAACGATGCTAGTACAAGTATCATGTTAAACAATTCGAATATGCATCAACAATACATAACAAGATACACCACACGGACTTCCGCTAGGAATCGACAATGCGAATCTACAAGATTCCATTACAGCATGGGTATTCCAATGATCCAGCGCCCTCGGCATAGATCCCAAGATGATCCGTCGGACCAACACGAGGTGGAAATAACTCGTCCAATGATCCAGCGCCCTCAGCCTAGATCCCAAGATGATCCCGTCGGACCAACACGAGGTGGACATCCGATCCAGCGCCCTCAGCATAGATCGTACAACGTATACAAACACAATTCATGCATACACATATGCCAAATCATTATGTTCATCAACATGAACATATAAACACTATATAACGAATATCATGGCAAATCAACGAAGTAAATATCATGTTCAACAACATGAATAATCATACGCATGCTCCAAAAATACCGATATTAACATATCACGATACTTGCCTCGAAGATGGCAAGAACGATATACTTCAATGATCTCAACACTTTCGAAAGTCGCCTCCTTCGATCAACGTAGCAAGCTTGAACCTTAACAAAAGGAATGATATACAAATCATCTCAAGTCGAACAATGGCCTAACAATTCGGCCTACGGCCGAAAAGCTCAAAATAAACAATCATGCGGATTGCTTAGCGCGCGCTACGTACTCTACGTAACGTGCGCTAAGCCGGACTGTTAGGGTACGCTTTCGTATTAGACTAGCGTGTGCTAGCCACGAGCGATCGGCTCATTTGGTCTCATAACGTCGCTACGTCGTTTTGTGCGTTCTTGAACCCCGATAGCGCACGTTAACTCACACATGTTAGCGTGCGCTAATCTTGCATGTGAGAATCTGCAACCGAAACTGGGTTGAATGGTGAAGAACTCATGAATTCTACCGTGATAATACAAGTTATCCTCGGGCATATCATGCTAATAAGGTTTGTGGAAGTTTTATGATTATGAAATACAAATATACGGATAGTCATCTCATTATCATAATCCATCTACGATCTTCAAGAAATAATCTAAGTTAGATCGTCTTACGTTCCAAAACACATGATTCCAACGTGTACAACGTAGCAACCGGTAATATCCGATTCGATCATAAATCGATTTGAACATGCTTAGGAGTCCTTATAATAAGATGGTTCAAAGGTTCATACGATATATAGTGCCGATACGTCAAAAGTATCCTTCTAACATGTGATGACCGATTATAACGAAATACTTGCTATCCAAACATGATTCGAACTTCCTTAGGAACAATACTAACATCGGTGAAGAATCACCTACCTCAAAGTAGTGAAGAACACGGAGGAAAATGAAGCAATCCAACACCGAAGGCTTGAACACCAATCTCCAATGATATACGATCTTCAATCTCGAACTAGGAGGTTGATACGAAGTGTTTAGGACGAAGGGAGTTATGTTCTAAGTGTAAGAGTTCGGGTTATGGGAGGAGAAAGAACTGAAATCACGAATAGGATCTTGTCTATTTATAATAAATGGCTATTAGCGCGCGCTAGTCCACGCTCGTAGCGTGCGCTAACGGTATCGACTTAAGCGAAGTCGGCACTTAGCATGCGCTACGCATATGCCATAGCGTGCGCTAAGGCGTTGACTTGGCTTTTCCCGAAAGCCGTCCAGGTTCATCCCGACACGATCCGACAGGGGTCCCCGGCCAGATCTCACCTACCGCACGTCTCAATCAATTTGACCACGCATAGCGTGCGCTAATGATCCCCTGTAGCGTGCGCTATGAATCCCTGTTAGCGTACGCTACACGCAGCCTGTAGCATGCGCTACATGCACAGAATTTCAATCTCTATATCACATATACGAAATTATACGCTCGACAACATCGGATTATGAAATACGGAGAATAGTACTCAGACAAAAGTACAATCATTACAATATCACAAGTTCCAATTACATAACAGAAATCTCGGGTATTACAAACACAAAGGTGATCTGCACCTCCTCCCATACAACGCTTCGAATGGTGCCATTTTGATCGAGGCATGCCAACTATTGTTGTATGTGAACTCGATCAACGGCAAGTGTGTCTCACAATCATCCCTCCAATCTAAGGCACAGGCTCTCAACATATCCTCCAATGTCTGGATCGTCCGCTCCGACTGTCCGTCAGTCTGAGGGTGGTAAAACGTACTGAGTCTCAACTCGGTCCCCAAAGCTCGATGAACCGCCTGCCAAAAATGTGATACAAATCGGCCATCACGATCTGAAACAATACTCTTAGGAGTCCCATGCAATCTCACGATCTCCGCAATAAACACTCGGGCCAGCCTCTCCGGTCCCCAAGTATCCTTAATATTCAGAAAGTGAGCTGATTTGGTTAGTCGATCAACAATAACCCAAATCATGTTCATTCTAGTCCGAGTCCTAGGCATCCCGGTAATGAAGTCCATAGAGATGTCTTCCCATTTCCATTCCGGAATGGGAAGTGGTCGTAGCAACCCCGCGGGTCGCTGATGCTCAATCTTAACCTGCTGACAGTTCAAACACTTCGCCACAAACTCGCTAACATCCATCTTCAAATTACTCCACCAGTAGTTGCTCCTCACATCCTTGTACATTTTACTCGTACCAGGATGTATGGAGTAAGGCGTAGCATGAGCTTCACTCAAGATCTTCTGTCTCAGCTCAACAACACTTGGTACACAAAGTCTGCCGCGAAACCTCAAAACTCCATCATCGTGAACCACAAATCCAGGGGCTTTCCCCTTCCTCACATCCTCCCTTAACTGGACTAAAAACGGATCATCATACTGTTTCGCCTTGATATCATCAGTCAAGGACGAAGTGATCTCTAACGCACATAACTGGCCCTGGACTCTCTGAACCCAAACCTCAATATTTTGGCAAATAATATCTCGCTGGATCCTACTCTGTGGTGTAAGTACCTCTAACATCTGTAATGCCATCGGCTTCCGGCTCAACGCATCAGCCACTACGTTAGCCTTACCCGGATGGTAAAGTATCTCGAGGTCGTAATCTTTAATTAGCTCCAACCACCTGCGCTGTCTCATATTCAACTCTTTCTGACTGAAGATATACTTCAGACTCTTGTGGTCCGTAAAAATTTTACAAGACGATCCATAGAGATAATGCCTCCATATCTTTAAGGCGAAAACGACCACAACTAACTCCAAATTGTGCGTGGGATAATTTACCTCATAAGGTTTCAATTGGCTGGACGAATAAGCAATCACTCTGTCTCTCTGCATCAAAACACATCCTAGACCAAGGCCCGAAGCATCACTATACACTACGAAATCCTTGTTCCCCTGAGGCAATGCTAAAACGGGTGCGGTGGTCAAACATCTCTTTAACTCGTCAAAACTGTCCTGCCTGTCTGCGGTCCACTCGAACTTCTGAGTTTTCTGGAGCAACTGAGTGAGTGGTCTAGCGATCTTAGAAAATCCCTCAACGAATCTACGGTAATAGCCGGCAAGACCCAGAAAACTTCTCACCTCCTTCACATTCTTAGGCGGCTCCCAAGCCATCACTGCCTCTATCTTCTGCGGATCTACCCGAACTCCCTCTGCTGAAATCACATGCCCGAGGAACATCACTTCCTCGAGCCAAAACTCACACTTAGAGAACTTCGCGTACAACTGCTCCACTCTCAAGATGTCTAAAACAATCTGGAGATGTAAGGCATGCTCCTCACGACTCCGTGAGTAGATCAGAATGTTATCAATAAAGACGACTACGAATTTATCTAGATGCTCAATAAAAACTTTGTTCATTAACTGCATGAACACTGCTGGGGCGTTAGTTAGCCCGAAGGGCATAACCACAAACTCATAATGGCCATATCTCATCCGAAAGGCAGCTTTCGGTATATCGATGTCCCGAATCCTCAACTGGTAGTAACCCGATCGCAAATCGATCTTCGAAAAGACCGTCGCCCCCTGAAGCTGATCAAACAAGTCGTCGATCCGGGGCAAAGGGTATTTATTTTTGATGGTCAACTTGTTTAATTCTCGATAATCGATGCATAAACGAAGCGACCCATCCTTCTTCTTAACAAAGAGTACGGGCGCACCCCAAGGCGATGCGCTCGGTCGAATATACCCTTTATCTAACAATTCTCCCAACTGATTCTTCAGCTCTATCATCTCCGACGGTGCCATACGGTACGGTGCTCGAGATATAGGGGCTGCATTCGGCTCAAGATCGATAGGAAACTCCACCTCTCGCTGCGGTGGTAATCCCGGCAAGTCATCTGGGAAAACATCGGGATACTCACAAACAACTGGAATTGACGACATGTCAATTCCACCATCCTCCGCCTGCAGAGCGTAACACCAATAGCCGACACAACCCTGGTTCAGAAGTTTCATCGCCTTTAAGGCGCTAATCACACTCCCCGATCTCCCCGGCTTTCGACCGATGAGGGTATACTCGGTGCTGTCCTCGGCTACTATCGAGATGGTACGAGTCCGATAGTTCATGATAGCACCGTGACGCTCTAACCAATCGTCCCCTAGGATTAAATCTTCACCCTTAAGGTCTATAACAATGAGATTCGAGGGCCAATCTCGGCTCCCGATCCTCATGGGGCAATCCCTAACTTCCCGGTCCCCAACCATACGATCCCCGCTAGGCGTACCCACCACAAATGGTTCACACTCAAACAAGCAGTTAAAGCCAATACGATTCACACAATCCGATGCAATAAAGGAATGGGTAGCACCTGAATCAAAAAGCACGGAAACTGGATGAGTAAGGATCTGAGTGGTACCTGACGCCACCGGAATGTCTGCCTCCTCTGTGCACCTCATCTGATATAATCGGGGGTGAACTGAACCCGAACTCGAGGCTGCACGGCGATCCGGCTGGCCCCGACCCCTACCACGACCCGAACCCTGTGGAACATGAGTGGCTGGAATACTGTGATCCTTCTGATCAGTAGTGGTAGTCGGAACTCTAGTGGCCCTGGTGGCCCTCTCACAATGAGCTGCCCGATGTCCGGTCTGTCCGCAAGTAAAGCAAGCAACTAACGGAAATGGGCAATCCTTCATAACGTGCTCGGGCTGACTGCAATTAAAACAAACTCTCCCTCCAGGTGCCACAGACTGGACCGAACGGTTACCCTGGGATCCACCGGCCTGATGAAACGGCCTCTTCCCTGGTGTAGGAGCAGAACGAGACCTCGAAAACTGTCCACCTTTACCGGCCGAGAACCCGCCGGTAGTCTTCTGCTTCTTAGCTTCCGTAACGTCTCGATTGGGACGACCATCTCGATCGCGGAGCGCGATCTCAGTATTCTTTCAAAGTGGCACACATGAGCGGTGCCATACTCTGCACGATATGCGGCTTCTTGCGCATTTTGAAGTAACGTATTTTATCAGCCTACGGTCTCAGTTGTTCTCTTTCGAATCCCAATGCGATTGTAAGAAATGATGGCACGAGAAATAGGCACATCCCGAGGTGTAGCGGTGAAGAATTCCACAATTCTGCGCTCCTTGGTAGCGGTGGACAATACTCTGCTTCCATAGCAGCCTTGAATTCCTCCCAAGTAGCTCGACGGTCTCTGGGCACAACGGCCTCCCACCATTCCGTAGCTTCCTTATCCGGGAGGTACTGGCGATATGTACCCTCCTGTCTTCGGGACAAGCTACGGCATCAAAGGTCTGGACAACTGAAAGAGCCAATTCTCCCAACCGAGGAGTCGAAGCTCCGGAGAAACGAGGAGGGTGCATCTTAGTCATCGTCTGAAGCCATTTACTAGCCTCCTCTTCGGGTGTCGGGGCGGATTAAGCGTCGCCCAGGCTATCCCGAGCAAGCCGAGCTACTAGCTGGAAATGGCGGTAGCCGGCGTCGGCATTATTACCCGACGGCCTTGAGTGAGAGGCCGAGTCCGCGAGAGGGAGAAATTGAGCCCTCTTCATTATCGGCACCCGACCACGGCCTCGGCGCGTCCCTAGTGGTCTACCACCACGACCTCTCAACATACTAGAGGAAGAATGAAAAGAACAAAATCGAAAGATTCACAATTAAAAAGTTGGTATCACAATTCGAATCCCGAACAACGCAAGAAAAGCGAATTACGGGAATATAAGAGTTCGAGGAGACTTACGACCACGAGCCGCACGAAAAGACGGTAGCATGATGATATTAGGCTCAACGATCGACTCTAAATGACGCCACTAACAGACCCAAAATTAACCGACAGCCTAGGTATTCAAGACCTAAGCTCTGATACCATAAATGTAACACCCCAATTCACAACTGGGACATTACACGCCGTAGAACCCTCGTGAGGTCTACCAGGCTAACACTTGACATAAAAACCACAAGGTAATCCCGAATGATGCACTCAAAAGTAAATAAGGCCGTGGCCTCGGCCAAAACATTTTTAACGTAAGACATGAACAAAGATTAAATACTAATTCATTGCCCACGCAGGGGACTTAAACCAAGTTTCAAAATAGACAGTCTAACTTCAATACTTGACAATGCCATGACAAAACATAAAAATGCATACTCGAGCCACATCATCAAGCCAGCCCATCCTTTGCATGCAAGTCCCGTACTTGCTCCTCAGCCCTCCCGGTACCTAAAATGCATAAGACGCATTTCCTCCATTTAAGGGGTTAACATTCGAATAGCTAGTGCAAGTAGACAATTACACAACATTATGTACATACACGATTCAACGCAAACAAATCGATAGAAGAATCATTTTGAAAATCAATATTCCGGAATATCACATTAACACCAACACAGTATATCAACAAGTTTTCCACATCACAATTATCCACGCTTGGTAACTCGCGACCGTACCCATTAGTATTGGCCCCCAGAGGTCCCGTCGGACCGTCCCCAGGTGAGAAACCACTTCCGTGGCCGTACCCATTGGTATCGGCCCCCAGAGGTCCCGTCGAACCGTCCCCAGGTGGAAGAACATCAACGCACGCACCCAAGTCCACTTCCGTGGCCGTACCCATTAGTATCGGCCCCCAGAGGCCCCATGCCATCCCCAGGTGGAAGAGTAACCAACACAATCGTTCAATAAACCAGTTTACATCATTCGCATCAAAACCGTACACACATAATGAAATATAATACATGTACTTGCCTTGGATAATACGACGCGAAGGAAACGACGAAGGAATAGGTTACGATCCGAACAATCCTCTCAAATCCGACCCTAACACAATAATGATATACAACCAATCTCAACATCATGAATAAGAAGAAATTCATCCTAGTTCTACCCGTTGGGACAATTCATCGGACACCACAAGCGCATAAGGAAATGAAATCGGTCAACGGTGTAATAACGGGATTTCATCCCAACCAATAACAAGAAAACCAAGGGTCACGAGTATACTATCAAAATCTAACAAAAACATCGGTTAATCCGGATTAAAACACAAGATCACCACCAAACCCTCCCCAAAATCATACTAGGGTGAAAGGAGTTCTTACCTCTTGAAGATTCAAGCCCTATAATCCGAAGAACACGTGCTAGATCCACAATCCGAGCTACACGATCGAAGGAAGATGAAGAAAAACACACAATCAAATGGTAGATGGAGAAAAATCCCCCTCTCAACCGTCTCTCTCTCGCGTACGGTGGAAGGAAGGAAAAATGAGCTGCAGCCGCTGAAAAGAAATGCTGATATAGCGCTGACCGCATTGTGTGCCGCGGCTCAGCTAAAGCGTACGCGCACGGGGGCCAAAATGCGCCAAATGATCGGTGACCGCTCGTTGTGCCGCGGCTCATTCGAAGTGTGCGCGCGCAGGTCGGCATGTGCCGCGGCCCTGCCGGATCAGCGGCCGCACGCGGTCTGATCGGTTTTGGCCGGCAAGTGCCAGGGTGTGCGCGGCCGGACAAGTGTCTTTGCGGCTTGCGGCTGTGTGCCGCGGCGCACAATCCTTGTGCCGCGGCACACTGCTTTCGGCCAACAAGCCGTAATGTGTGTGCCGCGGCGCACAATCCTTGTGCCGCGGCCCACACCCCCCCTCGGGTCCCAAAATGACGAAAAATGATCCGGAAAGAGAATAAAAGCAATAGAAATCGATATTTGGGCAACAATAACACGAAATGGAAGTATGGAACCCCAAAACTATCCGAGGTACACAACCAAAGTCGAACAAGGAACGAATTCCCTAAACTTCTCGGAAATTACAAAAACGGCCCAAACATCCGAAAATCACGATACAACGTCATATTAACAATCCGAAACCCACAACATGCTCTACTCAATCATACGAGCTCATGGAAGTAAGAAAACGACGAAATCGAACTAGTTTAATGAGAATCGAATACACATGAGACAAAATATAACACAAGATGAAATTACGTAAAAACGTTATCGAGACCCGTCTAAGCGGAGAAACTCCAAGAACAAAATAGGTTCAGAATTGCAAAACAGCGCCAAGCGAGTTGTCCGAAACGAATATGCACCAAAAGTAGAAATTACTAAAAATAGAAAACGCGGATATTACAGCCAACGTAGTTGCAGATGCCTTAAGTCGCAAGACGAGAGGAGAATTGTGCAATATGATCACTACTCAAGAGCAGCTCATTCAAGATTTTTCGAGATTGAATATTGAAGTTGTTAGACCAAAGGGAACAACATCAATTTTATCAGCTCTAGTGGTTCAACCAACCTTACGGGAAAGAATTAAGAGAGCTCAATCCCAGGATGAGATATTAAGTAGAATGAAAGAGTTGGCCATATCTGCAGACAATAAGGGTTTTGGAATAGCAAGTGATGGTACCTTGATGTACGAATGGAGAATTTGTGTGCCCAGAGATGAGGGTATGATAAAGGAGATTTTAATCGAGGCTCATAGTACGCCATATACTGCCCACCAGGTGTAATAATCGTACCTTTTATCGCTTATAATTATGAATTTATGAACTTTGTAGTTTGGTTAGTAATTTTTTTTGAATATTGGTATCATGTGTTTGATTCGAGATTGAGCCTGTATGTTGTGTTTCTTGTTAGTATTCCGTTAATATCCGTTATCGTTGTGTCGAACCGCTTATATAAACACGCAGCGGGATTAGCGTGCGCTAATTTATATGGGTAGCGTACGCAATGGAAGTTGTAGGCTAGCGCGCGCTACTACAAGAAGTTACGCACGCTAACCGGCAGCATGGGGCAGTCCAGAGAGCACTGGATAGGGACTAAAAATCGAGCTAGCGCACGCTAAGGCATCATAGTAGCGCACGCTAGGGGAACAGGTAGCGCACGCCACTGTTGGGTGATAACGCGCGCTAAGTGACCCAGACAGTAAGGACAGTGAGGTATGGACTTTGGCCAGACCAACAGGTAACGTGTGCTAAGACGGTCGTTGCGTGCGCTAACTCGTCAGTCGTAGCGCATGCTATTCGGTCGTAACGCTCGCTACCGGTATGGACAGAAGGGTTTCTGAATAGGGCAGAAGGTTCTGGACTTAGATTGGGCACCAGATAGCGCACGCTAAGGCGAGAGCTGCGAGCGCTAACTCGGCGGTACAACGCACGCTAACTTGATTGAGTAGCGCACGCTGTCGGATGTGGTGCACACCAGCTCGGCTGGGCAGAAGGGTCTGGGCTGCAAACCTAAGCGGATAGCGCACGCTATTCGGTAAGCGTTAGCGCGCGCTAGGGTGCACTTATATAAATACATGTGTTGTGGTCAACACTTGTCATTTTTCATCTTCTCTCCTCTTCTTCGAGCTTCTAGACGACCCCAGGGCTGTGTAGGCGAGGGTTTTGTCGGAGCACGGTTGAAACTCAAATCTTTTCAACTTCAAGTAGAGATCTGTCAATCCTACATCATCTTCACCAAGGAATTGAGGTAATCCTTCCGTAGAACCCTAACTTTGGGGAAATTTGGGGGTTTTGGGGATCTCGTTTCTCCAACCGTTTTAGCTCCAAATTATGATGGATTGTAGTTGAAAATAGTTGCATAAGTATGATTTCATGATTTCCTCAAGGTTTTGTGGATTGATTCCAAATCTTCTTTTGTAAATCGAGCAAAACCCATTATGCCCTCGTAGTGCTCGATTAAATGGTCCTAAGGGTAAAACTTAGGATGGATTTTAGTGTTTTCCAACAAAATTGTAAATGATTAAGCCTCAATGTTTGTTAGGAGCGGGATTTGGAAGATAGTTCGGACCGTATCCTTGTTCGTTGTATGTTCCTTTGAGAGTAAGAAAGTCCAGGCAAGTACTTTATTGCATTTGTTTATGGCATGCATTTCTATGATGGTTTAGAGAATGATGAGAGTTGAATGGTTATTCTCGGGTACTCTCAATCGGGGATTGACTCGACGGGGTCACACGGGGACCTGGTGGCTTAGCGGCTGGACCGGTCACGAGAGATACTTTGAGTGGACATCCTCACCTGGGGATTGCTCGACGGGGCACACAGGGACTTAGTGGCTTGAGGGCCGGACCGGGTCGCGAGGATTGTCGGAGTGTTTTTACTGGTGATCGATATTGATATTCCGGAATATCGCGAATTGAACTGTTTTGGATTTTGAAATGATTTGGAAATGCTTGTGGATTAAAATAATTGTAATACTGTACTTGCACTAGCGGTTGTGGCTAACCCCATTGTTGGGGTGGAATGATTTGTACATTTCAGGTATTCTCGAGGGACAGGATGTGGCGCACACGGAGTTGAAAAGCACACTGGATGTTAGAGAGCTTGTATCAGTCGTTGTATTTGTGATGTTTGAGTCAGTTTTATATACTGTATTATGGTTGGTTTTGAGTTGTACTTTGTCATGTAATGTTTGCGTTCAGTTATTGATGTTGAAATATACTATTTTGGCCGCGGCCGAGGCCTAACTTGTGTTTAGTATCCTTTGTTGGACTGTTATGTCATGGTTATTATGTATTGGATTGTGGTTTAATCCTGTGTGTCGTCACCCTGGCGGTACCTTTGTGTGTCCTATGGCGTGTAATAACCCAAAGTGAAATTGGGGTGTTACATTTATGGTATCGGAGCCTAGATTTCGGAAATACCTAGGCCTTTGGTCATTTGATTGTCAAGTCGTAAGAGTCGTATAAACTGATCGAGCTCAACACCGTGTGTTGCTGTCGAGCCGTGTGACCCATGGTGGTAAGACTCCTTAACTCTCTCTTTGTGCCTTGTCGCTTTCATAGTAGGGTAGATTTAAATTCCTTGGATTGTGAACTGTTCTGATAATTTTAATCCTTCTATATCTCAGTATGTTGAGAGGCCGTGGTGGACGTGGCGGATGGGGACGCGGAAGAGGCCGTGGTCGTGGTACCGCTAACGAATCTGGCACATATTCTAATGATGCATCTGATTCGGCATCCCATACGGAGCCGAACACTGCTTCTCTGAACCAGAGCGGTCAACCAGATCCTACTGTAAGTCAAGAACCGTCGGCTGAAACTAATGTGAATGCCGGTATAGCTGCTATACTCCAGCAGGTAGCAGCACAATTAGTCAAGTTGAATGAATTCGGGCATCACGATCAACCGACAGATGAGAGTAAATGGCTTCAAGGAGTGATGAAAATGCAACCTCCTCGTTTTACTGGTGCGTCTGATACGTTGGGCTGGGAAGGATGGTTGTTTCAGTTTGGCAGGATTTTTGACGCCGTTGCGTGCCCTGAAGAGAGACGGGTCCCTATTGTACAGTAATTCCTTGACAAGGAGGCTGCGGATTGGTGGGAAGCTGTGAAACCGACGGATCGTGTGGCCACTTGGGCCGAGTTTAAAGCTGCGATAGAGGAAGAGTATTGTCCTTGGCCTATTAAAGAAAAACGAATTACAGATTTCTTTACGGCAACACCTTAAGATGTACCTGTCACCGAGGCCATTGTTACGTATAATCAGCAACTGAATCATGTTCGTGAGCAAGTAAGGACCGAAGCGGATAAAATCAGTTACTTTGATTTGAGAATGAAACCCAGGATTCGTGAGGCTATGGCGGGTTTCAGATGCGTTACGTTGAAGGAATATCAGGATCGTGCTTTGGCTATCGAGATGGTCATTTCTGCGTCAAGGTCGGGTACCAAGATGAAGAAGCCGAAGACGACCGGTGGCTTTTCAGGAAGTAAGAGTGGTGGATTTCACAAATCTCAAGCTTCTCACTCTGCTATCGGGAAATCTGTTCAGCAAGCCAGTAGTGCTCCGAGTTTACAACTGGGCCAGTCTTCTGCCTTTGGTAGAGGACAATGTTTCAATTGTAATCAAACAGGCCATCAGTGTCGAGAGTGTCCACTTCCTCCCGTTATTTGTTTCACATGCGGTCAAGCCGGTCATTGGGCGGCTCATTGCGAGGCTGCCACCAGAATTGTTAAACAGCAGAGTTCGGCACCAACTCCGAGTGTGAACCCGGGGACTACATCTAATCAGCCGCAATAGACTTTGGGATGTGGAAGAGGCCGAGGCCGGTTGGATCGTCAAGCTGCATCGAGTGTAGGTTCGGTACAGCTAAGAGTGTACCAGATGAGGCGTGCGGACGACACAGAGGCTCCGGTAGATGCAGGTATGGCGCAAATACTCTCTCAACCTGTATCGGTATTATTTGATTCGGGAGCTACCCATTCATTCATTGCTCTTGATTGTGTGAAACGTTTGGGTCTTGGGTGTTTGATTGAGTGCGAACCATTCGTAGTAAGTACTCCTTGTGGAGAGCGTTTGATTGGGAACCAAGAGATTAAAAATTGTCTCGTGTATATCGGGAGTCGAGATTGGCCTTCAGACCTCATTGTGGTAGATCTGAAAGGAGAGGACGTAATTCTGGGAGATGATTGGTTAAATCGTCATGGTGCTATCAAGAACTACCGAACGTGAACTATTTCTATAATAGCGGAAGATGGTGTCGAGCACACTTTCTTGGGTCGTAGACCGGGTAGTTCAGGTGGGGTGATTTCCGCCGTTAAGGCGATAAAATTGTTGAAACAAGACTGTATTGGTTATTGGTGTTACGCCATGAGCACAAATGACAGTGAAGCCGATTTATTATCCTTTCCAGTTGTGAATGAATACCCAGATGTATTTCGGAATGACCTACCGGGATTACCTCCGTCTAGAGAGGTAGAGTTTCCTATTGATCTTGTGCCAAGCGCAGCACCTATTTCCCGAGCGCTGTATCGTATGGCACCCTCCGAGATGTTAGAACTGAAGAAACAATTGGGCGAGCTTCTGGATAAAGGGTACATCCGACCTAGTGCATCTCCTTGGGGTGCGCCGGTCCTCTTCGTTAAGAAGAGGGACGGATCATTCCGTCTATGCATTGATTATCGGGAATTGAATAAGTTAACTATTAAGAACAAATATCCTTTACCTCGGATAGATGATTTGTTCGACCAACTTCAGGGTGCCACAGTATTCTCTAAAATTGACGTGCGATCGGGATATTACCAGCTGAGGATTCGGGATTCTAACATTCCGAAGACTGCCTTCCGTACTCGGTACGGCCATTACGAATTTGTGGTTATGCCATTTGGCCTAACCAACGCTCCTGCCGTGTTTATGTAGTTGATGAACAAAGTTTTCATTGACTATCTTGATAAATTTGTGGTCCTTTTCATTGATGATATTCTTGTCTACTCCCGGAATGAGGAAGATCATGCTGAACATCTCCAAATGGTGTTGAACACTTTGAGAATGGAGAAACTTTATGCTAAATTCTCAAAGTGCGAATTCTGGCTTAAAGAGGTGACATTTCTTGGTCATGTAATTTCGGTTGATGGAGTTCGAGTGGATCCCCAAAAGATAGCGGCCATTGTTGAGTGGGAACCCCCTAGGAATGTGAAAGAGACCAGGAGCTTTCTAGGGCTTGCCGGATATTATCGCAGATTCATCGAAGGATTTTCAAAAATTGCTCGACCACTTACTCAATTGCTCCAGAAATCTCAGAAATTCGAGTGGACAGACGAGAGGCAAAACAGTTTTGATGAGCTCAAACGACGATTAACTTCGGCGCCCGTGTTATCGTTATCTCAGGGCACCGATGATTTCGAAGTGTACAGTGATGCTTCCGGACTTGGATTGGGTTGTGTTTTGATGCAGAGAGGTAGAGTAATTTCATATGCATCCCGACAATTGAAACCATATGAAATAAATTACCCTACCCATGATTTAGAGTTATCGGCGGTTGTATTCACGCTAAAAATTTGGAGGCATTATCTTTATGGTTCTTCGTGTAAAATCTACACGGATCACAAAAGTCTAAAATATATATTTAGCCAAAAGGAGCTAAATATGAGACAACGTCGATGGTTGGAGCTGATAAGGATTACGATCTTGAAATATTATATCATCCAGGAAAAGCTAATGTGGTAGCGGACGCATTAAGTCGGAAACCCATAGCCCTCCAACTGCTGAGTATGCTTACATCTCAACACGAGATCCATCGAGACATAATTAGTCAAGATATAGAGATTTGGCTTCAGAAAGTTCAAGGCCAATTGTGTTCTTTGGAGATCACGTCGTCTTTGATCAACGAAGTCAAGTCGAAGCAATTTGAGGATCCGTTACTAGTCCAGCTAAGAAAGGATGTGATGAGAGGAAAAGCTCCCAGATTTATGATTCAGGATGATGGTGTTTTAAGGTTTAGAGGTAGACTTTGTATACCTGCAGACGTCGAGCTTAAGCAGACCATATTGAGGGAAGCGCACACTACACCGTATTCTCTTCACCCCGGTACAAGCAAAATGTATAAGGACGTGAAGAATAACTATTGGTGGAGCAATATGAAGAATGATGTTGAAGAGTTCGTGTCGAAATGGTTAACATGTCAACAAGTCAAGATTGAACATCAACGACCAGCAGGGTTGCTTAAATCACTACCAATCCCATAATGGAAATGGGAGGATATAACGATGGATTTTGTCACTAATATGACGAGTACGCGAACAGGGATGAACATGATTTGGGTTATAGTCGATCGACTAACCAAGTCAGCTCACTTTCTGGGAATTAAGGATAATTGGGGGCCCGAGAAACTAGCTCGTGTATTCATCGCGGAAATTGTAAGATTACACGGGACTCCTAAGAGCATTATTTCCGATCGAGACGGTAGATTTGTGTCGCACTTTTGGCAATCCATTCACCGAGATTTAGGGACGGAACTGAGGCTCAGTACATCGTACCATCCCCATACTGATGGGCAGTCTGAATGGACAATTCAGACCCTTGAGGACATGCTGCGAGCATGTGCCCTAAATTAGAAGCATGACTGGGAATCGCACTTGCCACTAATCGAATTTGCCTACAATAATAGCTGGCATGCGTCGATTAAGATGGCACCGTTTGAGGCTCTATATAGATGGAAATTTAAGTCACCATTGTGTTGGGATGATTCCTCTGAACTGATTGGGACGGAGCCGGATATGTTAGTGGAGACTCGGGAAAAGATTTCTATGATTCGCGAGAGGCTTTTGGCCGCCCAAAGCCAACAGAAGTCATATGCCGATAATCGACGTCGACCGCTAGAGTTCGAAGTCGGCGATCATGTGTTGATAAAAGCATCGCCAACCCATGGAGTTTATCATTTTGGGAAGAAGGGTAAACTCAGCCCGAGATATGTTGGGCCATTCGAGATTATAGAGCGAATTGGTGAACTTGCTTATCGTGTGGGCCTTCCGCCTTCACTGAGTCATGTGCATAATGTATTTCATGTTTCCTAGTTGAGGAAATACGTACCGGACCCTAAGCATATCATTGATTTTGGGAGATTGAATTAAATTCCGATATCACCTTTGAGGAAAAACCAATCCAGATTTTGGAGCGTCGGGTAAAATAACTTAAGCGTAAAGTTATCCCCTTGGTCAAAGTACAATGGTCGAGACATGGATCGGAAGAAGCCACGTGGGAGACAGAAGAGCATATGAAGTCTATATACCCCGAATTATTCACTTCGTAAGTTTCGGGATGAAACTTATTCTTAGGGGGAGAGAATGTAATAATCGTACCTTTTATCGCTTATAATTATGAATTTATGAACTTTGTAGTTTGGTTCGTAATTTTTTTCGAATATTGGTATCATGTGTTTGATTCGAGATTGAGCCTGTATGTTGTGTTTCTTGTTAGTATTCCGTTAATATCCGTTATCGTTGTGTCGAACCGCTTGTATCGCTTCTGCAACCCAGGATTAGCGTGCGCTAATTTATATGGGTAGCGTACGCAACGGAAGTTGTAGGCTAGCGCGCGCTACTACAAGAAGTTACGCACGCTAACCGGCATGGGCGATCCAGAGAAACCTTTGGGTAGGACTAAAAATCGAGCTAGCGCACGCTAAGGCATCATAGTAGCGCACGCTAGGGGAACAGGTAGCGCACGCCACTGTTGGGTGATAACGCGCGCTAAGTGACCCGGACAGTAAGGACAGTGAGGTTTGGACTTTGGCCAGACCAACAGGTAACGTGTGCTAAGACGGTCGTTGCGTGTGCTAACTCGTCGGTCGTAGCGCACGCTATTCGGTTGTAATGCACGCTACCGGTATGGACAGAAGGGTTTCTGAACAGGGCAGAAGGTTCTGGACTTAGACTGGGCACCAGATAGCGCACGCTAACTCGACGGTACAGCGCATGCTAACTCGATTGAGTAGCGCACGCTGTCGGATGTGGTGCACACTAGCTCGGCTGGAAAGAAGGGTCTGGGCTGCAAACCTAGGCCGATAGCGCACGCTATTCGGTAAGCGTTAGCGCGCGCTAGGGCGCACTTATATAAATACATGTGTTGCGGTCAACACTTTTCATTTTTCATCTTCTCTCCTCTTCTTTGAGCTTCTAGACGACTCCAGGGCTGTGTAGGCGAGGTTTTTGTCGGAGCACGGTTGAAACTCAAATCTTTTCAACTTCAAGTAGAGATCTATCAATCCTACATCATCTTCACCAAGGAATTGAGGTAATCCTTCCGTAGAACCCTAACTTTGGGGAAATTTGGGGGTTTTGGGGACCTCGTTTCTCCAACCGTTCTAGCTCCAAATTATGATGGATTATAGTTGAAAATAGTTGCATAAGTATGATTTCATGATTTCCTCAAGGTTTTGTGGATTGATTCCAAATCTTCTTTTGTAAATCGAGCAAAACCCATTATGCCCTCGTAGTGCTCGATTAAATGGTCCTAAGGGTAGAACTTAGGATGGATTTTAGTGTCTCCAACAAAATTGTAAATGATTAAGCCTCAATGTTTATTAGGAGCGGGATTTGGAAGATAGTAAGAAAGTCCAGACAAGTACTTTATTGCATTAGTTTATGGCATGCATTTCTGTGATGGTTTAGAGAATGATGAGAGTTGAAAGGTTATTCTCGGGTACTCTCACTCGGGGATTGACTCGACGGAGTCACACGGGGACCTGGTGGCTTAGCGACTGGACTGGGTCACGAGAGATACTTTGAGTGGACATCCTCACCTGGGGATTGCTCGACGGGGCACACAGGGACTTGGTGGCTTGAGGGCTGGACCGGGTCGTGAGGATTGTCGGAGTGTTTTTACTGGTGATCGATATTGATATTTCGGAATATCGCGAATTGAACTGTTTTGGATTTTGAAATGATTTGGAAATGCCTGTGGATTAAAATAATTGTAATACTGTACTTGCACTAGCGGTTGTGGCTAACCCCATTGTTGGGGTGGAATGTTTTGTACATTTCAGGTATTCTCGAGGGACAGGAGCCCCCATGTGGCGCACACTGTAACACCCCCAAAAACGTATGGGAATGTTACACGCCGTAGACCCTTTCCGCAAGGATCTACCAAGCTAAACATCCATAAACAACCAAATGCTTGCCCGGCCAGGGTCAAACAACATAATAATACAGACCGTTAAGGTCACTTACACATAAACACACAGACCGATGAGGTCACGCTACTCCATTAACAGAACTGACTAAACAACATTACCCACACAGGGGTCGAAACACAATACAGCGGAAGACTGAATCAACTCTAACAATACAACCAAACTCTACCAACTCTCGACTCTTGATTAGTATCGCAGCTCGTCATCCCCTTGTGTCAATCCTGTGACTGCTCCCCTGAACCTGCATGTACCTGGACGCAGAACAGACATCCACCCCCCGATTACTCGGGGGTTAGTAAAACTCCACTGTTTTACTAGTGCAAGTATAAAGCGATACGAAATGCAACAAGTAAATAGCAACTACGAATTTAATACGGAAATCAATTATCAAAATGTTCCCGAGAAGTTTTAGAATTTCGAACTCAAGTAAGAGATATTTGAAAAGGAACACATCATCTCGGGGATTTTTAAAGCAGAAATTCTTTTGGACCTCGAGTCCCAATTTACAAAACCTTTTCGTAAACATTAGGGCCTTAGCCCAATTCTCGTTTCAAAGCACACTAAATAATATATCATTATGAGTCCGATATCCATATTTAAAATGTTACCCAAACAATCACTGCTACACGATCATCGTTCGTACACATCATGTACCGAACTCCGGAGGCCTCGACGGACCTTACCCGGACCACACACACTGTTCGTACACATCATGTACCGAACTCCGGAGGCCTCAACGGACCCTACCCGGCCACACACCTTTGTTCGTACACATCATGTACCGAACTCCGAGGCCTCAACGGACCCTACCCGGCCACACACCTTTGTTCGTACACATCATGTACCGAACTCGGAGGCCTCAACGGACCCTACCCGGCCACACACAACGTTCGTACACATCATGTACCGAACTCCGAGAGGTCTCGTCGGACCACGGATCACACACCTTGTTTGTACACATCATGTACCAAACTCCAGAGGTCTCGTCAGACCCTACCTGGATCACACACCTTATTCGTACACATCATGTACCGAACTCTAGAGGCCTCGTCAGACCCTACCTGGAACACACGCACACACATCGACACGACACAACTCATAATCATCAAATGTCAAGCCATTCCACATTACACCGAAATGTACAATCAAGTATGTAAACCAAAACAACACAAATATCATGATCATCACAACGACTCAACAATGACCAACCACGCCCGGCACAAACTTAGATGATTTGCACATCCAACACAATTCCACGATGTTAACTAAGTGAAGGTATTATCGTTACCATCAATTGTTCGTAATAATCAATTCATACGAAGCATATACACGAAAATAAACCAATGCATCACAACCATAATACGACGTCCCTATTCACAAGACACAATTCGTATAGTAAAATACTTGCCTTAATAACCGCTACCAAATACTTCGAAGAATACGGTTCGACCGGGAAGCTCGGACCCCGAAGAAGACAACGAACGGAAGGGTTCCGACTCGAGTTCTTCACAATAATTTCGTCCCTAAGTCATACCAATGATAAATCAACAATCGTACGATGGATAATAATCATACAACGCCCAATCCCCCCTCTAAGACCTTTTGTCGGACACCTTCAAGGCGTTGAGTAAGAACTCGACCAAAATAACGAATCGAAACGATCCAACCATGGAATAACAAGGGAAATGATAGAATACATCTAAATAATCATCAATACATCACAAATCTAAGTTATTACGGTTAAATCGGACAAAACGAACAAAAACCCCCAATTCACCCAAAAGTAGGGTTTCAAGAATTTACCTTGGATTAATGATGAAGAACAATTGTTGGAGTTGTTAATCCACACCAAAAACTCGAAGAATATGAAGTTCTCTGGGATTGATGATGCAAAACGCCCAAAAATCGCCCACAAGATCGCCCAAGAGGAGGAGGAATGAAGGAAGAGATGAAATGAGCATTCATCTCACAAAATCCGCAGAAATAGGCTAATCTGGACTGTGTGCCGTGGCCCAGCCTAAGTGTGCCGCGGCACAGGGTACAGGCTGCTCGGCCAAAATTGGAAAATGAGTGTCTGAGCTATTTCGACCATAACTCTCTCGTCTGGACTCCGATTGACTCACTGTTTGAACCATTGGAAAGCTAACTTGATGCTCTATAATATTGAAAAGATTCAAAGTCTTTGGAGTTTTCAAGAATTTATGGTGATTTTACAAAGTCGACTCATATTTGGGAAAAGTCGTTTAATAACACTGAACTCAAGAAAACGACACCGAAATCCGAACCTGAATACGAATCGAAGATACGGTCACGAAGTACTCGCAAAGACGAATCTAAGAGCTAAGAGAACACACGATTCCGACCACCCGAAGGCTTGAAATTCGACAACGGAAGGTAATTACCCCAAACTTTGGGAAATTACGAAAATGGCCCAAAACGTCCGAAAATCACGATACGTGATCGAATAACCAAACCGAAGTTCACAACACGTCTAAAAAAGTTAAACGGACTTACAGGAAACTCGAAACAGTAATTTCGGACGAGATTCACAAGAATCGAACTCGAGTGCGGAAAAGTTGTTAAGAAACACGGAACTCAACAAAACAATACCGAAACGAACTCGGATGACAAAAGTGCGAATTAATCATTCTCGTAATGATGAGACGGTCCCAAGCGAGTCGAAATGGACCTCCGCCGAAAAAATAAAATTACCAAATCCGAAATTGCGGATATTACATTCTACCCTCCTTAAAAGAAGTTTCGTCCCAAACTTAAATCAAGTAGGAGAAGCAATATCCCGCCAGAAAACTCAACGGGATACACAAGAACCGAAAAAATCGCGCCTAACGGCGAAACGTTACAAGCAACGCGAAGAACATACAGCCGTGAAAACACGCCCACGACGACCATAACAACGCCACCGAAAATGATTCAAAACAATAACGAGTAATTAACAACACATCACATGCACACATTTAATCAAAGAAACGCACGCGACAACAAGTCTCACCCGACCACAACGACTACGCGGTAGAAACAAATATAGTATTATGATAGAATTCACTCCGATTCTCGTCAACAAGAACATGTCCGACGTCAAGACACAAAGAATTCAAGATAACAGAAAACGAGAATACCGGACATTACATTCTATCCTATTAAAAATAAGTTTCGTCCCGAAACTTAAAATAAAACATCATGGTAGAATACAAACAAAACCAAAAAGTTCACGCAACAAATAGATATTTCTACACGAATTACAGCACGAAGTACGATACACAACTACATCACGGGACACCACCAGGCACTCCCCGAGTAGGAACGAAAACCCAATTCCCGAACATCTTGGCAACGGTCTCACAATGCACCGATCGGTGACCCACTTGGCCACACTCGAAACAGTTGACTAACGGTGAACGACAATTCTTCGCAGTACGAGATCAGGCAACAACAGTCAGACAACCCCGTTCGAACAACAACGATCGAACAACAATGATCAAATAACAATGATCGAACAACAACGATCAAATAACAATGATCGAACAACAACGATCAAATAACAATGATCGAACAACAATGATCAAATAATGATGATCGAACAACAACGATCAAATAACAATGATCGAACAATAATGATCAAATAACAATGATCGAATTACAACAGTCGAACAATGACTCCGAAGTCCCCACTTCAACTCCAGGCATTAAAAGAACTCGTAGAAAGTGAAAGATATTACTTCCAAACAAGGCTCACAAGAATCGAACCGAACTCGGGAAGGTCACGATGATAAATAGGTCGATCTGAAACACGGTCATAACCAGTTCGAACGATGACAACTGAGACATCAAACAAGTTCAAAAAGTATCGACGAACACGTGAAAGTCGATAGAATTTAGAAGGAGAAACTGCAGAAGTCAAATATAGTACGGGTATTACATCCGACCTCTTATAAAAGAAATGTCGTCCCCGCAACTCACAACAACGGAAATAAGGTCACAACACAAAAAGCATCCGACAGGAAAATCTCCCATGGGTCTCTCAGAGTCGATCCTGATATCCAGGCCGAGCGCGAACTCCGAAAGTCTCGAGCCACCCGCAAATCAATTCGGTGTCCTCAAACGCAGCATCGACGAGAAGGACAATTTACACGTGCATGCCCCGGCACATCACGGTTGAAACACCTCGGCTCGGCATACCGAAAATACAAATGCTAGATATAATGGGGTATAACGTCGCAAAACAATATAGCGGAGATGCCAACTCAGCACAACAAAGAATCATAACACATATCATATACAACGATTACCATCGTAAAGTAATACACACACAAACACTACAACAACGACGGTATCGTTCGGCGACCTCAACGGCCCGAACGATAACCAGCACATAATTACAAACATTATGAAACAATCACACATGTACACAAACGTACAAACCCAAGATTCAATACCACACTCGTGCGACAACACGCAAATCACCACGAGGCGATAAACAGTAAACACCAATTCACACCTCTCACAGAGGGCTAGTACAACAAATGCGTGGCAACGCCTCGACGTTCATGCCACCAATTCGATCATACTCGGGAGCAAACATCATAACGACAACGCGAACATCACACATACATACCCAGCCCTCAAATGGGAATAGATAGGTTTTAAAAACGAAAACCTCCTTTTGAAAACAATTTTGGAAACACCGATTGATCTTGAGTATCACCCTTCAAAAAAAAAAAAAGTACAATCGTGAAACATCGTTATCGAGACTTTGGAAAACTATTTCGCATTCGATAAAAATGAGGACACTTTCTTTTCGTGAAAAACTTTCGGAAATATTCGACCCTCGGGTCTAAGTAAAAGTGTTTCTAAAATATTGGAAATATCTCAAAACATTTTGGTCCTCGAGGTAGAAGAATCTTGAAACATATTGTGGCACCTTGGATGTACCACGAGAAAATAATTTATTTTAAAAGTACGTCTCGAAATTTATTTTCTAAGGTACTCAAAGTTTTCAAAGATAATTCAATGGGCTAGAATGCCCAAAAATTTTAGATAATTACACGGAACATTATAGTGCCGTGGGTCCCATGCCGGAACCCACTGTGATAAAAACCATTTACAAAATGCCAAAAAGGCCGATGACGGTAATATTTCAAAAACTCACAAAAGCCATTTACAAAATACTAAATACCGTCATAAGAATTTCGCCAAAACGATCAAGGCCATAATGCCAAAACTCGGTTAAGGGAATCGGTTTTCGAAATAAAACTCAGTCGGTAAAATACCGAAAGTCATTACAAAAGAACTCACGCAGCGGAAAAAGGAATACAGTCCAACATGCACAATCCAATTGAATACATCTCACAAAGATCTAGTTTAAACATACAACAAAACCATTCCTCGGAGTTTCTCACGAACTCAATCGTCGATACCTTATTCGAAACCCAACAAGGTTCTCAATATTCACACCATACCACACCTCACAGTGGTTCAAAGGTAAAACAACAATAGGCCCAGTTTTATACATATATTATATGTATGTATTAAATACAACTATATTCATAACACCGTGCAAATAAAATTATGCACCGCAATTAACTCATTTAGATAAAATCATGATACACAGGTACTTCGCATAAAAGAGGAGACTTACGTCCACAGGCCGCACGGAGATGACGGTCGCCCACGATACTAATCTCATCCGACAACATATCCGACACGTTGTGACTACGCACAACTCAACTTGTCACCTGACGACTCGAACGACAAGACAACACATTACTCGACAAACCACGACTCGACTCGACCCGACAGCCTAGGTTTCCGCAACCTATTCTCCGATACCAACACTGTAACACCCCCAAAAACGTATGGGAATGTTACACGCCGTAGACCCTTTCCGCAAGGATCTACCAGGCTAAACATCCATAAACAACCAAATGCTTGCCCGGCCAGGGTCAAACAACATAATAATACAGCACTGCTAAGGTCACTTACACATAAACACACGCACCGATGAGGTCACGCTACTCCATTAATGTAATCGACTAAACAACATTACCCACACAGGGGTCGAAACACAATACAAATGGAAGACCGAATCAACTCTAACAATACAACCAAACTCTACCAACTCTCGACTCTTGATTAGTATCGCACTCGTCATCCCTTGTGTCAATCCCGTGATCGCTCCCGAACTCCGCATGTACCGGACGCAGAGCAGACATCCACCCCCGATTACTGGGGTTAGTAAACTCCACTGTTTTACTAGTGCAAGTATAAAGCGATACGAAATGCAACAAGTAAATAGCAACTACGAATTTAATACGGAAATCAATTATCAAAATGTTCCCGAGAAGTTTTAGAATTTCGAACTCAAGTAAGAGATATTTGAAAAGGAACACATCATCTCGGGATTTTAAAGGTAAATTCTTTTGGACCTCGAGTCCCAATTTACAAAACCTTTTCGTAAACATTAGGGCCTTAGCCCGATTCTCGTTTCAAAGCACACTAAATAATATATCATTATGAGTCCGATATCCATATTTAAAATGTTACCCAAACAATCACTGCTACACGATCATTGTTCGTACACATCATGTACCGAACTCCGGAGGCCTCGACGGACCTTACCCGGACCACACACACTGTTCGTACACATCATGTACCGAACTCCGGAGGCCTCAACGGACCCTATCCGGCCACACACACTGTTCGTACACATCATGTACCGAACTCCGGAGGCCTCAACGGACCCTACCCGGCCACACACACTGTTCGTACACATCATGTACCGAACTCCGGAGGCCTCAACGGACCCTACCCGGCCACACACATCGTTCGTACACATCATGTACCGAACTCACCAGGACTCGTCGCACCCTACCCGGATCACACACCTTGTTTGTACACATCATGTACCAAACTCCGAGGTCTCGCTGACCCTACCCGGTCACACACCTTATTCGTACACATCATGTACCGAACTCCAGAGGCCTCGTCAGACCCTACCTGGAACACACGCACACACATCGACACGACACAACTCATAATCATCAAATGTCAAGCCATTCCACATTACACCGAAATGTACAATCAAGTATGTAAACCAAAACAACACAAATATCATGATCATCACAACGACTCAACAATGACCAACCACGCCCGGCACAAACTTAGATGATTTGCACATCCAACACAATTCCACGATGTTAACTAAGTGAAGGTATTATCGTTACCATCAATTGTTTGTAATAATCAATTCATACGAAGCATATACACGAAAATAAACCAATGCATCACAACCATAATACGACGTCCCTATTCACAAGACACACCAGTATAGTAAAATACTTGCCTTAATAACCGCTACCGAATACTCCGAAGAATACGGTTCGACCGGGAAGCTCGGACCCCGAAGAAGACAACGAACGGAAGGGTTCCGACTCGAGTTCTTCACAAGAATTTCGTCCCTAAGTCATACCAATGATAAATCAACAATCGTACGATGGATAATAATCATACAACGCCCAATCCCCCCTCTAAGACCTTTTGTCGGACACCTTCAAGGCGTTGACTAAGAACTCGACCAAAATAACGAATCGAAACGATCCAACCATGGAATAACAAGGGAAATGATAGAATACATCTAAATAATCATCAATACATCACAAATCTAAGTTATTACGGTTAAATCGGACAAAACGAACAAAAACCCCCAATTCACCCAAAAGTAGGGTTTCAAGAATTTACCTTGGATTAATGATGAAGAACAATTGTTGGAGTTGTTAATCCACACCAAAAACTCGAAGAATATGAAGTTCTCTGGGATTGATGATGCAAAACGCCCAAAAATCGCCCACAAGATCGCCCAAGAGGAGGAGGAATGAAGGAAGAGATGAAATGAGCATTCATCTCACAAAATCCGCGAGAAATAGGCTAATGCGGGTGTGTGCCGCGGCCCCGGCCCTAAGTGTGCCGCGGCACGAGTGCTGCTCGGCCAAAGCGAAAAATGAGTGTCGAGCTATTTCGACCATAACTCTCGTCCAGGACTCCGATTGACTCACTGTTTGAACCATTGGAAAGCTAACTTGATGCTCTATAATATTGAAAAGATTCAAAGTCTTTGGAGTTTTCAAGAATTTATGGTGATTTTACAAAGTCGACTCATATTTGGGAAAAGTCGTTTAATAACACTGAACTCAAGAAAACGGCACCGAAACCCGAACCTGAATACGAATCGAAGATACGGTCACGAAGTACTCGCAAAGACGAATCTAAGAGCTAAGAGAACACACGATTCCGACCACCCGAAGGCTTGAAATTCGACAACGGAAGGTAATTACCCCAAACTTTGGGAAATTACGAAAATGGCCCAAAACGTCCGAAAATCACGATACGTGATCGAATAACCAAACCGAAGTTCAAAACACGTCTAACAAAGTTAAACGGACTTACAGGAAACTCGAAACAGTAATTTCGGACGAGATTCACAAGAATCGAACTCGAGTGCGGAAAAGTTGTTAAGAAACACGGAACTCAACAAAACAATACCGAAACGAACTCGGATGACAAAAAGTGCAGAATTAATCATTCTCAGAATGATGAGACGGTCCCAAGGGAGTCGTCGAAACGGACCTCCGCCGAAAAAATAAAATTACCAGAAATCCGAAATTGCGGATATTACACACACGGAGTTGACAAGCACACTGGATGTAGAGAGCTCGTATCAGTCATTGTATTTGTGATGTTTGAGTCAGTTTTATATACTGTATTATGGTTGGTTTTGAGTTGTACTTTGTCGTGTAATGTTTGCGTTCAGTGATTGATGTTGAAATATACTATTTTGGCCGCGGCCGAGGCCTAACTTGTGTTTAGTATCCTTTGTTGGACTGTTATGTCATGGTTATTATGTATTGGATTGTGGTTTAATCCTGTGTGTCGTCAGCCTGGCGGGACCTTTGTGTGTCCTGTGGCGTGTAATAACCCAAAGTGAAATTGGGGTGTTACACCAGGCAGTACGAAAATGTACCAAGATCTCAAGAAAATGGTTTGGTGGAAAGGAATGAAGAATGATATAGGAAAATTTCTGGAGAGTTGTTTGACTTGTCAACAAGTCAAGGCCGAAAATCAACGACCATCACGATTACTCAAACCACTTGAAAATCCAGAATGGAAGTGGGAACATATAGCCATGGATTTCGTAGTCGGTCTACCCACAACAGTTAAAGGAAATACTGCGGTTTGGGTGATTGTCGACAGAATGACAAAATCTGCTCATTTTCTGCCAGTCAAGATGACGTTTAAGATGAATCAGTTCGCGCAAATGTATATCAAGGAGATAGTGAGATTACATGGAGTTCCGGCATCAATAGTGTCAGATAGAGACCCTCGTTTTACTTCAAGATTTTGGAAAAGTTTGCATGAAGCTATGGGAACAAAGTTAAATTTCAGCACTGCTTACCATCCTCAAACAGATGGTCAAACGGAGCGAACGAATCAAATCCTTGAAGATATGCTGAGAGCATGCATACTGGATGCAAATAGTGATTGGGAATCACTGCTACCTTTGGTAGAATTTGCCTACAATAATAGTTATCAAGCCACAATTGGGATGGCACCATACGAAGCTCTATATGGAAGAAAATGCATATTTCCATTGTATTGGGATGAAGTTGGAGAACGAAAAGTATTCGGACATGAGTTAGTTGAGGAAACAGTCAGAAAAATTAAGATGATCCGAGAGAAAATTAAAATTGCTTAGGACCGACAGAAGTCATATACTGATAAGCGTAGAAAGGAGTTACATTTTGATGTTGGAGATAAAGTATTTTTAAAGGTGTCCCCAATAATAGGAATTTCTCGGTTTGGTAAAAAGGGAAAACTTCGACCGAGATTTGTCGGACCATTTGAAATTCTTGAACGAATTGGAGATTTAGCATACCGTCTCGCTTTACCACCCGAATTTGCTTCAGTACACAATCTATTCCATGTCTCTATGCTCAGAAAACATGCACATGATCCGAGTCATGTAATCAGCTACGCGAATCTGAACGTTAACAGAGATTTAACGTATGAGGAGCTACCGAGTGCAATACTCGAGAAGAAAATTCACAAATTGAGAAACAAAGATATCACATTGATTAAAGTGCAGTGGAATCGTCATGGTAAAGACGAAGCTACTTGGGAGCGCGAGGAAGATTTCCGAGCTCGTTATCCTGATTTCTATAATCAAGGTATGATAATTTTTGAGGACGAAAATTTTTCAACGAGGGTAGAATGAAATATCCGCAAATAAAGAAATATTTTTATATTAATATTAGTATTATATATTATTATAAATTTTATTATTAAATTATTTATATATTTAAATAAGCAATATTCAGAATATTTAAAATATTAAAGTCCAATGATTATTTATATTATTAATCAATAATTAACCAGCCCAACATTTGAGAAACCAAAAGTCTTGAGCGTTTTTCCCGTTCAATTCTCTCTGTAAGTTTTCCGCTTTTATTACAAACTTAAACACAGAATTATGATGATATTAATGGGGAGTTACAACATTAAAATGATATAAAGTTATAATACTCTTCAGTCTTCCAAACACAACATATATATATATATATATACTTGAATCATGTTTTGAGACATTACAAAGAATCGGCAGAGAACTGTAAGTGTATATATATATATATATATCATTTTCTTTTGCAACTCAAGTTTTTTTTCAAAATTCTTCCATCGATCTCAAAAAAAAATCGCCTGAAAACCCGTCGAATCGGCTGTGCTCCGGATTCGAGCTAAGGCTTGAAATCCGAATAGACGGAACCCATCTCCAGCCCAGAAAAAAGCCAGCCACCACCTGCCTCGTCGTCGCTCCACTCGCGACCACCACCATCGCCCGCGGGCCGGATGACCAGGGCCGAAGCCCTTGTGTTTTCTGAGGGTCCGACTGCTCGCTGTAGAAGGTGAGGGTGTGTGTTTTTTTTAGAGAATACAATAGCAGAGGGTCAGACGAAAAGAAAAAAGAAGAAGAAGAAGAAGATAGAGAGGCTGAGTGGAAGAGAAGAGAGTAGCGGCGTGAGGAGGAAAAAAAAATCTGACCTAGTGTTGGATTTTATATCCAATCACTTTCATCTAAATTTCAATTCAACACCTTAATTCTTTTATTCTTTAATTTTATCCCTATTTAATTTCTAATATCTCAAAATACATCTTTTTAAATCACATTCAAATATTTTAATTTAGTTTGTATTATTATATATTTTCATACTTTAATAATAATATTAAATTATTTTATTGTAGATAACGATGAGAACTTTCGGGCCTAAGATTTCGCGAGCCGAGCATCCATATTTAGTCAAGCGCTGCAATTGAGGTGGAGTTTTTATTTTCACTTATTTTCTACAAAATTACATATCTCGTATGTATATTACATGTTATTTGGCATATATTATTTATGATGTGATTTACCATATCATACAGACAGAACAGAAAAATTGTACTTCCAGTACACAAAACATTTAGCCTTCGGGCTCAGTTAGCCTTCGGGCTCAGATCGCCTCCGGGCTCCGAGTACTCCGTGTAGAAATACACGTAAAAACAGAACAGAAATATTTATGTGTTCAATTATTCGTGATATATTCATATGTGACATGTATAGCCTCACTAAGCTCAAGCTTACCCCGAACTTTTAAAATATTTTCAGGTTAATGAAGCGGGCGTGGTACTGGTGGAAGATGGTATCTATATAATTATCGAACTCTTAATATTATTAATTATATTTTAATTTACGAAAAATCTTACAAATTGTAATTTGAATGTTTTGTGAACATTAGCAATTGCCATATTTCTATAAATGATGAATGTTGGTATAATTTTTGTAATTAGACGTAGTATAAATTTTGTACTTAATATTTTGGTTGCATTTTGAATTGGAGTTTTCGTTAATTCCTTAAACTTATTTAATCACTAAAGTTGACTTTGAATTTTTTTTTTAAAAAAAAATATATAGTTCTTCTTCTAAATGATATTCATTTGATATTATATAGCTTCCACACGTTATTATTTTATTTAAGGTAAAATTTTAAATTACGAGAATTAAAGTTGTAAAAAAAATATGGATGTTTTTCAAGATTTAATTATAATTAGTATTAGGATGTTACACGGGTTGTCCAGGACTTTCAGCTTTTATTGTCGAGTCCTCCAAAGAGTTCAGGCTGACAAATTTTTTCCGGGCTATGGGCTTGGCCCGGACTGCAGGGAATTCGTTGTATTATTTGTAATATCCGTGTTTTCTATTTTTGGTAATTTCTATTTTCGGTGTATATTCGTTTCGGACAACTCGCTTGGCACTATTTTGGAATCCTGAATCTATTTTATTCTTGGTGTTTCTCCGTTGGGATGAGTCTCGATGATGTTTTTACGTAATTTCATCTTGAGTTATATTTTATCGCATGTGTATTCGATTCTCGTTAAACTCGTTCGATTTCGTCATTTTCCTATTTCCATGAGTTCGTATGGTTGAGTAGAGCATGTTGTGAGTTTCGGATTGTTAATCTGACGTTGTTCCTTGTTTGATTTTGGTTGTGTACCTCGGACCGTTTTGGGATTTCCGTACTTCCATTTCGTGTTATTGTTTCCCAAATATCGATTCCTATTGCTTTTATTTTATTCCCGGATCATTTTTCATCATTTTGGGACCCAAGGGGGGTGTGGGCCGCGACACAAGGAATGTGCGCCGCGGCACACACATTGTCCAGTTTCTGGCCGAGCAGTCTGTACCGTGTGCCGTGGCACATGCCGACGGGGCCGCGGCACACTACCGAGTCACTGCCGCGGCACACTTGTCCGGGCCGCGGCACACTCGTGTTGCATTTATAGGCCAAACCTTCTGTACCGTGTGCCGCGGCACATGCCGACGGGGCCGCGGCACACTGCCGATCGCTGGGCGCAGTTTTGGCCCTGTGCCGCGGCACACTTCGGCTGGGCCGCGGCACACAGAGCAGTCAACTCTATAACTGCGTTTTTTTTCAGCGAGATTCACTCATTTCCTCCCTTTCTTCAACCATACGAGAGAGAGAGGCTTGAGAAGGAGATTTTCCTTCATCTATCACTTGATTGTGTGATTTTCTTCATCTCCTTTCGATCGTGAAGCTTGGATTGTGGATCTAACACGTGTTCTTCGGATCAAAGTGCTTGGATCTTCAAGAGTTAAGATCTCCTATACCCTAGTATGAATTTGGGGAGGGTTTGGTGGTGATCTTGTCTTTTAATCCGATTTAACCGATGTTGTTGTTAGATTTCGATGGTATACTCGTGACCCTTGGTTCCCTTGTTATTGGATGGGATGAAATCCCGTTATTACACCGTTGACCGATTCCAATTCCCTATGCACTCTTGATGTTCGATGAATTGTCCCAACGGGTAGAATTAGGATTAATTCTTACCTTTCCGCATTATTGAGACTTGTTGTATACCGTTATTGTGTTAGGAATGCATTTGGGAGGATTGTTCGGACCAAAACCTATTCCTTCGTCGTTTCCTTCGTTTCGTCTTATTCAAGGCAAGTATATGTATTCAATTTCGTTATGTATGTTGTGTTCTCGAAATGAATGGTGAATTGTGGTTTTCGAGTGCGCGAGTTGTGTTCCTTCCACCCGGAGTGTCCGACGGGATGTCTGGGGGTCGATACTAAGGGGTACGGCCGAGGAAGTGGACTTGGGTGCGTGTGTGGTTGAACTTCCACCTGGAGTGTCCGACGGGATGTCTGGGGGTCGATACTAAGGGGTACGGCCGCGGAAGTGGTATCCCACCCGGAGCGTTCGACGGGATGTCTGGGGGTTGATACTAAGGGGTACGGCCACGGGATACCAGTTGTGATTTTGTGATATCGTGATGATTGAAAGTGATTTGATTGCCGATGTAGTATTCCGGAATATTTATGGCAAATGATATCTGATTGAGATGATTGTGTAAAAATCGTATTTGTATATAGTGTTGTGTAATTGTGTACTTGCACTAGCTATTCGAATGCTAACCCCTTAAATGGGGGAAATGCGTCTTATGCATTTCAGGTACCGGGAGAGCTGAGGAGCAGGCACGGGACATGCACGCAAAGGATGGGCTGGCTTGATGATGTGGCTCGAGTCTGTATTTTTATGTTTTGTCATTGCATTTGTCGAGTACTGGAGTTAGACTGTTTTCTCTTAAACTTGGTCTAAGTCCCCTGCGTGGGCAATGAATTGGTATTTAACTATGTCTCATGTACTCCGTTAAAATATTTTGGCCGAGGCCACGGCCTTACTTACTTTTTGAGTGCATTATTTGGGATTACATTGTGGTTTATGTGTCATGTGTTAGCCTGGTAGACCTCACGAGGGTTCTACGGCGTGTAATGTCCCATTTGTGAATTGGGGTGTTACATTTATGGTATCAGAACTTAGGTTTTGAATACCTAGGCTGTCGGTAAATTTTTGGGTCTGTCAGTTGCGTCATTAGAGTCAGTCGTTGAGCCTAATATCATCATGCTACCGTCTTTTCGTGCGACCCGTGGCTGTAAGTCTCCTCGAACTCTTATATTTATGTAATTCGTTTTCTTGCGTTGTTCGGAATTATGAATTGTGATACCAACTTTGTCAATTGTGAATCTTTCTGATCTTGTCCTTTTCATTCTTCCTTAGTATGTTGAGAGGTCGTGGTAGACCAGCTAGGGGACGCGGCCGAGGCTGTGGTCGGGGTGCTGATAATGAAGAGGGCTCACTTTCTCAGTCCTCTGCGGACTCAGCCTCTCACTCAGTGCCGCCGGGTAATAATGCCGACGCTGGGGCTACTGCCGTACTTCAGCAGTTAGTAGCCCAGCTTGCTCAGATAGCTCAGGGTGGATGCTAGAATCCGCCCCCGACACCTGAAGAGGAAGCTAGTAAGTGGATTCAGACGGTGACTAAGATGCACCCTCCTCATTTTTCCGGATCTTCTGACTCCCTCAGTTGGGAGAATTAGCTCTTTCAGTTGTCCAGGACCTTCGATGTCGTAGCTTGTCCCGAAGACAGGAGGGTACATATTGCCCAGTACCTCCTGGATAAGGAAGCTTCGGAATGGTGGGAGGCCGTTGAGCCCAGAGACCGTCGAGCTACTTGGGAGGAATTCAAGGTTGCTATGGAAGCAAAATATTGTCCACCGCCAGTTAAGGAGCGCAGAATTGTGGAGTTCTTCACCGCTACGCCACAGGATGTGCCTACTTCTCAGGCCATCATTACTTACAATCAGCAGTTGGGTTTCGTGAGAGATCAAGTGAGGACGGAGGCTGATAAAATACATTACTTCAATATGCGCATGAAACCGCATATCAGGCAGAGTATGACCCCGCTCATGTGTGTCACTTTGAAGGAGTATCAGGATCGCGCTCTAGCGATCGAGATGGCCGCACCGAAATCAGAGCTGGGTACCGAGGGCAAGAAACAGAAAACAGTTGGCAGCTTTTCAGCCGGCAAGAGTGGCCGATTTTTGAGAGCACAGTCTGCCCCTACACCGGGGAAGAGGCCATTTCATCAGGCTGGGGGATCTCAGGGTAATCGTTCAGTCCAGTCCGTTGCTTCTGGTGGCAGGGTTTGTTTTAACTGCAACCAATATGAGCATTTGATGAAGGATTGCCCTTCTCCTCCAGTTACTTGCTTTACTTGTGGGCAGACCGGGCATCGGGCAGCTCATTGTGAGAGGGCCACCAGGGCCGCTAGAGTTCCGACTACCACTGCCGAGCAGAGGGATCACAGCACTCCAGCTACTCATGTTCCGCAGAGTTCGGGTCGTGGTAGGGGTCGGGGTCAGCCGGATCGCCGTACAGCATCGAGTTCGGGTTCAGTTCACCCTCAATTGTATCAGATGAGGCGCACAGAGGAGGCAGATGTTCCGGTGGTGTCAGGTACCACTCAGATCCTTACTCATCCAGTTTCAGTGCTTTTTGATTCGGGTGCTACCCATTCCTTTATTGCATCGGATTGTGTGAGTCGTATTGGCTTTGACTGCTTGTTTGAGTATGAACCATTTGTAGTGGGTACGCCCAGCGGGGAACGTATGGTTTGGGACTGGGAAGTTAGGGATTGCCCAGTGAGGATCGGGAGCTGATATTGGCCCTCGAATCTCATTGTGATAGACCTTAAGGGTGAGAATTTGATCCTCGGGGACGATTGGTTGGATCGTCACGGTGCTATCATGAACTATCGGACTCGTCCTATCTCGATAGTGGCCGAGGACGGCACCGAGCATACCCTCATCGGTTGTAAGCCGGGTAGATCGGGGAGTGTGATTAAAGCCTTGAAGGACATGAAGCTTCTGAACCAGGGTTGTGTCGGCTACTGGTGTTACGCTCTGAAGGCGGAAGATGGTGGAGTTTATTTTTCGTCTATTCCAGTTGTTAGTGAATACCCCGACGTATTTCCGGATGACTTGCCGGGATTACCACCACATCGAGAGGTGGAGTTTCCTATTGATCTAGAGCCGAATGCAGCCCCTATTTCTCGAGCGCCGTATCGTATGGCACCGTCGGAGATGTTAGAGTTGAAGAATCAGTTGGGAGAGTTGTTAGATAAAGGGTATATTCGACCGAGCGCATCGCCTTGGGGTGCGCCCGTACTTTTTGTTAAGAAGAAGGATGGATCGCTTTGTTTATGCATCGATAATCGAGAATTAAACAAGTTGACCATCAAAAATAAATACCCTTTGCCCCGAATTGATGACTTGTTCGATCAGCTTCAGGGGGCGACAGTCTTTTCGAAGATTGATTTGCGATCGGGCTACTACCAGTTGAGGATTCGGGACATCGATATACCGAAAGCTGCCTTTCGGACAAGATATAGCCATTACGAGTTTGTGGTTATGCCTTTCGGGCTAACCAATGCCCCAGCAGTGTTCATGCAGTTGATGAACAAAGTTTTTATTGAGTATCTGGACAAATTTGTAGTCGTCTTTATCGATGGCATTCTGATCTATTCACAGAGTCGGGGGGAGCACGCCTTACATCTCCGGATTGTATTAGACATTTTGAGAGCTGAGCAGTTGTATGCGAAGTTCTCTAAGTGTGAGTTTTGGCTCGAGGAAGTGATGTTCCTCGGGCATGTGATTTCAGCAGAGGGAGTTCGGGTAGATCCGCAGAAGATAGAAGCAGTGATGGCTTGGGAGCCGCCTAAGAATGTGAAGGAGGTGAGGAGTTTTCTGGGTCTCGCCGGTTACTACCGTAGATTTGTTGAAGGGTTTTCTAAGATCGCTATACCACTCACTCAGTTGCTCCAGAAGACTCAGAAATTCGAGTGGACCGCAGACAGACAGAATAGTTTTGACGAGTTGAAGAGACAACTAATTACCGCACCCGTGTTAGCATTGCCTCAGGGGAACGAAGATTTCGTGGTATATAGTGATGCTTCGGGCCTCGGACTTGGATGCGTTTTGATGCAGAGAGATAGGGTTATTGCTTATGCGTCCCGCCAGTTGAAACCGTATGAGACAAATTACCCCACGCATGATTTGGAGTTAGCTGTGGTCGTTTTCGCCTTAAAGATCTGGAGGCATTATCTCTATGGGTCGTCGTGTAAGATATTTACGGATCACAATAGTTTGAAGTATATATTGAGTAAAAAAGAGTTGAACATGAGACAGCGAAGGTGGTTGGAGCTAATTAAAGATTACGACCTCGAGATACTTTATCATCCGGGTAAGGCTAACGTAGTGGCTGATGCATTGAGCCGAAAACCAGTGGCGTTACAGATGTTAGAGGTACTCACGCCACAGAGCAGGATCCGTCGGGATTTTATTTGTCAGAATATCGAGGTTTGGGTTCAGAGAGTTCAGGGTCAGTTATGTGCGTTGGAGATCACTTCGTCCTTGACTGATGATATCAAGGCGAAACAGTATGATGATCCGTTTTTAGTCCAACTGAGGGAGGATGTGAGGAAGGGGAAAGCCCCTGGATTTGTGGTTCAGCATGATGGCGTTCTGAGATTTCGCGGCAGATTATGTGTACCGAATGACATTGAGTTGAGACAGAAGATTTTGAGTGAGGCTCATACTACGCCTTATTCCATACATCCTGGTATGAGCAAAATGTACAAGGATGTGAGGAGTAACTATTGGTGGAGTACTTTGAAATCGGACGTTAGCGAGTTTGTGGCGAAGTGTTTGACCTGTCAGCAGGTTAAGATTGAGCATCAGCGGCCCGCGGGGTTGCTTCGACCACTTCCCATTCCGAAATGGAAATGGGAAGACATCTCTATGGATTTCATTACCGGGATGCCTAGGACTCGGACTGGAATGAACATGATTTGGGTTATTGTTGATCGACTAACCAAATCAGCTCATTTCCTGGGTATTAAGGAAAATTGGGGACCGGAGAGGCTGGCGCGAGTGTTTATTGCAGAGATCGTGAGATTGCATGGGACTCCTAGGAGTATTATTTCAGATCGAGATGGCTGATTTGTATCACATTTTTGGCAGGCGGTTCATCGAGCTTTGGGGACTGAGTTGAGACTCAGTACGTCTTACCACCCTCAGACTGACGGACAGTCAAAACGGACGATCCAGACGTTGGAGGATATGTTGAGAGCCTGTGCCTTAGATTGGAAGGATGATAGGGAGTCGCACTTGCCGTTGATCGAGTTCACGTACAACAATAGTTGGCACGCCTCGATCAAAATGGCACCATTTGAGGCATTGTATGGGAGGAGGTGCAGATCGCCGTTGTGTTGGGACGATGCGTCCGAGCTGATTGGTACCGAGCCCGATATGGTAGTTGAGACGAGAGAGAAGATTGCCCTGATTCGCGATAGATTGGTGACGGCCCAGAGCCGGCAGAAGTCTTATGCCGATACACGTTGCCGACCATTGGAGTTTGAGGTGGGAGACCATGTGTTGCTTAAGGTGTCGCCGACACGGGGAGTTTACTGCTTCGGTCGGAATGGTAAACTTAGTCCGAGATTTATTGGGCCATTCGAGATTCTAGAGAGAGTTGGAGAGCTTGCATATCGGTTAGGTTTGCCGCCGTCCCTGAGCCACGTGCATAACGTATTTCATGTTTTCCAGCTTAGGAAGTACGTACCGGACCCTAGCCATATTATTGATTTTGGAGAGATCGAGTTGGGGCCGACATTACCTTCGAGGAGAGGCCGATTCAGATCTTAGAGCGTCGGGTGAAGCAACTCAGGCACAAAACCATTCCTTTGGTTAAAATGCAATGGTCGAGGCATGGGTCCGAGGAAGCCACGTGGGAGACGGAAGAGAGTATGAGATCGAGATACCCCGAGTTATTTGTGTTGTAAGTTTTGGGACGAAACTTATTTTTAGGGGGAGATAATGTAATATCCGTGTTTTCTATTTTTGGTAATTTCTATTTTCGGTGTATATTCGTTTCGGACAACTCGCCTGGCACTGTTTTGGAATCCTGAATCTATTTTGTTCTTGGAGTTTCTCCGTTGGGATGAGTCTCGATGATGTTTTTACATAATTTTATCTTGAGTTATATTTTATTGCATGTGTATTTGATTCTCGTTAAACTCGTTCGATTTCGTCATTTTCCTATTTCCATGAGTTCGTATGGTTGAGTAGAGCATGTTGTGAGTTTCGGATTGTTAATCCGACGTTGTTCTTGTTCGATTTTGGTTGTGTACCTCGGACCGTTTTGGGGTTTTCGTTCTTCCATTTCGTGTTATTGTTTCCCAAATATCGATTCCTATTGCGTTTATTCTCTTCCCGGATCATTTTTCATCATTTTGGGACCCAAGGGGGGTGTGGGCCGCAGCACAAGGAATGTGCGCCGCGGCACACACATTGTCCAGTTTTTGGCCGAGCAATCTGTACCGTGTGCCGCGGCACATGCCAACGGGGCCGCGGCACACTGCCGAGTCACTGCCACGGTACACTCGTCCGGGCCGCGGCACACTCGTGTTGCATTTATTGGCCAAACCTTCTGTACCGTGTGCCGCGGCACATGCCGATGGGGCCGCGGCACACTGCCGATCGCTGGGCGCAGTTTTGGCCCTGTGCCGTGGCACTCTTCGGCTGGGCCGCGGCACACAGAGCAGTCAACTCTATACCTGCATTTTTTTTCAGCGAGATTCACTCATTCCATCCCTTTCATCAACCATACGAGAGAGAGAGGCTTGAGAGTGAGATTTTCCTTCATCTATCACTTGATTGTGTGATTTTCTTCATCTCCTTTCGATCGTAAAGCTCGGATTGTGGATCTAACACATGTTCTTCGGATCAAAGTGCTTGGATCTTCAAGAGGTAAGATCTCCTATACCCTAGTATGAATTTGGGGAGGGTTTGGTGGTGATCTTGTCTTTTAATCCGATTTAACCGATGTTGTTGTTAGATTTCGATGGTATACTCGTGACCCTTGGTTCCCTTGTTATTGGATGGGATGAAATCCCGTTATTACACCATTGACCGATTCCAATTCCCTATGCACTCTTGATGTTCGATGAATTGTCCCAACGGGTAGAATTAGGATTAATTCTTACCTTTCCGCATTATTGAGACTTGTTGTATACCGTTATTGTGTTAGGACCGGATTTGGGAGGATTGTTCGGACCAAAACCTATTCCTTCGTCATTTCCTTCGTTTCGTCTTATTCAAGGCAAGTATATGTATTACATTTCGTTATGTATGTTGTGTTTTCGAAATGAATGATGAATTGTGGTTTTCGAGTGCGTGAGTTGTGTTCCTTCCAGCCGGAGTGTCGACGGGATGTCTGGGGGTCGATACTAAGGGGTACGGCCGAGGAAGTGGACTTGGGTGCGTGTGTGGTTGAACTTCCACCCGGAGTGTCCGACGGGATGTCTGGGGATCGATACTAAGGGGTACGGCCGCGAAAGTGGTATCCCACCCGGAGCGTTCGACGGGATGTCTGGGGGTCGATACTAAGGGGTACGGCCACGGGATACCAGTTGTGATTTTGTGATATCGTGATGATTGAAACTAATTTGATTGCCGATGTAGTATTCCGGAATATTTATGGCAAATGATATCTGATTGAGATGATTGTGTAAAAATCGTATTTGTATATAATGTTGTGTAATTGTGTACTTGCACTAGCTATTCGAATGCTAACCTCTTAAATGGGGGAAATGCGTCTTATGCATTTCAGGTACCGAGAGAGCTGAGGAGAAGGCACGGGACATGCACGCAAAGGATGGGCTGGCTTGATGATGTGGCTCGAGTCTGTATTTTTATGTTTTGTCATTGCATTTGTCGAGTACTGGAGTTACACTACACCATAGATTGCATACAACAACGTGTAAAATACGTTGCAATATGCCCTAGATTCATTGCAATAGGGCCTATTGCAACGATTATGCAAAAATCAAGCGTGCACTTTGCTCTGGTTGCCATAGGGCCCTTATGGCAACAAATTTGGTACCATATTGCAACGGCATATTATCGTTGCAAATATAGTATATGGCAACGATTTAACGGCTATAGCAACATGTTTAACACCATTGCAATATCTTGGACTACCTATGGCAACATTTTTTTGCAACGATTTTTTTGTGTTAATTGTTGCAATACATGAATTCAGGCAACCCTAAGGCAACATATATATGCCCAATTGCAACGTATTTAGAATCAAATGCAATCTAATTTTATTAATGAATATGACATATATGGCAACATTTAAGCTTCTATTGCAATGCTAAATAAAAAACTGGCATGACCATTAGATTTATTTCAATTAGTATATCGTAACATCAATCCAACCGAGCAATATTACTGCTGTTCCAACATCAATAAATTCACTCAGACTAAGTTTAGGAAAATGACCAAGTTGAAGCAAAATAACTAAGTTCAAGTGACACACAATCTAACTTAGTAATACATAGACCAATATCTTAGTTAAACATTATATAAACATGAGTCATGGCTCTTCTTCCTCTTCCTATTCCTCTTCCTCTTCATCTTCATCTTCATCTTCATCTATCTTCATCTTCATCTTCATCCGTCTCATCTCCGTCCTCAATAGAAGTAGTAGTACATCTAAATCCTTCTCTAAATCATTATGGACTTCTCCCAATCTGAAATTAGAAAAAAAAAAGTTAGCTCATCACAAAGTAGATTAAATAATGCAATGGCTTCAAAGAGATATAATTGCCCTCGACAAAATCAAAACAACGCCTTGTGATACTCTATATTGATATTCTTTTACCTTGTGAAATTTCCCGTTGCATCCGACTCTTGTGAAGCATTACACAAACTATTACGGAGACCGCTTTCACAATGCAGTTGCATTTCCTTCACTTGGTTCAGCCAACTTTCCTGATAACAACAATAGAAAGGAATATGCTTAGCTACACCACTTTACAAAACGGTAATCGGTAAACGAAAAAGAAAAAATAGAAAAAGAAAAGAAGTGATCGAACGGGAGAGACGATGAAATTAATGTAAAACCCGGCCTAAAAGTAGTTTATAACAGCCCGGACTCTTCGCTTACTGTGTCTTAATGCTGCAAATAGATACCAAACCCTGTTAATAATTCAACTCCCACAACTGTTGAAGCGAATTACAAGTTGCCCATGTTTGTAAACAGAAGCTAAAAGTTGAATAACTTCAAAAGTTAAATCAAAAGCAGCACTTGAGGGGGGGAAAATCAGCAAGAAGCTCACGATCACTTTTTTTTTCCAAGTGTTTACAAAATACTTCTTCAACGAATAATGAAACCTTTCGTCTTTTGAAAGAAATATCATACCAGCAAGACGACCTCTGATATCTTGATTCAGAAGCTCCATCTAATGACAAGAATGAGTTGTACAATCTAGTAAATGACCGTATATACAGAAACATCTCGTGTGATACCATCTTTACTTTTCACATCACCGGCTTCCATGTTCAATTTTATGGTTGACCATGTCAAACTTCTAAGATCAAAAACCTGAAAGCAATAGAGAAATTTTTTTGAGGGTTGAGAAGAACTTTTATGATTAACCCTAAGAAGAATAAGCAAGACTGAAAATCGATAAATATCTACCATTGCGACTTCCACCCGTAATGTATAACTTTTCATCACATATTGTTGCGGCATGTGTGTGGCATGAATAATGCATCGAAACAAAGTAGCCCGTAAATATTGTAAATAGTCAACTCCAAGTCCAAAACTCTGGATATTTTATTATGAAAAGAGAAAAAGACATAACGAAACTAGGAAGCAATCAAAACAATATAATGACAATGAACTAAGAAAATCTAAATTTTCGGTTGAACAAAGACCTTGTAACGAGCAAGAAAGTTGTCGACTGCATACCGAGAGTGCCACCCATCGGTCATAGTTTACATTCAAATACCAACTTTCACCGCCCTGCTCCCATTGGGGCTAGCGTGGCACACACTAAACTTTTATCGATTACAGAAGCAACAAGCACCGATTGCAAGAGCATGATCGCACACATATAGCGATGAACGCCAATGGATTGAGTAATAAAAATATACTATAAAAGTCTTTACATGTGATAAAGACTTGGAATAAGTAAATAAATTAAGATTTATGAAGTCATTCTACACCAACGATTTCTTTCTTAAACATACATTTGATTTATATACTTATAAAGAGGGCTAATTATGCCACTTCCCAAGTTCTTATAATTAAGTGGGAGTCAACTATTGCTTACACTTAAAAGATGAGAAGATAGAATAGACAAATGTAAAAATGAAGTCAATGAAGATAGGATGGTCGTAAAACTAATGAATGAAAATGCATAACAAGATATACTAACAATATACAAATTCGGTTAACAGGAGAGGTATAAGAGAGACGTTCAACTGAAAAACACAAATTACATTTCAAAGAAATCAGATATCTGTTGTTTTTACCTAGATATAACTCAAATCTAAGCCAATATATTATATATTGGGTCATCCTAGACATGGTTCAGAGAATCAGTTACCTATAGGCTACATCTATTGAATTTGGGGTCGAAGTTCTCTCCATATGCAACTATTCTTAGGCCCAAAAACTTATCCCTGTGATTGTCATGCGGCCATGCCATACAAGACCTAAGCAAAATTACTGATGAAGAAACGTGATGCTTATGATTATGCAATCTCAGTTATAACTTGGTTTCTGCTTCTTTTTGTTTCACAACCCCCCCACCCCCACCACACACCGCAGTCCAATAGCATCTCAATGTCTCAGCAACCAGCTCTTTGAATCTAACCTACAGAAACACCGAAACAGAATACAGAATTAAAGAAATCGCCAGAAAATCAACATAAAACGAGCATAAGTAACTTCACAAGAAAAAACGCTTAGTGAGTAGCCAACTCCCTTGTTGGAGTAAGAATTTGGACCCTGATAGCTGGTCTATTCTTTGGCAGTATATGACCTCTCCAATCTTTGGGAGGGCAAAGCGGCGATCTGTAGGGTAAACAAAAATAAAATCAATCCCACAACTCACAAGACTCATCTCTGTCACAAAAACAATCTATAAATATCATTTCACAGATATTGGTTGTCCTCGCATATCACTTGGCGAACAAAATTAACTAATCCTAACAAAAGAAGTGCATCTTCCAACTTCTATAAGAGAGGATACTCGAGTTACAAGAAAAATAAAACAAGGTTACCTTAGATTAAAACTCACCTTTCCGTAACTGGGTAATAGCGCTCCCGCATATATCACGACGATCAACACCAATGGTATACAAGCACCTTTGGACAAGGAAAACAATCAACAAATCTTCAATTGTGAAACATGAAAAAAACTTGCAAAATATAAGTAATTGAATAATTACATATCAACGAATAGGTGTGGGCTTCAGTAACCCAAAGCTTGGCAAGCCCGTAATGATGGCTTATCAGAACCCAAACTGAATACGGTCAATAACGGTATAGAGATTCAAAGCAGCGTCGATTCGCCATTGATGCGAACAATCTCTGCTTTGTACCGGACAGTACAACTATTGTAATCAGCGGGCGCCGTGAAGAGGAAGAGCGGCTGAAATCGCGATGGAGGAAATCTAGAATCGGAGGATGATACTAAAATCTGGGTCGATCGAGAGGAAGAAATTCCTAGTGTGTGTAAATCGCACCTAGTGTGTGTGTAAATCGCCCAGCAACAGCGATTATTAAGCTTTTTTTAATGTTGGTTTTATTTGCAAAATCTTTCAAAAGCCCGCTCAATTTTCTTAGTACCCGCCTAAATTTTGGGCCCCAAATTGCTATGTACGGCAACGAATTCTTAAATTGTTGCAATAGAATGTAAATTTTATACTATTTCCAACTTTTTCGCTTCAATTGTAACACTTTATAAATGCATTGCAATATATCCGAGCTGGTCTATCAATAGCAACGTTTTCTGATGAAATTTTTGAAATCTGGTTGCTATAGCCAATCTATGGTGTAGTGTTAGACTGTTTTCTCTTAAACTTGGTCTAAGTCCCCTGCGTGGGCAATGAATTGGTATTTAACCTATGTCTCATGTACTCCGTTAAAATGTTTTGGCCGAGGCCATGGCCTTACTTACTTTTTGAGTGCATTATTTTGGATTACATTGTGGTTTATGTGTCATGTGTTAGCCTGGTAGACTTCACGATGGTTCTACGGCGTGTAATGTCCCATTTGTGAATTGGGGTGTTACATTATTGTGCATGTGCGATGAAGATATAGTTCATAACTTCATTTTGAATCGATGTGTAGTAAAAGTCGTTTTGAGCGTATTTTTTACTAGAGTTTTCCAAATATCATAGAAAGTTAGCTCATCGATGGCCCGAAAAGAAGATGGTAGTTCCAGACATGTAATTTTTACTTTTATTTTTATTTTGTTGGGTCATTGGCTTAGCCTAATATCTTGGAAGGATCCATGAAATACATGTAGGTACCAACTTAGTTGTTATTTTATATTTTTTATTTTAAATGAGTGACAATTGCGCTATATAAATGAATTAATGTGCAAAGAGTGACGGTAATACGGAAATACCCCACTAAATCAATGTGCTGCTTTTTCGTGTATGTCGGTGTAGTACATTTAGGGAGGGTTGATAAATTCCTAGAGTGTGTTAGATACTTTCGGTTGTTGATTATAAAAAGGTTATGAGGTATCATACCCTTCATTGAACCTAGAAAAATTGAAACCTAAATCAATGTGCTGCTTTTTCGAGTATGTCGGTGTAGTACATTTGGGGAGGGTTGATAAATTCCTAGAGTGTGTTAGATACCTTCGGTTGTAGCAAATCTTACCCCATAAACCATATGGGTTGCAAGGCAAGACTCAATTGTCAGACTGATAAGAGTTGATGGTTTAAGCTTAGATAGTTCAACGAGCCATAAAAACCGCTAAAGTGTTGAGTGCAAGTGAATCAAGCGTAAAAGAAGATCGAATCATCCAGATTGGTTGGTGTTAGGCACCACTTTATAAAACTAATAGACTAGAAGTCATTAAAGTATTGTCCTCTATTGAGTTTTATAAAGAACTTGATCACCATTATGAAGTCGATCTACGATGACTTTTGAATTCCACACGGGGGTGTAGTCTTTCAAAAAATCTAGTAGAAGTTGAGTTACAAATATAAAGTCCTTTACTATATACTGTGATCATGATTATCAAATCACTAATAAATCCGGATTGTTCTCTGTAGATAATTTTTCTCTCGAATTATAATATTTACTCGAAAAGAACACCGCACGGTCCGATTGGAATGAATCCATGATAAATCTGGAATGTTTATGGGTGTGAGCACACTCTCCCTCCATGTGAACTACTAAATATTATAGATCCACTAGATAGTCATATGAATTTATGACTCATAATTGAACATTTATGAGATTATTTGCTCATGGTAGGAGCAAAGTTTCTAGATTAAATAATAAAGCTAATAATATATTCCAACTAATTTGACAAGATCCATGTCAATTGGCTATTTATTACTTAATATATAAATTCTCATGCTGAATTGAATATTGAAAATACATATAAATAATGTCATGCACATCATGAGTTTGGTTCTCAAAGATTTCTTAGCATAAGGGAAAGTGTTAGTAGTTAAAAACTGCATAATGGTGTATCTTCATAATTGAAATATGAACTTAAATTCAAAGATGCACGAAAAATATTTGTGATCATATATACCAAGTTCAAATATTTTGATAAAATCAAGATGCCCGGCGCATTGGAATAGTTCCCCGAATGTATATAAAAGCAAATGAAAAATGAAACATATAATTTTGAGGGGAATATACACATTACTATAACGTATAAATCCTATAGATGATTGATAATGAGATATCTTAATAAGTTATGCCGCTATAAATGGGGAATAAATGAAATTAAAAAGTGTTGATACAGTATAAAAGAATAGCGCTATAGTTGTTTAATGATAATTAGGATACTGAAAATCATAGAAGAATATTAACACTGAAATTTATGCTCTTATTAGAGGTGTATTTCGAACCGAACGAACTAGACGGTTTAAAGGTTCGGTTCGTTCAGTTTGTGTTTGTGTTCGATAAAAATACAAACCACTTGTTCATATTCGTTTCGTTAAAATTTCACATATTTCGTGTTCATTCGTTAGCGTTTAATTGTTCAGTTTGTTTTGATTGTTCGTTTGTTCATTTGTGTTCCAAAATATAAAAGAAGCCCAAGTACAAGCAATAATAATCCAAAAAATAAAAAAGAGAAGATAGATTTAGAAATTATGGTTTTGGAATGGTAGATTTTATTATATATATATATATATTTATTAATTATTATAAAATTATTAATTATGTTTATTAGTTATTGTAAAATTATTAATAAATATATAGAAAACCTTTGTTCGCGAACTAACGAGCATATATTATTTTGTTCGTGTTCGGTTCGTGTATGTAACGAACATGATCACGAACTGTTCTAGTTTGACCAAACCGAACACGAACTGAATGTTGATCGAACATTTTCCCGATCTTTTCACGAACTCTCGATTCATTTACACCCCTAGCTCTTATAATGAAAATTTAAAAATGGGCTCGACGAAATAATGATATTGAAACTCATGACAAGCTTTCAAATAAATTACCAGTATATGCAATGACTCAGAACATAGATACTTTAGTAAAGAAAATTGTGTTGCACTCTTTTTCTTGATTGAAGTTTTATCACAAATGGTTTTTCCAGGTAAGTCCCTTAGCCAGACAACTTAATCATAGTTGCAATCATACCTCCAGATCCATTTTAATGAAAATTACGAGTACGAGACTGCAAATTATACTACATTTGGTACTATTTGACATGAATATTAATTGAATAGTATTGGTATCTAAAATATATTCACGTGAAATTGGAAAGAAATAAGTAATAACAACCAATTCTGTATTATACTCGTATAAATCTAGGAAGGATTGTTGAGATACCCAAAAGCATACTTAGAAGATGTATTAACATAAATAATGTATTCTTTTTCATTTATCAGTATTTTTCCCACTATGTGTTTTCTTAATAAGACTTTTGACAAGACATATTCATGACACAATGAGGATATTACAGAATATCCCTTAAGATTTGATGTCAGATGGATTAACTATATTCTTTTTTCTTCGATCAAGTTTTTCTCGCAAAGTTTTCATGTTATGATTTAATGAAACAGCACATGCATAATCCTATAAGAATGATCTACATACAAGGAGATTTAGAGGCTGTTTACCAAATTCTCCATTAAGGGTCTGTTCACCAAATTCTCCATTAAGTGTTGTATGGATAAATTTGTCTGTCTGGGTAAATATGTCTGTCTGGGTAACATGATACTGTTGTTTACTTTTTCATCTGAATAAACTTTCTGAATAACAGAAATGATTGATTTACCTCTGAATATGAATTATAAGCTGTTTTATAAATTGCTGTTTATTTTTTAAGCAATATAAATGATATAATCCAAAAATGGCAAGAATAAATTTACTAATTTCTGAATTTTTTTAAATAGTTCATAATTTTTTAGATTTTCTAATTTCCGAATTTAAATAATTTTTTTTGATTTTTTAATATTAATATTCCAGAATTAAAATAAAATTAACTTTTTTTAAATTTTTCAGATTTTCTAGATTTTTTATATTCTTTTAATAGTTTTATTATTTTTACGAAAATAAATAATAGTTTATTATTATTATTATTTATATTATTATTTTAAGTTTGTATTATTTTTCAGATTTTTTATGAACATAAAACTAAAATAATAAAAAATCTGATTATTTTAAGTTTTATTATTTGTTTCCATATTTTTTGCTAATTAATAGGTCGTGAAAGGGGAGAGGAGTAGCGATTGTCATTTTTGTGTCTTAATGGGGACAAGAGGAGGGAGATGACTTAGCGATTCAAACTCCTCATTTTTCATTAATTCGTAAGTAAACACTCACACATATTTGCGCGAATAAGTCGTCCAGCCCATTAAGTCCCATTAAGTCGAAAGTAAACAGCCCCTTATATTATCATATTCACTCAGTTTTTATCCCAAAATATTTTAAGGAGACAAGACATGGATACTAATATAAGAATGATCGGTATGAAGGGAGTGAATTTACGATTACAGATTGCTCAAGTTTTTTTTCCGTGAGTTTCCTAGTAACGTTCTGGTGCAACATCATACGATCAAAACAAGCCCACCACAAATAAATTGGCGATACATTTCAATAGTCATTCAGGGGGAATTGTGTAAATGGATGACAATGGCCCGAGTACTTGAAGACCCAGACACGCCCCACGAGGTGAACAGGACAGGGCGGCGCCGGTCACGGTATGGGGCATTCGAGCCACATAGAAAAATATTATTTTAAAGTTAATAAAATAAATATTTTTACGAGTTTTTATCTAGTATTTCATTCTTATAATAGTATCATTTATAAAATTTGTCAATATTTACATAAATATATAAGCTATATTAATAATGTAATATCTGCAATTTCGATTTCCGGTAATTTTTTTTTCGGCAGGAGTCCGTTTCGACGACTCGGTTGTGACCGTTTCGTCATTCTGAGAATGATTAATTCTGCACTTTTTGTCATCCGAGGTCGTTTCGGTATCGTTTTGTTGAGTTCCGTGTTCTTAAGCGGCTTTTTCGTACTTGAGTTCAATTCTTGCGAATCTCGTCCGAAACTGTTGTTTCGAGTTTCTCGTAAGTTCATTTAATGTTATTATTCATGTTGCGAGCTTTGGATTGGTGTTTCAATCGTGTATCGTATATTTCGGACGTTTTGGAACGTTTTCGTAATTTCCCAAAGTTTGGGGTAATTACTTTCCATTGTCGAATTTCGAGCCTTTGGGTGGTCGGAATCGTATGTTCTCTTAGCGCTTGGTTTCGTCTTTGCGAGTACTTCGTAACCGTATCTTCGATTCATATTCAGGTTCGGGTTTCGGGGTCGTGTCGGGCTCGATATTGGCCTCCTATTGTATCACACGAGCACGCCACACGAGCACGTGGTCATGCGTGGCGCTCGTGCGCTATCCAGCGCTCGGCAGTGAGCTTCAGGGACGCACGAGCAGGACACACGAGCAACTACTCGTGCGCGTTGCTCGTGCGTGGTGTCAGTGGCTGGGCAGTGGCCTAGCGCACGACCAAACACACGAGCACTTGGTCGTGCATTGTGGTCGTGCGTCGCTGGTGTATATAAGGGGACAGACGGGTTTCTCACCCCATTTCCTCTCCTTCTTCTCTTCTCTTCGCGGCTGTCGGACGGGTGAGGCAAGGGTTCGAGTTCTTGGTCAGTTATACTCAATTCCAAGGCGTTTTGGAAGATTCTTGTTGATTATATCATCATCCAATCCGTGTTCTTCATCGAATCGGGGTAATCTCTTGAAATCTCCTAGGGTTGACTTTCGAGATTTCTTTTTCATCTTTGTTGTTCGTCCGATTTCGATGATTTGGTTGATGTTATTGAACCTTATTAATCGTGTTCTATGGGTTGTATATCCATATTTCGGATTTGTTCAACTCGATTGATGATTCGAGTGTTCTTGGGGATTATCGAACATTGAATGTTCGATTAAATGTCCGAATGAGTTCCCTTTGATAGTTTGTTGGGATTTCCATTGTTTTCGGCCTTGATTCTCGTCGTAATCATGTTTTATTGTTCCTTACGGAGGATTATAGGTGCTCGATGATTCCGATGTTGATTTCCGTTGGTGATTGATGATTCGTGTGGTGTTATTCTCGTAGTAATTGCGGTGTTATTGAGTTCTTGATAGTGTTCGGGAGTTCGGGGCCGTCGACCGTATTTCATCCGTCGTCTTGTTGCGATCGTGGTTTCGAGGTAAATACCTTGTTCACACGCTTTTGTTTTGTGGATATGATAATTAGTGATTGTCTCTATGTGTTTGTTTGATCGTTTGATTTGAACTTTAAAAAATTCAGTTTAACCTCGTTAAGGGCTCACTTTCAAAAAGCGTGTGTTTTGTGAACGATATGTTTTGGGGAATTGATTATGATTTGATTGTTTTGAACGTTGAGGGCTTTGGTGATACCCCTATTGTTTAAAGTTATTGGAATCATGTATTCCGCGTTAATCGTGTTGTGTTGTGATGAGTTTGATAGCGGTGTCGAGTAAGTGGCCATCTCTAGTAAGTATTCTTGATGAGCTTACATTCTTAGCATATTAGTATTGCATGAGTAACGTGTGTGTGTGTGTATGCTCACTATGGGTTAGATCCAATGGGGTCTCGGTAGGGGTCCACAGAGACGTGGATCGACGAGCTTGCTTTTAACCACTACGGGTTAGATCTGACGGGGTCTCGGTAGGGGTCCACAGAGATGTGGATCGATGGTTAATTGTGGTGCATTTTACAAATGTGATTTGGATTATTGGCGTTTTCGGAAATGAGTATTTTGAACGGCTTTCATGATTACATGCATTGACTAAGTGTGTAAGAGGTAAGTTGTTCGTTTGGCCTACTTGACTAGGATGGCACTAGAGTATTTTGTTGTTTGTGTTAAATCCTTTAATTGTGGAGTTCTGATGTTGGAAAACGAACCTTGTTATCGTTCTCGTGTACTGTGAGTGGATGAGATTTGGGGCTAAAATCCCAACGGTTTGGTAAAGGTCATTTTACGGAAAGTAAACCTTTGGGGCGGTGACCCCTTTCGTCTTTTGGGTTTTGAAAAGTAGGATTTGATAATCCTAAATTGTTTTCTATTAAAACTCTCGATGGCATTTTAAAATGTTTTATAAATTATTTCCATTGATTTGTGATCTTTCGGTTTTGGAATGTTTTTCTCAAACTCTTGCCTCAGGAAGTACTTTTCATTTCGTTTGGATCTTTGAGGATTCCTGGTTATTGTTATTCGTGGAATGTGAATTGTATGACTCGTATTTTGCAGTTTGTTCTTGCACTAGCAAAACAGTGGAGTTTTGCTAACCCCCAAGTATTCGGGGGGTGGATGTCTGTTTTTGCATTCAGGTTTTGGGAGCGTAACGCAAGGTCGACACGAAGGATGATGAAAGATGATCGATACTAATCACATGAGGAACCGTACGTTGTGTATTGGTTCAGTTGTACTTTATTTTCCGCTGCTATATTTTTCCCGTTGTACGGGAGTGGTTGTAATTTGACCCCTGCGTGGGCATGAGTTGTAATTGAGTTGTATGTTTTTATTGAAAGACCAAATCGGTTTACTGAGTCATTTTAGCCTTGAAGGCATTGTTGAGTTGTTCGATATTGTTACCAGTCTGGTAGATCCTTGAGGAAAGGTTCTACGGCGTGTAAAATCCCTGAGAGGATTGGGGGTGTTACATAAATGGTATCAGAGCTTAGGTTGTGGAAACCTAGGCTGTCGAGTTTAGTGAAGTGTGTTGAGTTTTTGTCTCGTCAGATTTTGTCTGACTGAGTCATGTCGCGATGCGTCATCTGAGTTTATTAGTTGTGATTAGTATCATGGGGCGATCATCATCTTCGTGCGACCTGTGGATGTAAGTCTCCCTTCTTTGTGTTTGTGCCTCGTCTGATGCGAGTTACATGTATGATTATGAGTTAATTGACGGAATCCTCTTATGGATTTTGATTGCGTGATATGTGGTTATTTGACTCATATTTCGTCCTTATGAGTAGTATTGCTGGATTGTGAATGTTGGACTGTATTTCTTTTATCCGCTGCGTGAGTTCTTTTGTAATGGCTTTCGGTATTTTACCGACTGAGTTTTATTTCAAAAACCAATTCCCTTAACCGAGTTTTTGACATTATGGCCTTGATCATTTTGGCGAAATTCTAGTGACGGTATTAAGTATTTTGTAAATGGCTTTTGTGAGTTTTTGAAATATTACCGTCATCGGCCTTTTTGGTGTTTTTGTAAATGGTTTTTAGCCTGGTGGGTTCCGGCGCGGGACCCACGGCGCTATAATGTTCCGTGTAATTACCTGAAATTTTTGGGCATTCTAGCCCATTGAATTATCTTTGAAAACCTTGAGTATCTTAGAAAATAAATTTCGAGACGTACTTTTAAAATGAATTATTTTCTCGTGGTACATCCAAGGTGCCACAATATGTTTCAAAATTCTTCTACCTCGAGGACCAAAATGTTTTGAGATATTTTCAATGTTTTAGAAACACTTTTACTTACACCCGAGGGTCGAATATTCTGAAAGTTTTTCACTAAGAGAAAGTGTCCTCATTTTTATCAAATGCGAAATGGTTCTCCAAAGTCTCGATAACGATGTTTCACGTTTGTACTTTTTAAAGGTGATACTCAAGATCAACCGGTGTTTTTCTAAATTATTTTCAAAAGGAGGTTTTCGTTTTTAAAAAAAAAAACCTATCCATTCCCTTTTGAGGGCTGGGTATGTATGATGTTCGCGTTGTCGTTATGATGTTTGCTCCCGAGTATGATCGAATTGGTGGCATGAACGTCGAGTCGTTGCCACGCAATTGTTGTACTAGCCCTCTGTGAGAGGTGTGAACGGGTGTTTACTGTTTATCGCCTCGTGGTGATTTGCATATTGGCGCACGTGTGTGAGTTGTTAAAGCTTGGATTTTTGTGCGTTTATGCACATGGGTGATTGTTTCATGATGTTTGTGATTGTGTGCTGGCTATCGTTCGGGCTGTTGCAATCGTCGAACGATGCCGTTGTTGTTGTGATTTTTGTATGCGTTGATATGTTATGCTGAGTTGGCATCTCCGGTATGTTGTTTTGCGGTGTTATGTTCCATTGTATCTAGCATCTGTATTTTTGGTATGCCGAGCCGAGGCATTTCAACCGTGATGTGCCGGGGGAATGTACGAGAAATTTGTCCTTCCTCGCCTGTGACGCGTTTCAAGTGCGGACTCGAGGGACGTCATGTTCAGTTTTGCGAGTTGGTCACCGAGCCTTCCGAGGCACGGACTTGAGCACTAATATCAGGACCGACTCCGAGGAGTCCCTGAGGGGCGTGGCCTATCAGTTGTATGTTATGTTATTTCCTTGGCTTGTTATTTCGAATTTCGGAGATTAAGTTCTTTTATTCGAAGGGGATCGGATTTTGAACTTCTGTATTCTCGACTCTGTCGACTCGTTTATGTTCGTTGACATTTTCTGAGCTTGTCCTGTCCCTTGTTTTTGTTGATCGAACAAGTGTGGTATTGTTTCGGAATAACTCATTTGTCGTTGTGACTTTTCAATTGATATTCCCTTTCCTGTGGATCTTATGTGAATGCACATCTTGTTGTTTTCACCGGATCATATATTGTCTCGAGTTGAGACGTGAACCTGGGAGTTGTTGTTTGAATCTTATTGTTCTTCGGGATCCGAACATGATTGCTCGATTTTTGTTGTCTTGATCGTTGTGGTTCGATCGTTTGATTGTTCGGTTTTTGTTGATTCGTTTCGTGATTGTTGAACGTTCAAACTCCTTCGTAATTCCCTTAAGTTCGGGAAATTAGTCTCGTTTTCGATCTTCTAACCCATGGGCGGTGGAATTCCGTAGTTGTTCAGCGATTGCTCGCGTTTTGATTGATATACCGTTGGGTCGGTCAATTGCATTGATTTTCGTTCGTTGTGTTTTGTGATTGTTCGGATAATCAACGTGATTGTATTATCCGTTTGTTGACGCTTGTCACTTGTGGGTTTTACTATGTCTCTACCGGTAGCGTTGTGTTGGTCATCATGGAACGTGTTTTCACGCCGTTTGTTCCTTTGCGTTGCTTGTAATGTTTTGCCATTGGGCGTAAGTTACGCGTTTCTTGTCTATATCGTTGAGTGTTTCCTACCAGGATATTACTCCTCCCTACTTGTTTTAAGTTTCGGGATGAAAATTCTTTTAAAGAGGGTAGTATGTAATATCCGCAATTTCGATTTCCGGTAATTTTCTTTTTTCGGCGGGAGTCCGTTTCGACGACTCGCTTGTGACCGTTTCTTCATTCTGAGAATGATTAATTCTGCACTTTTTGTCATCCGAGTTCGGTTCGGTATCGTTTTGTTGAGTTTCGTGTTCTTAAGCGGCTTTTTCGTACTTGAGTTCGATTCTTGCGAATCTCATCCGAAACTATTGTTTTGAGTTTCTCGTAAGTTCATATAATGTTATTATTCATGTTGCGAGCATTGACTTGGCGTTTCAATCGTGTATCGTATATTTCGGACGTTTTGGGACGTTTGCGTAATTTCCCAAAGTTTGGGGTAATTATTTTCCATTGTCGAATTTCGAGCCTTCGGGTGGTCGGAATCGTGTGTTCTCTTAGCGCTTAGTTTTGTCTTTGCGAGTACTTTGTAACCGTATCTTCGATTCATATTCAGGTTCGGGTTTCGGGGCCGTGTCGAACTCGATATTGGCCTCCTATTGTATCACACGAGCAGGCCACACGAGCACGTGGTCGTGCGTGGCGCTCGTGCGCTATCCAGCGCTCGGCAGTGATCTCCAGGGACGCAGGAGCAGGACACACAACTACTCATCCACGTTGCTCGTGCATGGTGTCAGTGGCTGGGCAGTGGCCTAGCGCACGACCAAACACACGAGGACTTGGTCGTGCGTTATGGTTGTGCGTCGCTGGTGTATATAACGGGACAGACGGGTTTCTCACCCCATTTCCTCCCCTTCTTCTCTTCTCTTCGCGGATGTCGGACGGGTGAGGCTAGGGTTCGAATTCTTGGTCGGTTCTACACAATTCCAAGGCATTTTGGAAGATTCTTGTTGATTATATCATCATCCAATCCGTGTTCTTCGTCGAATCGAGGTAATCTCTTGAAATCTCCTAGGGTTGACTTTTGAGATTTCTTTTTAATCTTTGTTGTTCGTCTGATTTCGATGATTTGGTTGATGTTATTTAACCTTATTAATCGTGTTCTATAGGTTGTATATCCATATTTCGGATTTGTTCAACTCGATTGATGATTCGAGTGTTCTTGGGAATTATCGAACATTGAATGTTCGATTAAATGTCCGAATGAGTTCCCTTTGATAGTTTGTTGGGATTTCCGTTGTTTTCGGCCTTGATTCTCGTCGTAATCATGTTTTATTGTTCCTTACGGAGGATTATAGGTGCTCGATGATTCCGATGTTGAATTCCGTTGGTGATTGATGATTCGTGTGGTGTTATTCTCATAGTAATTGCGGCGTTATTGCATTCTTGATAGTGTTCGGGAGTTTGGGGCCGTTCGACCGTATTTCATCCTGTAATGCCCGAGATTTCTGACTTGTATTTGGAACTTGTGATATTGTAATCGTTGTACTTGATCTGAGTATTATTCTCCGTATTTCATAATCCGATGTTGTCGAGCGTATGATTTCATGTATGTGATTTACGAATTGTAATTCTGCGCATGTAGCGCACGCTATCGGCTATGTGTAGCGTACGCTAACATAGACTCAATAGCGCACGCTACAAAGGATTATTAGCGCACGCTATGTGTGGTCAATTTGATTGAGACGTGCGGTAGGTGAGATCTAGCCGGGGGACCCCTGTCGGATCGTGTCGGGATGAACCTGGACAGCTTTCGGGAAAAGCCAAGTCAACGCCTTAGCGCACGCTACAGGTATATGCGTAGCGCACGCTAAGTGCTGAATACAGTTAAGTCAGTGAGCCGTTAGCGCACGCTACGAGCAGGGTCTAGCGCGCGCTAATAGCCATTTCTTATAAATAGGACAGCATCCTATTCGTGATTTCAGTTCTTTCTTCTCCCATTACCCGAATTCCTACACTTAGAACATAACTTCCTTCATCCTAAACACTCCATATCAACATCCTAGCTCGTGATTCAAGATCGTACATCGTTGGAGATTGGTGTTCAAGCCTTCGGTGTTGGATTGCTTCGATTTCCTCCGTGTTCTTCACTACATTGAGGTAGGTGATTCTTCACCAATGTGAGTATTGACGTTGATCATGTTTTGATAGCCAGAATTTCGTTTATAATCGGTCATCACATGTTAGAAGGATACTTTTGCCGTATCGACACTATATATCGTTTGAACCTTTGAACCATCTTAGTATTTGGACTCCTTAGCATTTTCAAATCGATTTATGATCAGTAAACGGATATTACCCAGTTGTTACGTTTTATACTTTGGAATCATGCGTTTTGGAACGTAGGACGAATGGAACTTAGAATATTTCTTGGAGATCGTAGATGAATTATGATGTTGAGATGATTATCCGTATATTTGTATCTCATAATCAAAGAACTTCCACAAACCTTATTAGCATGATATGCTCAAGGATGACTTGTATTATCCCCATAGAATTCATGAGTTCATCACCATTCAACCCAGTTTTCTGTTAGCAGTATTCTGCCATGCAAGATTAGCGCACGCTAACATACGTTAGTTAACGTGCGCTATCGGGGTTGAGTTAACGCACAATACGTACGTAACGTACGTTATGTATCAGTCGATTCAAACTGTCAGTCCATGGCTAGCGCACGCTAGTCTTATACGATAGCGTACGCTAACAGGCCGGCTTAGCGCACGTTACGTAGAGTACGTAGCGCACGCTAAGCAGTCCAGGCAGATTGTTTATTTTGAGCTTTTCGGCCGTAGATCGAATTGTTAGGCCATCGTTCGACTTGAGATGATTTTTATATCATTCCTTTTGTTAAGGTTCGAGCTTGTTACGTTGATCGAAGGAGGCGGCCTTCGAGTGTGTTGAGATCATTGAAGTGTTTCGTTCTTGCCATTTTCGAGGCAAGTATCATATGTCGAGTTCGATTTATATTGAAACTTTGATCGTGCTTGTGGTTTTGTTCATGTTGTTGAATATGAGATATATTCTGAAATTTCTCGTGGTATTCGTTGTTATTTGTTCGTATTGATGAACATATTGAAATGCATATATGTATGCATAGTTGATTGATTTATGATATAAATGATCCGAGGGGATCATGAGGATCTATGCTGAGGGCGCTGGATCGAATGTCCACCATGCGTTGGTCCGACGGGATCATCATGGGGATCTATGCTGAGGGCGCTGGATCGCTGGACGGGTTTTCCACCATGCGTTGGTCCGACGGGATCATCATGGGGATCTATACCAAGGGCGCTGGATCGCTGGATTACCCTGTACTGTGTTGATGGAATCATGAGGATTCGCATCGTTGGATTCCGGTGGCGGAAGTCCATTTTGCATGTTTTATGATGCATTGATGATTTATGTATTACGATACTTGTACTAGCATTGTTTTGCTAACCCCTTCGGGGATGGACATTGTTTTGATGTTCAGGTAGCCGAGGAGCGGGGAAGCAACCACAAGATCGGCAGACGATGAAATGGCTCAGTGATGTGGTTGATGTTTATTGTTATTGTGATTTGTCTCCTTGGTCTATTTAGTACTCGAGTACGTCTGTTTTAATAATGTCCTTTCGATATGGTTGTATAAGTTAACTCATTTGATCGGTTGAATCAAATCTGTATTTGAACTTCAGTTGTACGATTGGTTTATATTTACACTCTTTTTAAAATTAGCCTTGTAAATCCTTACCTAAAGGGTTTACGGCACTGTAATTATTCCGAATATCTCGGGGTGTTACAGAATATGGTATCGGAGCTAAGATTCATGGATATCTTGGCAGTCGGGTTAGTTGGGTCAGTTTACGTTATTTGATTATTGGTCGTTCGTAACATCACTATCGAGCCAAAGATCGTCGTGTGGACCGTGGTTGTAAGTTCCTAAATCTCAAATACTACCGTTTTATTTTATTCATGTTTTGTGAACATTGATGGATGTACTTTTAGAAAGTTTGCCCTGGATATTGAGTATTTATGTTTACAGTATGTTGAGAGGAGGTCGTGGACGCGGACGCGGTCGTGGACGCGGACGTGGAAATGCGAGACAAGAAGAGTCGGTATCTACCCCAGAAATAACCGCTAGTCGAACGGATTCCCATTCCGGGGACAATAGGATCGGCAAATAATAATGCAGATCCTAACGTGCCGGAGTGCTTCACAGTGGTTGCCAGATAAACCAGCTTGCTCAAGTTGTGGATCGCATGCGACGGCGATGGGACAACAAAGATAACGTGGAAAATCGAGGAGATAGATGGCTTACCAAGTGATTAAATTGCACCCTCCGAAATTTGACGGCTCACGTAGACGCTTTCTTGGGATCACCGGTGAAGGAATTAGAAAAGATTTTTGCAGGATTAACTGTCCCAACGATAGGAAGGTTCCTGGCCGCCAGATCTTCCTCGACAGGAGGCTGACCGGTGGGAGGCCATTCGACCGAGGAGCACAATGTTGACTGGACGGAATTCAAATTGATGATGGAGGCGCAGTATTGTCCTCGCCCAGTTAGAGAAGCCCGAGTTCGGGAGTTTTTCTCACCACAAAATTCGGAAGCATCTGTGACGGACGTGATTAAGACCTTTAATCACCAGCTGACTTATGTGCGCCACTTGGTCAGGACCGAGGCGGAAAGGATTTTCCATTTTGACATGCGAATGAAGCCGGAAATTCAGCAATATATATCCGGATTTGATTGTACCACCTTGCGATAGTATCAGGACAAGGCGTTGGCCTATGATATGAAGGAGGCAGCAGTAGAGAAATCGACGGAAGCAAAGAAACAGAAGGTGTCTGGCAACTTCACAGAGAATAAGAGTAGCGGGCCCCGCCGGGGTCAGTCCTCTTTTCACTCATCCAGGAGACCTCCGCATCCTTCTCGAGGTGGAAAGAAGTTCCGGGCAGCACCAACTGTTTCAGACGCAGGGAAGAAGTGTTATAGCTGTGGCAAAGCGGGACATGTTCGACGTGATTGTTTCGCGCCTGCTGTGACCTGTTTCGAGTGTGGACAGGAAGGAAATCACGCAACATTTTGTGGGAATGCGACCCGATCTTTTGGTAATCGCACTCCAGCTCCAGTTCCGAAGGAGACGAGTGTGAACCAGACGCAGCAGAGTGGATTTAAGCAGCAGAACGTTGGGAAGAGAGAGACATCCAGTGCTGGGTCCGTTCCTCCGCGCCTGTACGAAATGAGGAAATCTGATGATCAGAACACTGCTGTTGCATCAGGTACAATTCAGATCCTTTTGCAACCAGTTAGTGTTTTATTCGATTCCGGAGCTACACATTCTTTTGTATCATTGAACTGTGTAAATCGTTTGAAAATCTCGTGCTTATTTGATTGTGAACCATATGTTGTGGGTTTGCCGAGTGGAGAGAGAATCGTGGGAACCCTAGAGGCTAGAGATTTTCCAGTAACTATAGGAGGGAGAGATTGGCTATCGAACCTTATTGTGGTTGACATCTACGGTGACGATTTAATTCTCGGAGACGATTGGCTCAACCGTTATGGAGCTATTCTGAATTACCGAGAGAGAGAGTCATTTCTATCTTTGCTGATGACGGATCTGAACACTTATTCCGAGGATGGAGACCAGGAAGCTCAGGAAAATTGATCAAAGCAATGAAAGCCGTGAAATTACTGAAGCAGGGATGTCACGGACTTTGGTGCTATGCCATGACGAAAGAGGAAGGAGTAGATCTCTGCCTATTTCGATTGTGAATGAGTTCTCGATGTATTTCTGACGAACTACTCGGGTTACCTCCGCAGAGAAGTGGAATTCACTATCGAATTAGAGCCAGGAGCAGCTCCTATTTCCAGTGGCACCATACCGCATGGCGCCAACCGAGATGTATGAACTCAAGAAGCAACTGGAGGAATTGTTACGGAAGGGCTATATCCAACCTAGTGTTTCTCCTTGGGGAGCGCCCGTTCTCTTTGTCCTAAGAAAGACGGATCCCTCCGACTGTGTATTGATTACAGGAGCTCAATAAGAATACGATCAAGAAAAAGTACCCTAAACATCGGATCGACTACTTGTTTTAACAACTGCAAGGGGCGAGGGTATTCTCGAAGATTGACTTGCGATCGTGATACCACCAGTTGAGAATTAAGGAATCGGATATACCAAAATCGCTTTGAGATCCCGATGCGGGCATTATGAATTCGTAGTAATGCCGTTTGGACTTACCAATGCTCCTGCGGTGTTCATGCAATTGATGATTCGGGTATTCTTGGAATACTTGGATAAATTTGTGGTCGTCTTCATTGATGACATCTTGATATATTCGAAGAACGCAGAGGAGCATGCCGAACATTTGCATGTGGTTTTGAGCACTTTGAGGAAGGAACAGATGTATGCAAAGTTTTCAAAATGCGACTCGCTTAAGGAAGTAACTTTCCTTGGGCATGTGATATCGGTGTGAGTTCAGTGGACCGAAGAAAGTCGAAGCAATCTTGGAATGGGAAGCTCTAATAATGTGAAAGAAGTCCGGAGTTTCTTAGGACTTGCGGGATATTATCGCCGCTTTGTAGAGGGATTTTCCAAGATCTCTCATCCGCTCACTCATTTATTCTGAGAAAACTCAAAAGTTTAAGTGGGATGAGAAATGCCAGTGGTTTTGATGAGCTTAAGAAGAGACGGACGACACCTATATTAGCGTTACGGATGGAACCGATGGATTCATGGTTTCTGACGACGCTTCAAATCGTGGTCCAGGATGTGTGTTGGTGTAAAAGGATAAGGTGATTGCCTATGCTTCTCGGCAATTGAAACCGTATGAGGTTAATTACCCGACTCATGATCTGGAGCTAGCAGCTGTGGTCTTTGCCTTGAAAATTTGGCGACATTATTTGTACGGCACTCATTGTCAGATCTTCTGAGACCATAAGAGCCTCAAGTACATTTTCGATCGAAAGAATTAAACATGAGTCGGAGAAGGTGGTGGAATTGATCAAGGATTACGACTTGGAGATTCTCTATCATCCGGGAAAGCAAACGTAGTAGCCGATGCTTTGAGCCGTAAACTGTTTCTCTTGAGTGTTGGAAGCACTTACGTCCCAAACCAGATTCAACGAACCGATCCGCGAGGATTGAAGTATGGGCACCAGGAATCCAAGGGCAACTTTATGTGATGGAACTGACTTCATCACTAGTCGAGGAGATCAAGTCTAAACAATTGAATGATTCTCTGATCCTTCGATTATGTGACGAAGTAGATAAAGGAAAAGCCCCAGGATTCGTGATACAAGATGATGAGATTTCAGAGTCGACTTTGCGTTCCCGATGATGATGATTTGAGAAGGACTATTCTGAAGGAAGCTCACAGCGCGCCCTATTCTATTCACCCGGGCAGCAGTAAGATGTATAAGGATTTAAAACAAAACTTACGGTGGGGAATATGAAGAAGGACGTGGCAGTATGTTTCGAGGTGTTTGACTTGTCGCGAGTTAAGATCGAACATCGCGACACCGAATGTTAAAGCCGCTTAGATCCACTGAATGGAAGTGGGAGGACATCTCGATGGATTTCATCACCAGTATGCCAAGGTCTAGAACGGGAATGAACATGATTTGGGTTGTAGTTGATCGACTAACCAAGTCGGCTCATTTCCTAGGGATTAAAGATACATGGGGACCCGAGAGATTGGCGCGAGTATTTATTGCGGAGATAGTCAGATTGCATGGGACGCCGAAGACCATTATTTCGGATCGAGATGGCCGTTTCGTGTCACACTTCTGGAAAGCAGTTCACAAGGCTTTGGGGACTGAGATCAACTTTAGCATGGCTTATCATCCCCAAACGGACGGTCAGTCCGAAAGGACTATACAAACAGTAGAAGACATGCTTTGAGCTTGTGCATTATATTGGTCAACTGATTGGGAAGTTCACTTGCCCTTGATTGAATTCGCTTATAATAATAGTTGGCATGCTTCTATCAAAATGGCACCATTTGAACCTTTGTACGGAATAAGATGTCGATCACCCCGGTGTTGGGATGATTCTTCGGAATTGATCGGGACGGAACCGGAATTGATTATTCAGACTCAAGAGAAGGTAGCTTTGATTCGAGAAAGATTGTTGACTGCCCAGAGTCGACAGAAATCTTATGCAGATATACGTCGTCGCCCTCTAGATTTCGACGCTGGGGACCATGTACTATTGAAGGTGTCTCCTACATGAGGGATTTTTCGTTTTGGGAGGAGAGGCAAGCTTAGTCCGAGATATATCGGACCATTTGAGATCCTCGAGAGAGTTGAAGATTTAGCATACAGGTTGGCCTTACCGCCATCGCTGAGTCACGTTCACAATGTGTTTCACGTATCCCAATTGCGGAAGTATGTACCGGACCCCAGTCACGTCATTGATTTCGACGAGATCGAGATAGCTAATGATGGCACCTTCGAAGAGAGACCAATCAAGATACTTGAGAGCCGGATCAAACAATTGAGGAATAAACCAATACACTTGGTTAAAGTACAATGGTCACGACACGAAGTCGAAGAGGCCACTTGGGAAACGGAGGACAATATGAAGGCTAGATATCCAGAGTTGTTTTCATCTTAAGTTTCGGGACGAAACTTCTTTTTAGGGAGGAAGGATGTAATACCCGAGATTTCTGACTTGTATTTGGAACTTGTGATATTGTAATCGTTGTACTTGATCTGAGTATTATTCTCCGTATTTCATAATCCGATATTGTCGAGCGTATGATTTCATGTATGTGATTTACGAATTGTAATTCTGCGCATGTAGCGCACGCTATCGGCTATGTGTAGCGTACGCTAACATAGACTCAATAGCGCACGCTACAAAGGATTATTAGCGCACGTTATGTGTGGTCAATTTGATTGAGACGTGCGGTAGGTGAGATCTGGCTGGGGGACCCCTGTCGGATCGTGTCGGGATGAACCTGGATGGCTTTCGGGAAAAGCCAAGTCAACGCCTTAGCGCACGCTACAGGTATATGCGTAGCGCACGCTAAGTGCTGAATACAGTTAAGTCAGTGAGCCGTTAGCGCACGCTACGAGCAGGGTCTAGCGCGCGCTAATAGCCATTTCTTATAAATAAGACAGCATCCTATTCGTGATTTCAGTTCTTTCTTCTCCCATTACCCGAATTCGTACACTTAGAACATAACTTCCTTCATCCTAAACACTCCATATCAACATCCTAGCTCGTGATTGAAGATCGTACATCGTTGGAGATTGGTCTTCAAGCCTTCGGTGTTGGATTGCTTCGATTTCCTCCGTGTTCTTCACTACCTTGAGGTAGGTGATTCTTCACCAATGTTAGTATTGACGTTGATCATGTTTTGATAGCCAGTATTTCGTTTATAATCGGTCATCACATGTTAGAAGGATACTTTTTCCGTATCGACACTATATATCGTTTGAACCTTTGAACCATCTTAGTATTTGGACTCCTTAGCATTTTCAAATCGATTTATGATCAGTAAACGGATATTACCCAGTTGTTACGTTTTATACATTGGAATCATGCGTTTTGGAACGTAGGACGAATGGAACTTAGAATATTTCTTGGAGATCGTAGATGAATTATGATGTTGAGATGATTATCCGTATATTTGTATCTCATAATCAAAGAACCTCCACAAACCTTATTAGCATGATATGCTCGAGGATGACTTGTATTATCCCCATAGAATTCATGAGTTCATCACCATTCAACCCAGTTTTCTGTTAGTAGTATTCTGCCATGCAAGATTAGCGCACGCTAACATACGTTAGTTAACGTGCGCTATCGGGGTCGAGTTAACGCACAATACGTACGTAACGTACGTTACATATCAGCCGATTCAAACTGTCAGTCCGTGGCTAGCGCACGCTAGTCTTATACGATAGCATACACTAACAGGCCGGCTTAGCGCACGTTACGTAGAGTACGTAGCGCACGCTAAGCAGTCCAGGCAGATTGTTTATTTTGAGCTTTTGTTAAGGTTCGAGCTTGTTACGTTGATCGAAGGAGGCAGCCTTCGAGTGTGTTGAGATCATTGAAGTGTTTCGTTCTTGCCATTTTCGAGGCAAGTATCATATGTCGAGTTTGATTTATATTGAAACTTTGATCATGCTTGTGGTTTTGTTCATGTTGTTGAATATGAGATATATTCTGAAATTTCTCGTGGTATTCGTTGTTATTTGTTCGTATTGATGAACATATTGAAATGCATATATGTATGCATAGTTGATTGATTTATGATATAAATGATCCGAGGGGATCATGAGGATCTATGCTGAGGGCGCTGGATCGAATGTCCACCATGCGTTGGTCCGACGGGATCATCATGGGGATCTATGCTGAGGGCGCTGGATCGCTGGACGGGTTTTCTACCATGCGTTGGTCTGACGGGATCATCATGGGGATCTATACCAAGGGCGCTGGATAGCTGGATTACCCTGTACTGTGTTGATGGAATCATGAGGATTCGCATCGTTGGATTCCGGTGGTGGAAGTCCATTTTGCATGTTTTATGATGCATTGATGATTTATGTATTACGATACTTGTACTAGCATTGCTTTGCTAACCCCTTCGGGGGTGTACATTGTTTTGATGTTTAGGTAGCCGAGGAGCGGGGAAGCAACCACATTACCGACAGGACGATGAAATGGCTCAGTGATGTGGTTGATGTTTATTGTTATTGTGATTTGTCTCCTTGGTCTATTTAGTACTCGAGTATGTCTGTTTTAATAATGTCCTTTCGATATGGTTGTATAAGTTAACTCATTTGATCGGTTGAATCAAATCTGTATTTGAACTTCAGTTGTACGATTGGTTTATATTTACACTCTTTTTAAAATTAGCCTTGTAAATCCTTACCTAAAGGGTTTACGGCGCTGTAATTATTCCGAATATCTCGGGGTGTTACACATCCGTCGTCTTGTTGCGATCGTGGTTTCGAGGCAAGTACCTTGTTCATATGCTTTTGTTTTGTGGATATGATAATTAGTGATCGTCTCTATGTATTTGTTTGATCGTTTGATTTGAACTTTCAAAAGATTCGGTTTAGCCTCGTTAAGGGCTCACTTTCAAAACGCGTGTGTTTTGTGAACGGTATGTTTTGGGGAATTGATTATGATTTGATTGTTTTGAACCTTGAGGGCTTTGGTGATACCCCTGTTGTTTAAAGTTATTGGAATCATGTATTCCGCGTTAATCGTGTTGTGTTGTGATGAGTTTGATAGCGGTGTCGAGTAAGTGGCCATCTCTAGTAAGTATTCTTGATGAGCTTACATTCTTATCATATTAGTATTGCATGAGTAACGTGTGTGTGTGTTGTAACACCCCCAGATCCGACCGGTAATATTACAGCGCCGTGGGCCCCGAGATGGAAGCCACAAGGCTGAAGGAAATTTTCACAAACATTTACAAATGCCCAAGAGGCTAACGACGGTACTGTCTTTTAAAAACATCTGAAGACTTTATAAAACTCGTTTATCAAAACCGTCGTGAAAACTCATTTTAAACCACAAGGCTCGAAATGTCAAAGCTCAATTGATTAAGAACATACGTTCAGCTATCACTTACACGTACCGACAGAATAGATTTAGAGAACGATTTCCAAAGTAACCTAAGTTACCAAATACCAAAATACTCGCGCAGCGGGTAAAGACAAACAATTAAAATACTCTAACAGCGGAATACAAGAACTGATCAGGAAACTCAATACACAAATAGATGCCCTAGCCAGTATCCTCCGAGAAGCTCATCTCTCCACGACCACTACAAGCTTGATAATCGAAGAACCTTAAAAGAAAGCCCACGACGGGGTCAGCCATAATATCCAACAATGATAACCATCACATCACGTCAATAGTTACATATCAATGGAAATACTAAGAAAGAATACGACCAATGTAACCTTACTGTCGTAACTTTACGAAAATCCACGATTCGTATCCTTAACAACTCGATAAGATAATACCGAAATATCTGTACGGTATCTCAACAATACCCAAGGTTCTCAAAACATTATCATAACTCGCGATACGGAAATTATACCAGCTCTGGCCAATTTAATCCATCGGATAACGTCGACAATTCCAATACGATAATCGATTGTCCATCAAAGACAAGTATTAAGGAAATACGGAACATACCTCGAGATACGAAATACCATTACCACCACGTCAGTCTAATCCGAGATCAGATCAACACAACATACGGACATGGTCCTAACACAAGACCTACAAATGCACACTCATATGACAACGTCAATATGATCACAACAATAACGACAATGTATACTTATGGCAAGCCCATAATATACATATGCATAACAACAATACATATGGTAATCCAACGATCCAGTGCACACAACTATAGATTCCCATGATGATCCCGTCGGACCAACACATGGTGGCATTACCTGTCCAGCGATCCAGCGCACACAGCTATAGATTCCCATGATGATCCCGTCGGACCAACGCATGGTGGACATACGACAACAATGCATGACTACACAAGACAATAGTACACAATGCACGACAACAACCGTGCACAAATGCATGACAACAACGATACACGAATGTATCACAACATGATCTACACAAAATGACAAAAATGATTAGAGCACTTGTCCCGAGTCCTTCGAGAGCAATCTCGATGTCCAAACCATCACGGATAATTATCCTCAATACTCGACGGTACAAAATACCACAGACGATAAATAATTCACGTCTTCGTCTATACCACAATATATCCTCGATACCAAGTATACCAATAACAAAAATAAATCATATACATTATGATTTAGATTCTCAAAATTCGAATACGATTTATAATCCCAAATCTCCTGTGATTACGATTATAAACATTGCTATAAGAATTATACACGAATGAAATGCAAACCATTCATTAAATATTATAAACTGAGCAAGTAATAACTTACCTCGATACCGATGAAGCCGTTACCAATTCTATTGCCGTCATCTACAAGTCCCTTGGCCTTGATCAATTCAATTCACGAACATTCTCGAACACGACCGCAAAGCGTGGTTCTAATCACCAATCAATAATCTCAACCTATTACAATAATCGATAGACAACAAGTTCAATAACAATCAACAATTGATAAAACCAAATCACAAATCCAACGGCTTGACAAAATCTCGATTAAACACTAGTCGGATCAATCCAACTCAAACCAGCACGAATTCAGAACCACAACATGAAAATACTGCACTTTCTACCTTCTTAGCGCACGTTAATCACTTAACGTAGCGTGTGCTAAGTTGCTCTCGTTAGCGCGCGCTAGCCAGTAAGCTTAGCGTGCGCTAATGCTGTACTGATGCATGTTTTTCAGATACCGATCAACATATGGTGATTATCAAGAACACTAAGTGATTCTAAATCATGCTCATAGATATCAAAACAACGAAATCCGATATCCTTTAACATATAAGTAATCATCCAACCCTTAATCCAATTCTTATATTCAAATATCATCTTCTTCAATATCAACATCATGAAACATTAAGAACGTAACAACACTTCCATAATCTATTATTACAGGGAGTAATCATCAACAATAACATCAACATACGCAAAGGAGAAGGAGGATTAACCAACTTATCTCAAGAAAACGAACTACACAATACAAATCACCCAAATCATATTAATATCATCATACTCCGGTAATCCATCTCATAATCATGTTTATCAACTTGTTTATATACTAATGATCAACTCAAGAACATCAATATTCAATCCAAAACGAAATCCAAAGATGAAGAGTGATTACCTTTATGAAGGAATGGATTGATTTCCAAGGTTGAATCCATTTCCAAGAATCACAAATGAGTTCAAGAACAAAGCTTTAATCCATGATTTCCATCTTTAATCTTGTTAAAGAGGATCATCCCTTAGTGTTTAGGAACTCCAAATGTCTTCCCAAGGTTCCCTCTATTGGGTGAAAGGAAAGAAATGGACGAAATGCTTCATAACACCCTTTTGTCCCTTTTTATAAAGTATATTACTGGCGTGCGCTAAACCTTATGTTTAGCGTGCACTATGGCCTTAGCGTGCGCTAACCGACTTTTGTTAGCATGCGCTATCGCATTCCAGGGGCTACTGTCTGGCTTCGTACATGCGCTTACGTACGTAACGCTCATGCATTAGCGTACGTAACTTACACTCTCTAGCGTACGCAAGTCCTTGCATTTAGCGTACGCTAATATTAGTTGACTCGTTTGTCTGTATGCTCCGAAGACTGGTCCACACGCCGAAAGTGCTGACGATGATAAGATTCCTTTTTGTCCGATATATCATTAGCGTGCGCTAACCTTTAGGGTTTAGCATGCGCTAGTACTATATTACAAACATCCGTTGACTTATCAGAACGTACGCCAAAAGTGGCCTGGTCCACACGTAGAGTCCTTCTGATCTGTTCTGCACTAGCGTGCGCTAAACCTGCATGGTAGCGTGCGCTAAGCTTAACTATTAGCGTGCGCTAATAAGGCTATACTTAGCCATTTTCAGCTATTCTTGTCCAATGTCTCGACATATCGGATACGTATACATGACGCACTATATCCTCTAATACAATTGTCGACCAAGTACGACAATTATACCGATACTGACATCTCAGTCTTTAATTTATTTTATCTATACTGTACAGATTCCACGATGTACAATATGACTCGGATAAAATAATATTAAACAACGGTAGTAAAAATTCTGGATATTACATACTACACCACTTAAAATAAGTTTCGTCCTCGAAACTTGTAATCCGTCATAGAAAAACCAACAAACCATTCAACCAGAATATTCCGAAACTATCACGACAACGATCAATCATCATCATTAATGAATAACCAAAATAGCATACTTACAAAAGCACAAAGTCGACGATCTCCTGAGATACTAGCAAGTGACTTCACTGTAAAGCCTCAATGCACTTATAATCACAATTCCATAAGTCTCAACAAAATGTATCATCTTCGGATGAAATAATCTATCCGTGTCAAAACCTGTCTGCCTGATCGCACAATTAACTCCCAATTCTGATACAATCAATAATATATGATACACTGAGAAACAACTACCGAAAACAACGACACAAATCCCGAAAATCAACACAAAATTCGAACGCTCATACAATCATTAACAATGATCAACCAATACGACCAATCTAATATAACCAACGAACGATCAACGATAATCGAGAATACCTTCACACGAGAAGCCCCAACACGGTCAACACAGAACCACAGAAATAGATATACGAAAGAATAACATTCTCAAAATGACACACCAACCACATACAATGGATCTCAATAAACATACCCGACTGGTGAACATATCCCTCGGCATACGAACAACCAATCACAAATCGACAAACACACCCAATCATACACGGAGTGGGAACGACCACTCAATATCCAAAACAACCAGCATGGGGTTACCATCCCCAAATCTACACTTACAAAGAAATCATTCAAAAGTCACTATGTTAGAGTCGCGCTACTACCATACCAATGGAATCACATAGTACATATGTCCCGGTTTCAAAAAATCCAAAGTTCCAAAATTACATCCTGCACATGAATCTACAACACGCAGTATATTTCTCTTATCCGATCAATCAACCGATCATTCCTGGATAACCAAACTACCATACCAAAGTTCGAATCTCTTTTCGTCGTACCGTTAGAGTGTTATCTAGTTTGTGAGTCTTAATCAGAACTTCACCATGATATGCACTATGCACTAAATGCGTATGTATATCAATTTCATTTTGAAAACCAGTTTGAAATGTAATACCCGGATTTTCAGTATAAATTTTTCGCGTTATTTTATCTGAGTATACTGTATAGTTTGGTATCTATACAGTATGGATAAAATAAATTGATAACCGAGACAGTTATACTGATGTGATTATCGTTTTTGATTGACATATATATTCAGGATATGTTGTATCAGGTTGAACTGATTTGGATATCAGGTATACCGTATGAGAATATTTTTGGGTTGAGTATATGTGTATTCAGTATGTCGTATGTTCGTATTTGTTATGTCGAGACGTTGGACAGGAATTGCTGTAAATGGCTAAGTATGGAAGCCATTACGTACGTTATGTGTTGAAGCTTACATACGTTAAATTGGTAGAGTTACGTACGTTATGGCTGAGACATTACGTACGTAACATGGGAATCAGACGATCGAGTCGTGGTCGGCAGGTGGGACCCTGTGTCGGCAACTTTCGGCGGAGGATGTTGATAGGTGAGTCAACGTACGTGTTACGTATCTTATACAGGACGTGTTACGTACGTAACACGACCATTGTACTGTAGCAAGTCAACTGGTATATTACGTATGTTATATGGCATGGGTTACGTACGTAAGGAAGTTCACGTTTTCAGGCAGTAGGGTCTGGGATGGCATTACGTACGCTAACCAGGATAAGATAGCGTACGTAAGAGGTGTTACGTACGTTAACTTGGGAATGTTACGTACGTAACGAGTAGGGAGTTTATATAAGGAATGGCCGTCATTTCATTTCACTTCAGCATTTCTCTTCGCTTTTCATCTCAAAACATTGAGAGAGGGATATTTTGGCTTTCCTAATTCGATTTTGAGCTTGAGGGCTTGGATTTAGAGCTTGGATATGGAGTTATTGATGATTCTTGAAGTGATTTCTTGTGTATTCCATCTTCTAAGAGGTATGTTCGATAATCCTCCTTTTCATTTCGGATTTTTGATGTTGTTATTGATAAATGATTCGTATGAAGATGATTAAGATGTTGTTGTTTTGATTCTTGAGGTTATATGAGGTGTATGTTGAAGGAAGATGATGATATGTTGGATTATGTCTTGATTATGTTGTTATGATTCTGGAATCATAATATTCTTGATGTTCTTGGTAGTATTGCTTCGATTTTTGATGCTAAGAAGATCATATGTTGAAGAACATGATGATATACACCTTGAATTATGATTAAAGATTGGTTAGATGTTAGAAAACATCGGATTATGTTCTTTTATGGATTGTGAACGTGAATTCGGATAATTCGTGTTCTTGAAGAATTCATAAGTTATACATGTTATGATTTTGGAAGGATTTCGGATAATTGGAATGTGATTATTCACGGTAATAATTGGTAAATTGTTTAAATTTAATTTACTAGTATAACAAGGAGTCTTGTTGATTCTAATTTAGAATTAAAGTCAGAATTGAATATGTTATGAAATCCTTAATATCAAGATGAATTGATCATTGATTTGAGGAATGTGTTTGTGTTTTGGGTATGAATATGGAATATTCATATCTATAATTAAGTTATGTATTTTGGTACAATATTCGTATAGGAATACGAATATGATTCCGGATTTGATAAGATTATGACTCACTTTTGAGTATGAGAATTCATAGGTATTTAACAAGTGTTCAATTCGGATAATGGAATTATTTGAAACCTTTGGAATATGGTTATCTATAATGTTGAAATGATCGGATTGTCCGGATTGATGATGATAACCGGTAATTGGTTTATATTATGAATTTACAAGGAGGAAACTTGTATCCGTATTTAAGATTGAATTTAGAATCGGTAATGTTAGACCCTTGTTGGTTTAAATTGATTATTGATATGATTATCGGATTATGAATTATGTTATTGTTTTAAATTCGTGATCGATTGATGTGGTTGTTCGAATTTGTGTCTAATCGGGATATGGTGGAACCGTTGGGATTATTGTTTGGTTATATTGATTATTGAGTTGCGACTTGTATCGTGGATATGGGTTCGTATTTGTTTGAGTTGTATTGTTCAGTTTTGTTTATGATCGAGGTTTCGTTAAACCGTTGAGTTTGTTGGTTGGCTATGTCGGTTATTGATTGTTATCGGATTGTTGTTGATTGGTTACTTCAATAGGTTGATATGTTTTGATCGTGGATTATGACCGTTGTGTTGCGGTTGAGGCTAAAGAGTTCGTAGATTGATTTTGGTCAGGGCTGAGGAGCTCGTATACTAAGGCAATGGATTTTGGTAACGGCTTCGTGGTATCGGTATCGAGGCAAGTTTATACTTGTTCAGTTTATAATATTTGATGAATGGTTTCGTTTTCATTTCATTTATAATTCGTATAGCAATGTTGTTAGAAATGTAAGTTGTCGGGATAATGGTTTGTATATCGTACTCTGGTTGCAATAAATCATAAGGTATATGATTTAATTGTGTTCAGGGAAGACGTGAGTTATCTTTGGTCAAGGATATAGAACATCGGATATCGAGGATAGTTATCGTGATGACATATTTATCGGGATAAAGGGTTATTGGTATTGAATGGATGGTACCTTATTTGAGATTATTTGTATAACTGTGTATTCGTTCAGGAATGTTGTTCATGGAAAGGATGTTTTCTTCGGCTTTGAGATAATTTATATATTGTTCAGTTATGAGATAATTATTATGTTGAGTTGTTGTATACGTTGTATGTTGAGGCTTCGTATATTGAGATTCGTAGTGGTTGTTCGTTGAGGGATATTGATCCCAGGACTATGGTTGGTATTAATGGTTGTGTTGATCGTCTCATTGGGGGATGTTAATGGATATCGTCCTCGGCTTTGAGGTAAATCTAAGTATTTGTTCAGTCATGTGGATAATTAGTATGTTGAGTTGTTCTATATGTTGAGGTTTCGTGTAATGAGTTTCGTATCGGTTATTCGTTGAGGGATGTTGATCCCAGGATGGTTGTATTGAGATCGTAGATCGTGTTGGTCATTCATTTGGGGATGATGATCCCAAGATTGATGTTTTGGATATTGATTAGTCGTGTCGACTTTTCATTGTCAGTCTGTTGTTGTTCACTTCAGTGAGTCTTTTGATCCTTATTGGATATGTGTTTCCTTGAGTTTCGTTGTCATGTTGCATCGTGACATATCTGGATTCATATCTGCGTGCCGATTGGTTATTGTGTATGATTTTTAGCCGGGCACATGATGGTTATGTGTTGATATTTCCACATTGAACCGTGCACACGAGACGTAGTTCGTGAGGCTAATTAGGTACAAGACCACACGTGTATGTGATCAATACCCGGGGTGGCTTGTGCACGGACACATTTCCGGATAGGGCGTACGATGATTTCCATCTTTGAGCCATATTGTTTGGTCGTTTATCCTCCATTCATGGTTGGGTATGTTCGACGGTTTGCGACTGGTTCTTCATACGCCCGAGGGGTATGTTTCGACAGTCGAGGTTATTTTCTTGAGATCCATTATTGTTGATCATTTGGAGTTTACCTTGTTGATGGTATTCTCAGTTATTGTTGGTCCTTTGTTGATCATTTGGAGTTTGCCTTGTTGATGGTATTCTCATTTATTGTTGGTCCTTTGTTGATCATTTGGAGTTTACCTTGTTGATGGTATTCTCGGTTATTGTTGATCTTTCATTGATTGCGTTCGAGATTTACCTTGTTGATGGTATTCTCAACTATCGTGATCCTTTATTGGTCGTATTGGAGTTATCATGTCGATGATATTCTCAGTTGATTTATCGGTTGATCTGGTTATTAATCGTATAAACATTCGGACTGTACGTCGATGTTTCAGGATTTGTTATCATTATCATTTGGTAGTTGATCTACAGAAATGTTGTGTATTATTGGTTTATCCAGGTTGAGATTTGATTGTGTAATCCGACGGACAGGAGTTGGCACAGATTGGATTATTTCCACACTTATGAGTTATGATGATGTTTTGAGGATTATCGGTATTTTTGGAATACAGTACAAATGATTGTTGTTGAATTCATTTCGTCATTTGAGAATACGAAATGTGGAATATGTCAAGGATTGATTTAGTATGGATTGCTATGAATTGGTAAGGTTATAACGGTAAGATTACGTTGGTAGTATTCTTACAGTATTATTAAATTGGTATGTAATTATTTATGGTGATGTGATCGGTATCATTACTGAGTATTGTGGCCGACCCCATCGTAGGCTTTATTTTTAGGTACTCGGAGATCGAGCTAGTAGCGGTCGTGAAGGGATGAGCTTACCTATGTGATACTGGCGGTGGCATGTTTTGGGGTATCGAGCATTTCTTCTCTGGTTATTCATTTCCGCTGCAAATGTGTATTTTGAACTGCTTTATCCGCTGCGTGTGTATATTTTAAAATGGCTTTCGGTATCTTTATCCGCTGCGTGTGTGTATTTTTAAATGGCCCTTTTGGCACTTTGCGAACTTGGGTTATTTCGTTAAACCTTTTTCCTAACTATTTTATCGGTACGTTTAATGGGTGGCTTAACATACACTTTGAACTGTTGAGATTTGGCACTTCTCCTTGTATTTTCAAATGGTGTTTTATGACGGTATTTGAGAACTATGCTTTTGAAAATATTTGAGTATCTAAAATATTACCGTCATCGGCCTTTTGGCATTTTTAAACGTTTTTTAAATGGTTTTTAGCCTGGTGGGTTCCGGCGCGGGACCCACGGCGCTGTAATATCCTGGATGGTTTTGGGGGCATTACAGAAGATGGTATCGGAGCTTGGGTTTTGTGAAACCCAGGCGTGTGTGTTGTGTGGCTCTACCGGTACGGTAGTGGCGTGAGTTTTGAAAATGATTTTTCTGACTTTTGAGTCAAATCGATTTTTGGAGTTTCCAAAATTTTTGAGAATCTTTTCAAATTGCTATTTGTGATATTGGTGTGTGTTGGTATTGTGTTGACACTTCGTATGGGAATCGTATGCTAGTATCACGGGAGATCATCGGCTTCACGCACCTGTAAGTATATTGGTTTGGTTATTTCGCTTGTGGCGACACTTGATTGTTTTTGTGATGAGTTGGAAAATTTTGGATTTATCTGTTGTTGGCTACAGGTTGCAAGTTTCGAGAACGAAACTTATTTTAAGGGGGGTAGTATGTAATACCCAAATTTTCAGTATAAATTTTTCGCGTTATTTTATCTGAGTATACTGTATAGTTTGGTATCTATACAGTATGGATAAAATAAATTGATAACCGAGACAGTTATACTGGTGTGATTATCATTTTTGATTGACAGATATATTCAGGATATGTTGTATCAGGTTGAACTGATTTGGATATCAGGTATACCGTATGAGAATATTTTTGGGTTGAGTATATGTGTATTCAGTATGCTGTATGTTCATATTTGTTATGTCGAGACGTTGGACAGGAATTGCTGTAAATGGCTAAGTATGGAAGCCATTACGTACGTTATGTGTTGAAGCTTACGTACGTTAAATTGGTAGAGTTACGTACGTTATGGCCGAGACATTACGTACGTAACATGGGAATCAGACGATCGAGTCGTGGTCGGCAGGTGGGACCCTGTGTCGGCAACTTTCGGCGGAGGATGTTGACAGGTGAGTCAACGTACATGTTACGTACGTTATACAGGACGTGTTATGTATGTAACACGACCATTGTACTGTAGCAAGTCAAATGGTATAATACGTAAGTTATATGGCATGGGTTACGTATGTAAGGAAGTTCACGTTTTGAGGCAGTAGGGTTTGGGATGGCATTACGTACGCTAACCAGGACAAGATAGCGTACGTAAGAGGTGTTACGTACGTTAACTTGGGAATGTTACGTACGTAACGAGTGGGGAGTTTATATAAGGAATGGTCGTCATTTCATTTCACTTCAGCATTTCTCTTCGTTTTTCATCTCTAAACATTGAGAGAGGGATATTTTGGCTCTCCTAATTTGATTTTGAGCTTGAGGGCTTGGATTTGGAGCTTGGATATGGACTTATTGATGATTCTTGAAGTGATTTCTTGTGTATTCCATCTTCTAAGAGGTATGTTCGATAATCCTCCTTTTCATTTTGGATTTTTGATGTTGTTATTGATAAATGATTCGTATGAAGATGATTAAGATGTTGTTGTTTCGATTCTTGAGGTTATCTGAGGTGTATGTTGAAGGAAGATGATGATATGTTGGATTATGTCTTGATTATATTGTTATGATTATGGAATCATAATATTCTTGATGTTCTTGGTAGTATTGCTTCGATTTTTGATGCTAAGAAGATCATATGTTGAAGAACATGATGATATACACCTTGAATTATGATTAAGGATTGGTTAGATGTTAGAAAACATCGGATTATGTTCTTTTATGGATTGTGAACGTGAATTCGGATAATTCGTGTTCTTGAAGAATTCATAAGTTATACATGTTATGATTTTGGAAGGATTTCGGATAATTCGAATGTGATTATTCACGGTAATAATTGGTAAATTGTTTCTTACGAATTTACTAGTATAACAAGGAGTCTTGTTGATTCTAATTTAGAATTAAAGTCGGAATCGAATATGTTATGAAATCCTTAATATCAAGATGAATTGATCATTGATTTGAGGAATGTGTTGGTGTTTTGAGTATGAATATGGAATATTCATATCTATAATTAAGTTATGTATTTTGGTACAATATTCGTATAGGAATACGAATATGATTCCGGATTTGATAAGATTATGACTCACTTTTGAGTTTGAGAATTCATAGGTATTTAACAAGTGTTCAATTCGGATAATGGAATTATTTGAAACCTTTGGAATATGGTTATCTATAATGTTGAATTGATCGGATTGTCCGGATTGATGATGATAACCGGTAATTGGTTTATATTATGAATTTACAAGGAGGAAACTTGTATCCATATTTAAGATTGAATTTGGAATCGGTAATGTTAGACCCTTGTTGGTTTAAATTGATTATTGATATGATTATCGGATTATGAATTATGTTATGGTTTTAAATTCGTGATCGATTGATGTGGTTGTTCGTATTTGTGTCTAATCGGGATATGGTGGAACCGCTGGGTTTATTGTTCGGTTATATTGATTATTGAGTTGCGACTTGTATCGTGGATATGGGTTCGTATTTGTTTGAGTTGTATTGTTCGGTTTTGTTTATGATCGAGGTTTCGTTGAACCGTTGAGTTTGTTGGTTGGCTATGTCGGTTATTGATTGTTTTCGGATTGTTGTTGATTGATTACTTCAATAGGTTGATATGTTTTGATCGTGGATTATGACCGTTGTGTTGCAGTTGGGGCTAAAGAGTTCGTAGATTGATTTTGGTCGGGTCTGAGGAGATCGTATACTAAGACAATGTATTTTGGTAACGGCTTCGTGGTATCGGTATCGAGGCAAGTTTATACTTGTTCAGTTTATAATATTTGATATATGGTTTCGCTTTCATTTCATTTATAATTCGTATAGCAATGTTGTTAGAAATGTAAGTTGTCGGGATAATGGTTTGTATATCGTACTCTGGTTGTAATAAATCATAAGGTATATGATTTAATTGTGTTCAGGGAAGACGTGAGTTATCTTTGGTCAAGGATATAGAACATCGGATATCGAGGATAGTTATCGTGATGACATATTTATCGGGATAAAGGGTTATTGGTATTGAATGGATGGTACCTTATTTGAGATTATTTGTATAACTGTGTATTCGTTCAGGAATGTTGTTCGTGGAAAGGATGTTGTCTTCGTCTTTGAGGTAATTTATGTATTGTTCGGTTATGAGATAATTATTATGTTGAGTTGTTGTATACGTTGTATGTTGAGGCTTCGTATATTGAGATTCGTACTGGTTGTTCGTTGAGGGATGTTGATCCCATGACTATGGTTGGTATTAATGGTTTTGTTGATCGTCTCATTGGGGGATGTAGATGGATATGGTCCTCGGCTTTGAGGTAAATCTAAGTATTTGTTCAGTCATGTGGATAATTAGTATGTTTAGTTGTTGTATATGTTGAGGTTTCGTGTAATGAGTTTCGTATCGGTTATTCGTTGAGGGATGTTGATCCCAGGACGGCTGTATTGAGATCGTAGATCGTGTTGGTCATTCATTTGGGGATGATGATCCCAGGATTGATGTTTTGGATATTGATTAGTCGTGTCGACTTTTCATTGTCAGTATGTTGTTGTTCACTTCAGTGAGTCTTTTGATCCTTATTGGATATGTGTTTCCTTGAGTTTCGTTGTCATGTTGCATCGTGACATATCTGGATTCATATCTGCGTGCCGATTGGTTATTGTGTAGGATTTTTAGCCGGGCACATGATGGTTATGTGTTGATATTTCCACATTGAATCGTGCACACGAGACGTAGTTCGTGAGGCTAATTAGGTACAAGACCACACGTGTATGTGATCAATACCCGGGGTGGCTTGTGCACGGACACATTTCCGGATCGGGCGTACTATGATTTCCATCTTTGAGCCATATTGTTTGGTCGTTCGACGGTTTGTGACTGGTTGTTCATACGCCCGAGGGGTATGTTTCAACAGTCGAGGTTATTTTCTTGAGATCCATTATTGTTGATCATTTGGAGTTTACCTTGTTGATGGTATTCTCGGTTATTGTTGGTCCTTTGTTGATCATTTGGAGTTTACCTTGTTGATGGTATTCTCGGTTATTGTTGATCTTTCATTGATTGCGTTCGAGATTTACCTTGTTGATGGTATTCTCAACTATCGTGATCCTTTATTGGTCGTATTGGAGTTATCATGTCGATGATATTCTCAGTTGATTTATCGGTTGATCTGGTTATTAATCGTATAAGCATTCGGACTGTACGTCGATGTTTCAGGATTTGTTATCATTATCATTTGGTAGTTGATCTACAGAAATGTTGTGTATTATTGGTTTATCCAGGTTGAGATTTGATTGTGTAATCCGACGGACAGGAGTTGGCACAGATTGGATTATTTCCACACTTATGAGTTATGATGATGTTTTGAGGATTATCGGTATTTTTGGAATACAGTACAGATGATTGTTGTTGAATTCATTTCGTCATTTGAGAATACGAAATGTGGAATATGTCAAGGATTGATTTAGTATGGATTGCTATGAATTGGTAAGGTTATAACGGTAAGATTACGTTGGTAGTATTCTTACATTGGTATGTAATTATTTATGATGATGTGATCGGTATCATTACTGAGTATTGTGGCTGACCCCGTCGTGGGCTTTATTTTTAGGTACTCGGAGATCGAGCTAGTAGCGGTCGTGAAGGGATGAGCTTCCCTATGTGATACTGGCGGTGGCATGTTTTGGAGTATCGGGTATTTCTTCTCTGGTTATTCATTTCCGCTGCAAATGTGTATTTTGAACTGCTTTATCCGCTGCGTGTGTATATTTTAAAATGGCTTTTCGGTATCTTTATCCGCTGCGTGTGTGTATTTTAAATGGCCCTTTTGGCACTTTGTGAACTTGGGTTATTTCGTTAAACCTTTTTTCTAACTATTTTATCAGAATGTTTAATGGGTGGCTTAACGTACACTTTGAACTGTTGAGATTTGGCACTTCGCCTTGTATTTTCAAATGGCGTTTTATGACGGTATTTGAGAACTATGCTTTTGAAAATATTTGAGTATCTAAAATATTACCGTCATCGGCCTTTTGGCATTTTTAAACGTTTTTGAAATGGTTTTTAGCCTGGTGAGTTCCGGCGCGGGACCCACGGCGCTGTAATATCCCGGATGGTTTTGGGGGCGTTACATGAAATCATATAGTCTTGTCAAGAAGAAAATTTTCAAAAGTTCATTCAAAAATTTCAAAACTCAAAACATAAATTTTCGTAAGACCACGAAATCAATTTTCGAAAAAATTAAATCGGCTCGCTGGTGCCAAGTATTCGATAACAGTTTTCTTTGAATCCACACGATTTCGAAGTTTTTAAAATGAGAACTATGCGAATGATTGACCACATCCCTACTCCTGTATACCAATTCGGTTCGTCACCAATATCCACTGATATTCCATCGGAAAACCACACGATAGAGTTCCAAAATCTCAGTATATAAATTCCGACCAAAAACTCCTATTTCACATATGACTTGCAACGTTAACCATTAACCCATCCTGGATCACCTCGAATATGCTATGACAAAACATTGAAACAAATCAACACAGCGAAAGACTCCCGAGAAGTTTCATTTTAACAAGTAAGCCAAAACCCCAAAAGGCAGGAACGAAATAGATAAACGATTGATAAAGTGTTTTACAATTCTCGGGAGTTTTAGAGAACATGAAAAAGCCTTTTGAAACATTAGGGTCTCGGCCCATATCTCGTTCCATATTACATGAAGTTTAAAAAGTAGAAAAACCATTTTTCGGACCCCAAGTCCTGAGTTATAAAACTATTTCAAAGTCGATTGGGTCTCGGCCCAAATATCATTTTTCCGTAAAACATCCATAAAATATTCATATCGAAAAATATCATTTTCAAATGCTCAAAAACAGTTCATATATCACAAGATGAACTACATGTTCTCCTGAACAATCCACAATATTTCTCCCAAATGCACAACTCCGTTCTAAAACTTAACCGACATACTGATTTCCAAAATCATAGTTTCTCAAGATCATCAATCATGTCCCAATCCTGTCACCGTATACTGTAATGCATAATATTCTGCTGACTCTCAAAGCATATCAACTTAGAACGGCAATAAATCTCAATGAAATTCAAAAATCCAAGTACTTACAAATCGTGAAGCCGACGATTCCCCATGATACTGGCACATGTATCGACTCTAGAAAATACTCGACACAGATATTTTCAAGACACACATTTTGCAAACTCAGTTCAACTCGAGAACACAACACAGCTCTATCTGAAGAAACACGTTTATACCCTTTGAAAATGTTTACAACAACCCCAGTACTACACTGGTAAATCACATAACGCACAATCCCGAGTGAACAACAAAACTCAGAGCTCAAACACTTGTCAACTGACAACTCGAATGACACGCAAAAGCACGACCGAACTGCCTAGGTTTTCATAACCTAAGCTCCGATACCATATTCTGTAACACCCCCAAATCCGATCGGGAATATTACAGCGCCGCGGGCCCCGAGATGGAACCCACAAGGCTGAAGGAAATTTTCACAAATATTTACAAATGCGCAAGAGGCTAACGACGATACTGTCTTTTAAAAACATCTGAAGACTTTATAAAATTCGTTTATCAAAACCGTCGTGAAAACTCATTTGAAACCACAAGGCCCGAAATGTCAAAGCTGAATTGATTAAGAACATATGTTAAGCTATTGCCGTGGCACAATTAAAAACATATGTAAGTGAGAGCTTTCTCAATGAACTCGGCCAGAGTGGCACAATTATGATTAAGCAACTGTAGCCGCATACGAGGTTTCAGCCTCTTGCTGAAATACTTGATCTTGTCCGCTTCTGAGTGAATGATAGATGAGGCGAACGGAAGAAGTTCCTGAAATTTTTCGGCGATGGTGAGAACGTCATCATCCGCCGAAAGGTCGGGAGTGAGTAATTCCGACAACTTGGCCTCCCTGAGTGGGGCCGGGTAGTACCTCTCCATCATGAGAGTCTTGAACTGATCCCAAGTACATGTTCCGTCTGTGGGCTTCAACGATAACCACCATGAATGAGCGCTCTTACCGAGATAGTAAGCCGCAACTGAAACTTTATGCCCTTCGGGGCAATCCACCATAGCAAATAACTTCTCAAAATGCTCAAGCCAATGAACGATATCCGCCGGCTCAGATGAGCCCTCAAAGGTAGGTGGTCATTTGGCGAGAGATATCGCTGATGATATTGCTTACACCCCTCTCTTGCCTCTGAGGTGGCGGCGGAGGAGCCTGCTGATTTTGATTGACGGAGTTATGCATCGTCTCCATCAACTGAGCCATCTGGGTCATTTGGGCCATCATGCCCTACATGAATGCGAGTGGGTCAACCCGGACTCCCTCAGACTGAGCCGTGTCCCGGGTACGACTCCCCAATAGTGAATGATCGCGTCCAGGTGAGTGAGTGGCAGCGTCACTGCTCGATGAGTTAGCATTATTCCTGGCATTTGCACGTGTATTCGCATGAGTTCTCGGGATTCGGCCCGCTCCACGGCCTCGTCCTCCACGTCTTCTGCCAGCCCTTTCCATACTGAAGTGGAAGGTCATATGATGATTATATATCTCGCATGAGTATCACATTATGATTACATTATGAAATGATGAAAATGAGCATACGCGCTCACATACGCGATTACATGAATGATTAATTGACGTGACATGATTATCGATAAAATTAAAAATGATTATCTTGGACAATTTAACAAGATTGATGATATGATCTTCAAGATCAACAACTGAGTAATGAAATGAATTGAGTGATTAATGAGTTAACATTATCGACTTGATCACAATTGAAATTGATGAATGAGGATTGTTAACTGATGAATTATGAATGAATGATTATTGCCAGAAATTATACCATGGCATCAGAAATCTTACAGTTCTTGGTCTGATTGGCTCGGCATTTGCACAGGTCATACGTGACGCGAAAGTCCAATTATACTAGTCCGATGACGATGATTTCAAATGAGACATGACTTGTAGGGTAGTATTCAAAACCACGCTCCGATACCAACTCTGTAACACCCCAAACTAGGCGGACATTACAGTGTCGTGGACCCCCGACTGGGACCCACCAGGCGAATGAAAATGAATGAATTACACAGGTAAATGTAGTACCGAACCACATTACAACATCAATTACTCCGATGAGGAGTTTTATACAACACATCCAGGATAATACAGAATACATGTATATTTTATATGGAGATAAAATATACAACACTGAGCGAAATAAGTATTTAAGCGGAATGTCTGCAGCGGAATAAATGAAGAAAACATAAATGACTGAATAGACTGGGGCCCCCTACTAGTATCACTGGGACTCCTCGCCGTCACCGTGCTCTCCCCGTGCTTTAGCCTTGCCATGACCTGAAAAACAATATCCCCCAACGGGGTCAGTTACACAGAACAACAATCCTCAAGGGTTGAAAATACACAATCATGATATATCTGAAATTATGAATTATTCTGTTGAAACATACGCAATCAAACATGCTATATGAATCAACTATCAGTACGGCTCAAAGGAATGGCGCCACACTACGCCCGGGATGGAAATGTGTCCGTGCACAAGCCACCAACGATCAATACACGCGTGGTCTTGTACCTAATCAGTCTCACGAGACACATTGACTCGTGTGCACAGTCCAATGTGAGGCCAACAACCAACACACGACCATAATGTGCCCGACATGAAAATCCTACACATACCAACCGGCACGCCAGTATGACCCGGAATGCCACAATATGGCAAAAGTGACAACGAAAATGAATAATGACTCACCAAGATTAAATGATGGTGAAATGAATGATAGCTCAATGAAATAATCGGAACCGTCGTTCCTTATGACTGAGGTGATTAATTGACAATGACAAGTTTTGATACGGTTAATACAATGATGAATGAGTTACGATTATGAATGAACAACAACAAAAGGAATGAATATCCTTTTAACCGAGTAAGAATTAACTTACACAATACCGATGAAGAATGTCCGTCCACGAACAACGTCCTAAATGAAATGCCGGTTGCTCGAACAACCTTGAATAACAATAAGTACCGACAATCGATCAATACACGAATCAAATACGATCATAACCGACCCAAACGTCGATACAACAATATCCGAACTCGTAGATGAACTCTAACGAAAACATTGAGATACCCGTTGGTTAAAACCAAACCCGAATTATCGAACCAACTCCAACATGATTGATTCAAACCAGCAAAACATTATCAATGACATCAATACTCTCATAGGAATCCACAATTCAAGTTAATAATAACGACAATCGGAAATCCCCAAAATAACCGAAGTCAACCCCAAGGGTTCTTGGAATAATTCCGAAAATAACCATTAAATCCGTAGGAATATATTTATCCAAGTTAGATAATCCATAACTAACATATTCCAATGATAATCCAAGCTTACACGAAGAAATCGGAAGGAAAACCCAAAAATCCGAAATTCTAGATCCAAGAGATTAATACCTTTGATTCGATGAGATGAAGATGATGAAACGATGATTAATCCGAAAGATGAGCTTGAAGATGATGATTGATGATTACACCTCGAAGAATCCTCTCCAAATCGCTCGAAATCGCCCAAAACTACTGAAGGAATGAAATGAGATGAATAATGACGAACTCTGACTAAACTGTCCAATTTATAGCGATCCAGTTAGCGTCGCTAGCCTGTGCGTAGCGTGCGCTAACGAGTAATTTGGGTAGTCCGGTACCTTTGTCCGAACACGGTAGCGCGCTACGTACCTTCTTGTAGCGTGCGCTACGGCCATACTACCAGCGTGCGCTAAGACCCATTACTAGCGTGCGCTAACGAAATATTGATGCCCGGACCGAGTCCAGAAAACTGTCTGACCTCTGATCTGACCACGATAGCGTGCGCTACAACCATTGTTTAGCGTGCGCTAATATATCGGTTGCGTACGCTAACAACAACACATAGCGTGCGCTGTGAAATAATCGATGCGATCCGGTAGCCCTGGATTCAACGATCCGCCTTTAGCGCGCTACACTTCATATTAGCGTGCGCTACTCCAACCCACTAGCGCTGCTTTACCAATCGTGGCGTGCGCTGCCTATAACTCACTGCAGTCGGTACCTTACGTGCGGCCAGGTAACCTTAGCGTGCGCTAAAGGCGAGTGGTAGCGTGCGCTACCTATACCCAATTAGCGTCGCTAAAAGGAGTATGTAGCGTGCGCTACTCCTCACGCATACCGCAACGAAAATGACAATGATGATAAACACGGCACGAAACTCCAATCAGTTAGTGATGAATGACGATTGATACGATACAATTACTCGAATGATGAATACCATGGTGAAAATGAGTGACAAATGATCAATAATGAATGAAATTACTGAGTATCAATTACTGAATGGTAAATACTGAATGATAATTACTGAATTACAACCGGGTATTACATACACCCCCCCTTAAAAGAGTTTCGTCCCCGAAACTAAGGGTCAAACAATTCGGGATAACTCTCCCGCATACTATCCTCGGTTTCCCACGTAGCCTCTTCGACTCCGTGTCTAGACCACTGAATTTTAACCAAAGGAATCGTCTTATTCCTCAACTGTTTGATTCGCCGCTCTAAAACTCGTATAGGACGCTCCTCATATGAATGATCATCGGCAATCTCGATTTCATCGAACTGAAGTATGTGACTCGGGTCGGCAACATACTTCCGCAACTGAGATACGTGAAACACATTATGAATTCGGCTCAACGCCGGAGGTAAAGCCAATCGGTAAGCTAACTTGCCTACTCGATCCAAAATCTCAAACGGTCCAATGAATCTCGGACTCAACTTTCCCCTCTTCCCAAAACGGAAGATACCACGACTCGGGGATACCTTGACCAACACATGGTCACCAGCCTCGAACTCTAATGGTCGACTACGGTTATCTGCATATGATTTCTGTCGACTCTGAGCGGTCAACAAACGACTCCTGATCAAAGCTACCTTCTCACGGGCGGCTATAAGCATATCGGGCTCGGTGCCGATTGATTCTGATAAGTCGTCCCAACACAACGGAGATCGACAACGACGACCATACAAGGCCTCGTAAGGTGCCATCTTGATCGAAGCATGCCAACTGTTATTATACGTGAACTCGATTAATGGTAGTTGGGCTTCCCAATCGTCTTTCTAATCGAGGACGCATGCCCTCAACATGTCCTCTAATGTCTGAATGGTCCTCTCTGATTTTCCGTCGGACTGAGGGTGAAAAGCGGTACTGAGATTAAGCTGGGTTCCCATAGCACGATGAACTGATTTCCAAAAATGGGACACAAACCGCCCGTCACGATCAGAATCGTTTCTTTGAGGAGTACCGTGAAGTCTGACTATGTCTTTGATGAAAAGGTGGGCATGTCTCTCGGGACCCCTCGTATCCTTGATCTCAGGGAAATGAGCTGATTTGGTTTCGCGGTCCACGATCACCGGATCGTGTTCATGCCTGACGACTCGTCGGCAAACTCGTGATGAAATCCATAGAAATGTCTTCCCACTTCCATTCGGGAATAGGAAGAGGTTTGACATACCCCTTGATCGCCGATGTTCAATCTTAACTTGTTGTGAGTTAAGCATCTCGAAACAAATTCTGCGACTTCCCGCTTCATATTACTCCACCAGTAATTTTGTTTCAAGTCCTTGTACATCTTGCTAGACCCCGGATGAACAGAATAAGGGGTAGCATGAGCTTCTCTCAAAATAGAGTTTTTCAACTCGTCGTTCGCCGGTACGCACAACCGATTCTTAAATTTCAAAAGTCCATCCTCGTGGACCACGAACCCAGGGGCTTTTCCCTGAACCACATCCTCACGGATGCGTAACAATGATGGGTCCGAACCCTGATTCTCTCTGATTGTCTCCTCAAGTGACGATGAGATCTCCAACATACAAAGCTGTCCCCGAACTCTGAAGCGGATCTCGATCTCGGTTCTAAGGAATTCTACTTGAAGCTCATACATCTTGTTAAGCGGGCAAGCATCATTCTGAGCAGACTTACGACTCAAGGCGTTGGCGACAACGTTCGCCTTGCCGAGTGGTAAAGGATCTCGATATCATAATCCTTGATTAACTCCAACCACCGTCTCGACGCATATTTAACTCATACGAGTAAATATATACTTTAAACTCTTATGATCGGTGAATATCGGCAGTAACGCCATAAAGGTAATGACGCCAAATCTTCAAAGCGAACACCACGGTGCTAGCTCCGGTCGTGGGTCGGATAATTAACCTCGTAAGGTCTCAATTGCCGTGAAGCATAGGCAATAACCTTCCCGTTCTGCATGAGTACACATCCGAGACCCTGTCCGGATGCATCACTATAAACCACAAATCCCTCCGTTCCCTGCGGCAAGGAGAGTACAGGTGCTGACATTAACCGGCTCTTGAGTTCCTCAAAACTCCGTTGACACGCGTCGGACCACGTGTATTTCTTATCCTTCCGCAAAAGGTTCCTTAAGGGTTGAGCGATTCTAGAAAATCCCTCTACAAATCGCCGATAATAACCTGCTAATCCGAGGAAACTTCAGATTTCCTTAACGTTCTTCGGAGGTAGCCAATCTCGAATAGCCTCCGTCTTCTGGGGATCGACGCGAACTCCGTCTGATGAAATTACGTGTCCGAGAAACGTCACTTCGGACATCCAAAACTCACATTTGAAAAACTTCCCATAAAGTTGTTCTCGCCTCAACACGTCGAGAACTAGATGAAGGTGAGACTCATGTTCCTCCCGGTCACGAGAATAAATCAAAATGTCATCAATGAAGACAACCACGAACTGATCCAGATAGTCTATGAAAACCCGATTCATTAATTCCATGAATACCGCAGGTGCATTAGTCAATCCGAACGGCATAACCACAAACTCATAATGACCATAGCGTGTTCGAAACGCCGTCCTCGCGATATCCGACTCTCGAATCCGCAACTGATGATATCCAGATCTTAAGTCGATCTTGGAAAATACTGAAGCTCCCTGAAGTTGATCTAAGAGGTCATCGATACGGGGTAAAGGATACTTATTCTTGATCGTCACCCGGTTCAATTCCCGGTAATCAATACACAAGCGGAACGAACCATCCTTCTTCTTGACAAATAACACGGGTGCTCCCCACGGGGACGCACTCGGTCGAATATAACCCTTCTCGAACAATTCCTCAAGTTGGTTCTTTAATTCCTGCATTTCGGTCGGGGCCATCCGGTACGGTGCCTTCGATATCGGGGACGTACCAGGCTCCAACTCAATCGTGAATTCCACATCCCTCTGTGGAGGCAAACCAGGTAACTCGTCTGGAAAAACATCGGCATATTCCTTCACTACCGGAATGTCCGTCAACATTACTGATGATTTCTCGGTTTTGGTCATATAGCACCAATAACCGACACATCCCTGATTGAGTAATCTTCCGCTTTCATCAAATTAATGACTTTACTGAGCAGTAGGATTACCTCCTGAAACACACATTCGACTCCATAAATGCAAATGATAGTGACCAAACGCTTTCGGACACTAATGATGGCATCATGACGATCCATCCAATCAATACCCAAGATGACGTCGTCCCTCGGCAAATCTACTACGATTAGGTCCGCTGGCCATACACGACCATGCAACTGAATCGGACAATTCTGAATCTCACGGTTACCGATAATTCGTCTACCATCAGGTAGGCCAATGACATAAGGCTCACAACTAGTAGCACTACCCAGACGTAGTCTACTCAAACATGACTCGGAAATGAATGAATGAGATGCACCAGTATCAAAAAGGGTACACACAGGTTGAGATAGAATATCGAGTGTACCTGAGATCATTCGGGCCTCGGGATCATCGGTATTTTTCATCTCATAAATTCATGGCTTGCCGGCCCCCGAACCGGACGCTCCCGTCTGATAGCTCTTGGCTCCGCCTTAAGCTCCTGTCATCTTGAGCAGCGACCGAGTGGCCTGATTACGCACCACGAATGACACAGGAGCTTGAGATGACCGGAGTGGGTTTAGAGTCCCTACGGCAAAACGGGCCCTATGCCCGGCAATCCCACGATTGTGGCACGTGATGATCGCCGGACATTTAGTGCCGAAATGACCTGTTCCTCACAGTTGAAACAGTGATGGCGAATCGCCGCTCGCGGCCCGAGATTCCGCGGGTTTAGACGTCGTGGGGGTCGCTCGAAAAAGTGGAGCCCGCACGTGGTTTCTTGAAAGTGGCACGACTCCGTCCGATCGATTACGGTTCTTGGACTTCTTGCTAGCAGACGAAGGTTGCTGCTTAGCAATTTCCTTAGCCGTAAGCTCGTAAGTGAGAGCTTTCTCAATGAACTCGGCCAGAGTGGCACAATTATGATTAAGCAACGGTAGCCGCATACGAGGTTTCAGCCTCTTGCTGAAATACTTGATCTTGTCCGCTTCTGAGTGAATGATAGATGAGGCGAACGGAAGAAGTTCCTGAAATTTTTCGGCGATGGCGAGAACGTCATCATCCGCCGAAAGGTCGGGAGTGAGTAATTCCGACAACTTGGCCTCCCTGAGTGGGGCCGGGTAGTACCTCTCCATCATGAGAGTCTTGAACTGATCCCAAGTACATGTTCCGTCTGTGGGCTTCAACGATAACCACCATGAATGAGCGCTCTTACCGAGATAGTAAGCCGCAACTGAAACTTTATGCCCTTCGGGGCAATCCACCATAGCAAATAACTTCTCAAAATGCTCAAGCCAATGAACGATATCCGCCGGCTCAGATGAGCCCTCAAAGGTAGGTGGTCGCTGGCGAGAGATATCGCTGATGATATTGCTTACACCCCTCTCTTGCCTCTGAGGTGGCGGCGGAGGAGCCTGCTGATTTTGATTGACGGAGTTATGCATCGTCTCCATCAACTGAGCCATCTGGGTCATTTGGGCCATCATGCCCTGCATGAATGCGAGTGGGTCAACCCGGACTCCCTCAGACTGAGCCGTGTCCCGGGTACGACTCCCCAATAGTGAATGATCGCGTCCAGGTGAGTGAGTGGCAGCGTCACTGCTCGATGAGTTAGCATTATTCCTGGCATTTGCACGTGTATTCGCACGAGTTCTCGGGATTCGGCCCGCTCCACGGCCTCGTCCTCCACGTCTTCTGCCAGCCCTTTCCATACTGAAGTGGAAGGTCATATGATGATTATATATCTCGCATGAGTATCACATTATGATTACATTATGAAATGATGAAAATGAGCATACGCGCTCACATACAGCGATTACATGAATGATTAATTGACGTGACATGATTATCTGATAAAATTACTGAAATGATTATCCTGGACAATTTAACAAGATTGATGATATGATCTTCAAGATCAACAACTGAGTAATGAAATGAATTGAGTGATTAATGAGTTAACATTATCGACTTGATCACAATTGAAATTGATGAATGAGGATTGTTAACTGATGAATTATGAATGAATGATTATTGCCAGAAATTATACCATGGCATCAGAAATCTTACAGTTCTTGGTCTGATTGGCTCGGCATTTGCACAGGTCACACGTGACGCGAAAGTCCAATTATACTAGTCCGATGACGATGATTTCAAATGAGACATGACTTGGAGGGTAGTATTCAAAACCACGCTCCGATACCAACTCTGTAACACCCCAAACTAGGCGGACATTACAGTGCCGTGGACCCCCGACTGGGACCCACCAGGCGAATGAAAATGAATGAATTACACAGGTAAATGTAGTACCGAACCACATTACAACATCAATTACTCCGATGAGGAGTTTTATACAACACATCCAGGATAATACAGAATACATGTATATTTTATATGGAGATAAAATATACAACACTGAGCGAAATAAGTATTTAAGCGGAATGTCTGCGTGGAATAAATGAAGAAAACATAAATGATCAATAGTAGGGCCCCCTACTAGTATCACTGGGACTCCTCGCCGTCACCGTGCTCTCCCGTGCTTTAGCCTTGCCATGACACGAAAAACAATATCCCCAACGAAATCGATTTACGAACAACAATCCTCAAGGGTTGAAAATACACAATCATGATATATCCGAAATTATGAATTATTACATTGAAACATACGCAATCAAACATGCTATATGAATCAACTATCGATGCGGCTCAAAGGAATGGCGCCACACTACGCCCGGGATGGAAATGTGTCCGTGCACAAGCCACCAACGATCAATACACGCGTGGTCTTGTACCTAATCAGTCTCACGAGACACATTGACTCGTGTGCACAGTCCAATGTGAGGCCAACAATCAACACACGACCATAATGTGCCCGACATGAAAATCCTACACATACCAACCGGCACGCCAGTATGACCCGGAATGCCACAATATGACAAAAGTGACAACGAAAATGAATAATGACTCACCAAGATTAAATGATGGTGAAATGAATGATAGCTCAATGAAATAATCGGAACCGTCGTTCCTTATGACTGAGGTGATTAATTGACAATGACAAGTTTTGATACGGTTAATACAATGATGAATGAGTTACGATTATGAATGAACAACAACAAAAGGAATGAATATCCTTTTAACCGAGTAAGAATTAACTTACACAATACCGATGAAGAATGTCCGTCCACGAACAACGTCCTAAATGAAATGCCGGTTGCTCGAACAACCTTGAATAACAATAAGTACCGACAATCGATCAATACACGAATCAAATACGATCATAACCGACCCAAACGTCGATACAACAATATCCGAACTCGTAGATGAACTCTAACGAAAACATTGAGATACCCGTTGGTTAAAACCAAACCCGAATTATCGAACCAACTCCAACATGATTGATTCAAACCAGCAAAACATTATCAATGACATCAATACTCTCATAGGAATCCACAATTCAAGTTAATAATAACGACAATCGGAAATCCCCAAAATAACCGAAGTCAACCCCAAGGGTTCTTGGAATAATTCCGAAAATAACCATTAAATCCGTAGGAATATATTTATCCAAGTTAGATAATCCATAACTAACATATTCCAATGATAATCCAAGCTTACACGAAGAAATCGGAAGGAAAACCCAAAAATCCGAAATTCTAGATCCAAGAGATTAATACCTTTGATTCGATGAGATGAAGATGATGAAACGATGATTAATCCGAAAGATGAGCTTGAAGATGATGATTGATGATTACACCTCGAAGAATCCTCTCCAAATCACTCGAAATCGCCCAAAACTACCGAAGGAATGAAATGAGATGAATAATGACGAACTCTGACTAAACTGTCCAATTTATAGCCAGTCCAGGTTAGCGTGTGCTAGCCCTTGTGCGTAGCGTGCGCTAACGAGTAATTTGGGTAGTCCAGTACCCACTGTCCGAACACGGTAGCGCGCGCTACGTACCTTCTTGTAGCGTGCGCTACGGCCATACTACCAGCGTGCGCTAAGACCCATTACTAGCGTGCGCTAACGAAATATTGATGCCCAGCACTGGAGTCCAGAAAACTGTCTGACCTCTGATCTGACCACGATAGCGTGCGCTACAACCATTGTTTAGCGTGCGCTAATATATCGGTTGCGTACGCTAACAACAACACATAGCGTGCGCTGTGAAATAATCCAGTGCAGTCCAGTAGCCACTGGATTCAACCTGATCCGCCTTTAGCGCGCGCTACACTTCATATTAGCGTGCGCTACTCCAACCCACTAGCGCGCGCTACCAATCGTAGCGTGCGCTGCCTAACTCACTGCGGTCCGGTACCTTCCGGATGCGGCAGTAACCTTAGCGTGCGCTAAAGCTGAGTGGTAGCGTGCGCTACCTATACCCAATTAGCGTACGCTAAAAGGAGTATGTAGCGTGCGCTACTCCTCACGCACAGCTCGCAACGAAAATGACAATGATGATAAACACGGCACGAAACTCCAATCAGATTAGTGATGAATGACGATTGATACACGATACAATTACTCTGAATGATGAATACCATGACTGAAAATGAGTGACAAATGATCAATAATGAATGAAATTACTGAGTATCAATTACTGAATGGTAAATACTGAATGATAATTACTGAATTACAACCGGGTATTACACTTACTGTCGTAACTTTACGAAAATCCACGATTCGTATCCTTAACAACACGATAAGATAATACCGAAATATCTGTACGGTATCTCAACAATACCCAAGGTTCTCAAAACATTATCATAACTCGCGATACGGAAATTATACCAGCTCTGTCCAATTTAATCCATCGGATAACGTCGACAATTCCAATACGATAATCGATTGTCCATCAAAGACAAGTATCAAGGAAATACGGAACATACCTCAAGATACGAAATATCATTACCATGACGTCAGTCTAATCTGAGATCAGATCAACACAACATACAGACATGGTCCTAACACAAGACCTACAAATGCATACTCATATGACAACGTCAATATGATCACAACAATGACGACAATGTATACTTATGGCAAGCCCATAATATACATATGCACAAGAACAATACATATGGTAATCCAACGATCCAGCGCACACAGCTATAGATTCCCATGATGATCCCGTCGGACCAACGCATGGTGGCATTACCTGTCCAGCGATCCAGCACACACAACTATAGATTCCCATGATGATCCCGTCGGACCAACGCATGGTGGACATACGACAACAATGCACGACTACACAAGACAATAGTACACAATGCACGACAAAAACCGTGCACAAATGCATGACAACAACGATACACGAATGTATCACAACATGATCGACACAAAATGAAAAAAATGATTAGAGCACTTGTCCCGAGTCCTTCGAGAGCAATCTCGATGTCCAAACCATCACGGATAATTATCCTCAATACTCGACGGTACAAAATACCACGGACGGTAAATAATTCACGTCTTCGTCTATACCACAATGTATCCTCGATACCAAGTATACCAATAACAAAAATAAATCATATACATTATGATTTAGATTCCCAAAATTCGAATACGATTTATAATCCCAAATCTCCTGTGATTACGATTATAAACATTGCTATACGAATTATACACGAATGAAACGGAAACCATTCATTAAATATTATAAACTGAGCAAGTAATAACTTACCTCGATACCGATGAAGCCGTTACCAATTCTATTGCCGTCATCTACAAGTCCCTTGGCCCTGATCAATGCAATTCACGAACATTCTCGAACACGACCGCAAAGCGTGGTTCTAATCACCAATCAATAATCTCAACCTATTACAATAATCGATAGACAACAAGTTCGATAACAATCAACAATCGATAAAACCAAATCACAAACCCAACGGCTTGAAAAAATCTCGATTAAACACTAGTCGGATCAATCCAACTCAAACCAGCACGAATTTAGAACTACAACATGAAAATACTGCACTTTCTGCCTTCTTAGCGCACGTTAATCACTTAACGTAGCGTGCGCTAAGTTGCTCTCGTTAGCGCGCGCTAGCCAGTAAGCTTAGCGTGCGCTGATGCTGTACTAATGCATGTTTTTCAGATACCGATCAACATATGGCGATTATCAAGAACACTAAGTGATTCTAAATCATGCTCATAGATATCAAAACAACGAAATCCGATATCCTTTAACATATAAGTAATCATCCAACCCTTAATCCAATTCTTATATTCAAATATCATCTTCTTCAATATCAACATCATGAAACATTAAGAACGTAACAACACTTCCATAATCTATCATTACAGGGAGTAATCATCAACAATAACATCAATATCCGCAAAGGAGAAGGAGGATTAACCAACTTATCTCAAGAAAACGAACTAGACAATACAAATCACCCAAATCATATTAATATCATCATACTCCGGTAATCTATCTCATAATCATGTTTATCAACTTGTTTATGTACTAATCATCAACTCAAGAACATCAACATTCAATCCAAAATGAAATCCAAAGATGAAGAGTGATTACCGTTATGAAGGAATGGATTGATTTCCAAGGTTGAATCCATTTCCAAGAATCACCAATGATTTCAAGAACAAAGCTTTAATCCATGATTTCCATCTTTAATCTTGTTAAAGAGGATCATCCCTCAGTGTTTAGGAACTCCAAATGTCCTCCCAAGGTTCTCTCTATCGGGTGAAAGGAAAGAAATGGACGAAATGCTTCATAACACCCTTCTGTCCCTTTTTATAAAGTATATTACTAGCGTGCGCTAAACCTTATGTTTAGCGTGCACTACGGCGTTAGCGTGCGCTAACTGACTTTTGTTAGCGTGCGCTATCGCAGTCCAGGGGCTACTGTCTGGCTTCGTACATGCGCTTCCGTACGTAACGCCCATGCATTAGCGTACGTAACTTACACTCTCTAGCGTACGCAAGTCCTTGCGTTTAGCGTGCGCTAATATTAGTTGACTCGTTTGTCTGTATGCTCCGAAGACTGGTCCACACGCCGAAAGTGCTGACGAGGATAAGATTCCGTTTTGTCCGATATATCATTAGCGTGCGCTAACCTTTAGGGTTTAGCGTGCGCTAGTACTACATTACAAACATCCGTTGACTTATCAGAACGTGCGCCGAAAGTGGCCTGGTCCACACGTAGATTCCTTCTGATCTGTTCTGCACTAGCGTGCGCTATGATTTTACCTTTAGCGTGCGCTAACTCTGCATGGTAGCGTGCGCTAACCTTATCTATTAGCGTGCGCTAATAAGGCTATACTTAGCCATTTTCGGCTATTCTTGTCCAACGTCTCGACATATCGGATACCTATACATGACGCACTATATCCTCTAATATAATTGTCGACCAAGTACGACAATTATACCGATACTGACATCTCAGTCTTTAATTTATTTTATCTATACTGTACAGATTCCACGCTGTACAATATGACTCGGATAAAATAATATTAAACAACGGTAGTAGAAATTCCGAATATTACATGTGTATGCTCACTATGGGTTAGATCCGACAGGGTCTCGGTAGGGGTCCACAGAGACGTGGATCGAAGAGCTTGCTTTTAACCACTACGGGTTAGATACGACGGGGTCTCGGTAGGGGTCCACGGAGACATGGATCGACGGTTAATTGTGGTGCAGTTTACAAATGTGATTTGGATTATTGGCGTTTCCGGAAACGAGTATTTTGAACGGCTTTCATGATTGCATGCATTGACTAAGTGTGTAAGAGGTAAGTTGTTCGTTTGGCCTACTTGACTAGGATGACACTAGAGTATTTTGTTGTTTGTGTTAAATCCTTTAATTGTGGAGTTTTGATGTTGGAAAACGAACCTTGTTATCGTTCTCGTGTACTGTGAGTGGATGAGATTTGGGGCTAAAATCCCAGCGGTTTAGTAAAGGTCATTTTACGGAAAGTAAACCTTTGGGGCGGTGACCCCTTTCGTCTTTTGGGTTTTGAAAAGTAGGATTTGATAATCCTAAATTGTTTTCTATTAAAACTCTCGATGTCATTTTAAACTGTTTTATAAATTATTTCCAATGATTTGTGATCTTTCGGTTTGGAATGTTTTTCACAAACTCTTGCCTCGGGAAGTACTTTTCGTTTCATTTGGATCTTTGAGGATTCCTGGTTATTGTTATACGTGGAATGTGAATTGTATGACTCGTATTTTGCACATTGTTCTTGCACTAGCAAAACAGTGGAGTTTTGCTAACCCCCGAGTATTCGGGGGGTGGATGTCTGTTTTTGCATTCAGGTTTTGGGAGCGTAACATAGGGTCGGCACGAAGGATGATGAAAGATGATCGATACTAATCACATGAGGAACCGTACTTTGTGTATTCGTTCAGTTGTACTTTATTTTCCGCTGCTATATTTTTCCCGTTGTACGGGAGTGGTTGTAATTTGACCCCTGCGTGGGCATGAGTTGTAATTGAGTTGTATATTTTTATTGAAAGACCAAATTGGTCTACTGAGTCATTTTAGCCTTGAAGGCATTGTTGAGTTGTTCAATGTTGTTACCAGCCTGGTAGATCCTTGAGGTAAGGTTCTACGGTGTGTAATATCCCTGAGCGGATTGGGGGTGTTACAAATAAATGTATAAAAAAATATCAATAGTATATATATAAAAAATATTTATAAATATTAAAAATATGGGCGGGGCGGAACGACGCGGGTACCTACAGGGCAAAAATGGTACCCAAACCCACCCCACTCTACTGCGGGTCGAGGGAGAGGCGACCTATGACGACCATACGTCATGGGTTAGAGCGGGACAATACAGGTCAGACCAAAATTACCATTGAGGTTGAAAAACATATCGGAGCTACATGGTGGGGGGGGGGGGTTCGTGTATAACAGGCACCAATATTACGAGCTGACCACATGGTGTTTTCGGCGTAAAAAATTGGATGGAGGGCTAAAATCAAACGCTTTTAAAAATTCATACACAACCACATTAAAGGGCGAAAAAATGAACACACTGTTATAATATACCACGAAAATGACGTTTCTATTACCCCTTTATTTTTATATAATGTGAATGACTATTATGCCCCTGATGTAATTATGTAATTACGATTGTGTCATCTGAAGTTTTCCGATAAATAGGACTTCAGTTATTAATGAAAAACACATCTGAGAATCATTCTCTATTCTCTCTATCTAAATTCTCTCTCTATAATATTTCGATTTTATAACACGTTATCAGCACGACTCTAATCAAATGAGTAATATGACGAGAGTATGCTCAACAGTTGCATCGTATAGATGATCCTCTTTATAAAAAATCAATTATTACAGCTGCAACGTGCTGTTCCTTAGACTTTCTGCACTTCCCCCAACTCCAAGAAAGCATATAATCCGCCATTATCGAGATCAATCAAATTCAAGCATCACTCCGCACTTTCTCTCACTAAAAAAAACAGTCATCGTCGAATATAAGATAGACAAAGTACAATTACGCAATAAACATGATATATTTGCTCACATTCCAGGCGATCTAGGAGTTTGCGTACAGAGGATGGTTGAACTGTGAGTCAAGACCTTGGGAATGACGTACAAGCATCCCTAGGTGGCCAGTAAATGAAACTGTCCTATCCTACTTAGACTCTAATTCATCCGTCCGTAAAAAAAAGAAAAAAATATATATAAAATATCGATGCATGGAAAAATCGACTCGGAGGTGACGAGCATGGCGCCTTCGTCTTCGAACCGGACCATTTACTACGTCCAGAGCCCATCTAGGGACTCGCACGACGGAGAGAAGACATCCATCTCTTTTCACTCGACACCAGTCCTCAGCCCGATGGGCTCTCCGGGGCACCACTCGCGCGACTCGTCCTTGACCCGGTACTCTGGTTCGATTAAACTCGGATGATCGTTACTATTTTCAAGACCCAATCCTCTTCCAGTTAATCATCTCATGAGAGGGGAAAGGTATTGATTGAGAACAGAAAATCTAGAAGCTTTTCCAGGCTTCTTCAGTAGCTTGTCGCCTTGTTCGTCGGCGGATCAATCAGGGTCAGCTACACCTGAATAACTGTAATATCCGGATTTATTATTGTGTATTTCATCTGTTTTGAACACTGTATTATTTAGAATTGTGATATCGATAATCGAAGTATGATATTGTTGTATTTGAACCCTTGTCCATGAGTATGGCAACATGTAATTTTTCCCATGTAAATATGTGATAACGTACGCTAATAAGGATAGCTTAACGTATGTTATCTCTTAGAACTAGCGTACACTATGAATGTAGCATAGTGTGCGTTAACCAGTTAATTATTGAGCTAGGCGGCTAGCACATGCACCAGCCGGACGTGGGTCCGGATAAGATTCCCACGGGCGAACCTTGACAGATTTGGAGTCAACGCTAGTTAGCGTGCGCTAAGGATATTGCGATAGCGTGCGCTAAATAACGTACGTACAGAAATGTTATAAAGGGACAGCAACCTATTTTACTTGGTCTACATTTCCTTCACTTGTCCTTCGTTCTTGAGAGACCAGAGAGCCTTATATCCTCCTTAAACACACTTAGACCACCTCTACTTGATCATTAAACATTGGATGTCACTTGTGATTGATCATTGAAGTGGAGAAGCACATTGGATTGGCATACAAACAACCAGAGTTGGATTCTACCTTTTTGACTCGGTGATTTCTTCATCTTAAGATATGTTAATTCTATCTCCAGCCTTAGATTCGTGTTCTTAAGAATAAGATGATCATGCTATCAAGATATTGAGTTCCATTGATGAATTATTCAAACAAACATCATGTTTAGAAGTTGGAATGATTATGCTTATGATATCGTCGTTGAAACATCTTAGTTGGAATCCTAGTACGTCAAATGATGAGAGGAATATTCTGAGATTGATTATCCATATGAATAACATTGCCATATTGATCGTAAACTTGGAGTTGATATCACTTTTGTTAAAAGGACTTTAGAAAGAATCATATTAGGTTGTACCCTTTCTTATATTGGAATTTGTTTGTTCACCTTTAAGATGAAGTCTGAATGTATTATGACAATGGAATCTAGTGCATCAACCTGAGATCACCGAACTTCACATGAGAATGATAATCAAGTTGAATATAAGAATTGTGATGATATTCATTTCCTTGAATTCAAAGATGATTGAATCCGTAAGATCATTCATAAGATATGAACATGATATGTAGACGGGTAACGTACGTTAATCACTGAGGAGTTCATAAGTTTTATCACCGTTAGAGCAGTCTGCTGCCCAGTAGTGAAACTGCCATACATGCTTAGCGTACGCTAAGCTATGTATATTAACGTACGCTATCGGGCATGTTTAGCGTACGCTACGTTTGGTACATAACGTACGTTATGTCATCAGGTGAGTCAGTCGGCTGATCAGAGAGGACTGTCGATACATAGTTAGCGTACGCTAGACTTCGTTGTTTACGTGCACTAACGAGCAGGCTTAACGCACGCTACATAGAATACATAGCATAGGCTAAGCAGTTCAGGTAGATTACGTTTTATGAACTTTCGACCGTAAATTGGATTGTTAGACATTCGTACGACGTGAGATAAATTCTATATTATTTCTTTTGTTAAGGTTCGAGCTTAGCAACATGTTTAATCGAAGGGGACGACCTTCGAGCATTTTGATATTCGTGGAAGTCTTTCTTGTCATCAAATCAAGGCAAGTACCTTAATTGTTTTATATAGTGATGTTATACATATTGTCGTGCATATATGTCGTTGTTGTATGTCCACCTCGTGTTGGTCCAATGGGATCATCGGGGGATCTATGCTAGCGTGCGCTGGATCATCAGACGGGTTTTTCCACCATGGGTTGGTCTGACGGGATCATCGTGGGTTCTAGGTAGTGAACCCTGGATCATCGGAATTACCATGTTTATATTGTGATATCATGTTGTGATTATCATTTGTGTATGTTATTTATAAGTTTCTCGTAGGAGAAGACTCGTTGGTATTTTGTTATTTACGTTATTATTATTCCTCGTGAGATGTTGAATAATATGTTGTGGTACTTGTACTAGCATCGTTGTGCTAACCCGTTCGGGGGTGAACATTTGTTTATGTTCAGGATCCAGGAGAGCGGGAAAACAACCACTGGAGCTGCATGACAACGAGGGTGCAGAGTGATGTTCCGGTCGGGTTTATTGTCTGTTGTTGGTTATTTTAATAAGTACTCGAGTACATCATAATTTGTGATGTTTGGATTTCAGTGTTGTATTAATATTCTTCATTTGGATATTTGTATTCTCGATACTGTACCAGAACTGTCGTATTTTATTTCCGTGATTTCATAATTTAGTATCTGTTATTGTCTTTTCATTTATTCAGCCTTGTAATTTCTTATGTAAAGGATTTATGGCGTTGTAATATTCCTGAATATATCGGGGGTGTTATAGAATATGGTATCAGAGCTAAGATTTATGGATATCTTGGCCGTTGGGTTAAAATAGGGGTCGTATACGTCTTTTGAGGTAACCAGTCGTGAATAACATCACTGTACTACCTACGTCTTCGTGCGAACGGTGGTTGTAAGTTCCTAAACTCTATCTCGTCCTTTACACGTTGTATCTCTTTATACTTGAACATTAGAATGATATTGTTTCCTGTATATTGAGTATTTATGCTTACAGTATGTTGAGAGGCGGACGTGGACGTGGTCGCGGTCGCGGACGCGGATGAAGGAATGCTGAAAGGGAAGCGTCGCCTTCTAATCAGCACAGCCACAGCTCAGACGAGCCGCAAAGATCTATCAATAATGAACCGGAACCTACTGTGCTCAAAATCCTTCGTCAGGTCGTGAACCAGATGACTCAGTTCGCCCAGGTCATGGACCAAATGCAGGTGGCGGTGGGATTACAGCAGGGAGATAGACAACAAGGGATCCCAGACATGGGAAATCGAGGCGACCAATGGCTGCAGGAGGTGGCAAAGATGCAACCACCCAAATTCGATGGCTTTTCTGAGAGCCCCACATGGGACCATAGGTTGAAGGAATTAGAGAAAAATTTTGCCGGAATTAATTGCCCAGACGACCGGAGAGCCTCTATTGCTCAGTACTTTCTGATAGGGGAAGCATCCGAGTGGTGGGAAGCCATTCGGCCTGTAGACCATGATGCTGACTAGACAAAATTTAAATTGATGATGGAAGCTCAGTACTTCCCTCGTCCTGTGAGGGAAGCCAAAGTTCGGGAGTTTTTCTCCGCTCAGCCTTCAGATGTGCCACTATCTCAGGCAATTAAGACGTTTAACCAGCAGCTGGAATTTATTCGACATCTGGTCAGAACAGATGCAGAAATGATGATCCATTTTGATATGAGAATGAAACCAGAAATCCAGAGGTACATGTCCGGTTTTGAATGTACCACTCTCCGCCAATACCAGGATAAAGCATTGGCGTATGAAATCAAGGAAACAGCAATGGAGAAGGTGGTAGAGTCCAAGAAGCAGAAAGTCTCCGGTAGTTTCATGGAGCATAAGAGTAGCGGGCCCCGCAAGGCCCAGTCATCCTTTCATTTTTTCAAGAAACCTCTGCACCCATCTAAGAGCAGAAGGAACTTCCGAGCAGCATCAACCACGACGGATGTCACCAGGAAATGCTTTAACTGTGCCCAGATGGGGCACTATCGATGGAATTTCCCCCTACCTGCCGTGACTTATTTTGATTGTGGTCCAGAAGGACATCGTGCGGTGTTCTGTGAAGAGGCTGCAAAGTCTTTTAGAGCCCGTACACCACAGGCCGATTCGAAGGAAGCGGTATCAGCAGACGCAACAAAGTGTTCGGATGCCTCGAATTTTGGCCGCGGATGAGGCGGAGACGATGGGATCGAAAGGGTACATCGAGTGCCGATCTGTTCCCCACGTATGAGATGAGGAGAACAGACGATCGAGGATCTTCTTTGCCGCATCGTGCTCGTTGAGATCCTTTCCCAGCCAGTTAGCGTTTTATTCGATATAGGAGCTACGTATTCTTTTATATCCTTGTCTTGTGTAAATCGTTTGAATATTTCTGGTGTTCATGATTGTGAGCCTTATGTTGTAGGTTTACCGAGTGGAGAGAGGATTGTTGGAAACTTAGAAACTAGAAATTTTCCTGTATATTTTGGAGGCAGAGAGTGGCTCTCAAATCTGATTGTGATAGAAATGCAAGGAGACGACCTGATACTCGGAGATGATTGGCTTAATCGATATGGAGCTATTGTAAACTACCGAAAGAGGAATATCTCGCTGATCGCTGACGATGGTTCCTAAATACTATTTGAAGGATGGAAACCAGGGAGCTCAGGAAAGTTGATCAAGGCGATGAAAGCTGTCAAATTGTTGAAACAGGGCTGTATGGCATATTGGTGCTATGCAATGAATAAAGAAGACGAAATTGTGGAACTTTCATCCATTCCTATTGTGAACGAATTTCCGGATGTAGTTCCTGACGAGTTACTTGGACTACCTCCACGACGGGATGTAGAATTCACAATCGAGCTGGAACTCGGAGCTACACCAATTTATAAGGCGCCGTATCGTATGGAACCTACTGAGATGTACGAGTTGAAAAAGCAACTGGAGGAGTTACTGGACAAGGGCTATATTCAGCCAAGCATTTCGCCCTGGGGTGCACCAGTTCTTTTCGTTTTGAAGAAGGATGGATCACTCTGATTGTGCAATAACTACCGAGAACTGAACAAAATGACGATTAAGAACAAGTATCCGTTACCACGGATTGATGATTTGTTTGATCAGTTACAAGGATAAATAGTGTTTTCTAAAATCAATCTGAGATCAGGATATCATCAGCTGAGGATTAAAGAATCTTATGTTCCGAAGTCAGCATTCAGAACTCGCTAGGGACACTACGAGTTTGTAGTGATTCCGTTTGGTCTCACTAATGCACCTTCTGTGTTTATGCAATTGATTAACCGAGTGTTCATCGAGTATTTGGATAAGTTTGTGGTTGTGTTCATTGATGACATTCTGGTGTATTCTAAGAGCCCGGAAGAGCATGCACAACATTTACGGATTGTGTTAGACCTGTTGAGAAATGAACAATTGTACGCCAAACTTTCTAAGTGTGAATTCTGGATAAAGGAAGTAATGTTCCTCGGCCATGTGGTGTCATCTGAAGAGTCCGAGTAGATCCTCAGAAAATCGAAGCATTTATGGACTGGAAGCCTCCAAAGAACGTGAAAGAAGTCCGGAGTTTCTTAGGACTTGCTGGATATTATCGTCGGCTTGTGGAAGGGTTTTCCAAAATTTCCCGCCCACTTACTCGACTACTGCAGAAAACTCAAATGTTTGAGTGGAATGAGTTGTGCCAGAAGAGCTTCGATGAATTGAAGAAGAGATTGACGATGGCACCGATTTTATCACTTCTACGGGGAACTGGAGGATTTATAGTTTACAGTGATGCTTCGAACCAAGGGCTTGGATGCGTATTGATGTAGAATGATAAGGTGATTGCTTATGCGTCACGACAGCTGAAACCTTATGAAGTGAATTACCCAACACATGATTTGGAGCTGGCAGCAGTAGTTTTTGCCTTGAAAATCTGGAGATATTACCTGTACGGGACTCACTGTCAGATCTTTACGGATCATAAGAGTCTCAAATACATTTTCAGCCAGAAAGAGTTGAACATGCGGCAAAGGAGATGCCTGGAACTTATTAAGGACTATGACTTGGAGATTCTTTACCATCCAGGCAAAGCAAATGTAGTAGCCGATGCTCTTAGCCGCAAGCCTGTTTCTATTTAGATGCTGGAGACTCTGACCTCCCAGCTCAGCATTCAATGAGAAATGATTCGAGTAGGAATTGAAGTGTGGTTACAAAGAGTCCAAGGACAACTATGCGTGATGGAAATAATTTCATCGTTAACCGAAGAAATCAAATCTAAGCAAGTAGATGATCCTCTGATGATTCGGTTACGTGATGAAGTGATCAAGGGAAAGGCCCCCTGATTCGTAATTCATGATGATGGAGTTTTGAGATTTCAGAACCGACTTTGCATTCCCGATGTCGATGTTCTAAAACAGACGATTATGAAGGAAGTTCAAAGCTCGCCCTATTCTATCCAACCGGGCACCAGTAAGATGTATAAGGACTTGAAGCAGAACTTTTGGTGGGGCAACATGAAGAAAGATGTAACAGATTATGTTTCGAAATGCTTGACTTGTCAGCAGGTTAAGATCGAGAACGACCTGCCGGAATGCTGAAGCCGCTCCCGATTCCTGAATGAAAGTGGAAGGACATATCGATGGACTTTATCACTAGTATGCCGAGAACCAAGATAGGAATGAACATGATTTGGGTGATAGTTGATCGTTTAACCAAATCAGCTTATTTTCTAGGCATTAAGGACAAGTGGGGACCTGAGAGGTTGGCACGAGTATTTATTTCAGAGATAGTCCGATTGCATGGTACGCCAAAGACCATTATTTCTGACCGAGACGGATGATTTGTGTCCCATTTTTGGAAAGCAGTTCATAAGGCCTTGGGAACCGAATTGAACTTCAGCACAACTTATCACCCGCAGACAGACGGACAATCCGAGAGGACTATCCAAATGGTGGAAGACATGCTAAGGGCTTGTGCCTTAGATTCGTCAGCTGATTGGGAAGTTCATCTGCCGTTGATTGAATTCACCTACAATAATAGTTGGCATGCTTCCATTAAGATGGCAACATTTGAGGCCTTATATGGGAGAAGATGCAGATTGCCCCTGTGTTGGGACGATTCATTAGACTGGTTCAGAAAGAAACCAGAATTGATTGTTCAGACACGAGAAAAGATAGCCTTGATTTGCGAAAGGCTGTTGACTGCCCAGAGTCGACAGAAATCATATGCATATGTACGTTGTCGTCCATTAGAGTTCAGTATTGGAGATCACGTACTTTTAAAATTTCTCATACTCGGGGAATCTTTCGTTTTGGGAGAAAAGGAAAGCTGAGTTCGAGATATATCGGACCATTCGAGATTCTTGAGAGAGTTGGAGAGTTGGGATATAGATTAGCATTACCGCCATCATTGAGCCATGTTTATAACGTGTTCCACGTATCCCAGTTACGGAGATATATACCAGATCCTAGTCATGTCATTGATTTCGGTGAGATCGAAGTCGCTCAGGATGGAACATTTGAGGAAAGACCGGTCAGGATACTCGAGAGTCGAGTTAAGTAGTTGAGGAACAAACCAATCGCTTTGGTCAAAGTTCAGTGGTCACGCCACAGAGTGGAAGAATCCACTTGGGAAACGGAAGATATCATGAGGTCCAGATATCCAGAGTTATTTACGTCTTGAGTTTCGGGACGAAAATCCTTTTTAGTAGGAGAGTATGTAATATCCAGATTTATTATTGTGTATTTCATCTTTTGTGAACCCTGTATTATTCAGAATTGTGATATCGATAATTGAAGTATGATATTCTCGTATATGAACCTTTGTACATGAGTATGGCAACATGTAATTTTTCCCATGCAAATACGTGATAACGTACGCTAATAAGGATAGCTTAACGTACGTTATCTGTTAGAATTAGCGTACGCTACGAATGTAGCGTAGCGTGCATTAACCAGTCAATTATGGAGTTGGGCGGCTAGCACATGCGCAGGCCGGACGTGGGTCCGGATAAGATTCCTGTGGGCAACCTGGACAGATTTGGAGTCAACGCTAGTTAGCGTGCGCTAAGGATATTGCGATAGCGTGCGCTAAACAACGTACGTACAGAAATGTTATAAAGGGACAACAACCTATTTTACTTGGTCTACATTTCCTTCACTTGTCCTTCGTTCTTGAGAGACCAGAGAGCCTTATATCCTCCTTAAACACACTTAGACCACCTCTACTTGATCATTAAACATTGGATGTCACTTGTGATTGATCATTGAAGTGGAGAAGCACCTTGGATTGGCATACAAACAACCGGAGTTGGATTCTACCTTTTTGACTCAGTGATTTCTTCATCTTAAGGTATGTTAATTCTATCTCCAGCCTTAGATTCATGTTCTTAAGAATAAGATGATCATGCTATCAAGATATTGAGTTCCATTGATGAATTATTCAAACAAACATCATGTTTAGAAGTTGGAATGATTATGCTTATGATATCGTCGTTGAAACATCGTAGTTGGAATCCTAGTACATCAAATGATGAGAGGAATATTCTGAGATTGATTATCTATATGAATAACGTTGCCATATTGATCGTAAACTTGGAGTTGATATCACTTTTATTAAAAGGACTTTAGAAAGAATCATCTTAGGTTGTATCCTTTCTTATAAATTGGAATTTGTTAGTTCACCTTTAAGATGAAGTCTGAATGTATTATGACAATGGAATCTAGTGCATCAACCTGAGATCACCGAACTTCACATGAGAATGATAATCGAGTTGAATATAAGAATTGTGATGATATTCACTTCCTTGAATTCAAAGATGATTGAATCCGTAAGATCATTCGTAAGATATGAACATGATATGTAGACGGGTAATGTACGTTAATCACTGAGGAGTTCGTATGTTTCATTACCGTTAGAGCAGTCTGCTGCCCAGTAGTGAAACTGCCATACATGCTTAGTGCATGCTAAGATATGTAGATTAACGTACGCTATCGGGCATGTTTAGCGTATGCTACGTTTTGTACGTAACGTACATTATGTCATCAGGCAAGTCAGTTGGCTGATCAGAGAGGACTGTTGATACATAGTTAGCGTACGCTAGACTTCGTTGCTTACGTACGCTAACGAACAGGCTTAATGCACGCTACATAGAATACATAGCGTATGCTAAGCAGTTCAGGCAGATTACGTTTTATGAACTTTTGGCCGTAAATTGGATTGTTAGACATTCGTACGACGTGAGATAAATTCTATATTATTTCTTTTGTTAAGGTTCGAGCTTAGTAACGTGTTTAATCGAAGGGGACGACCTTCGAGCATTTTGATATTCGTGGAAGTCTTTCTTGTCATCAAATCAAGGCAAGTACCTTAATTGTTTTATATATTGATGTTATACATATTGTCGTACATATATGTCGTTGTTGTATGTCTACCTCGTGTTGGTCCGACGGGATCATCGGGGGATCTATGCTAGCATGCGCTGGATCATCGGACGGGTTTTTCCACCACGGGTTAGTCCGACGGGATCATCGTGGGTTCTACGCAGTGAACGCTGGATCGTCGGAATTACCATGTGTATGTTGTGATATCATGTTGTGATTATCATTTGTGTATATTATTTATAAGTTTCTCGTAGGAGAAGACTCGTTGGTATTTTGTCATTTACATTATTATTATTCTTCGTGAGATGTTGAATAATATGTTGTGGTACTTGTACTAGCATCGTTGTGCTAACCCCTTCGGGGGTGAACATTTGTTTATGTTTAGGATCCACGAGAGAGGGGAAGCAACCACTGGTGCTGCATGACGACGAGGGTGCAGAGTGATGTTCCGGTCGGGTTTATTGTTTGTTGTTGGTTATTTTAATAAGTACTCGAGTACGTCGTAATTTGTGATGTTTGGATTTCAGTGATGTATTAATATTCTTCATTTGGATATTTGTATTCTCGATACTGAACCAGAACTGTCGTATTTTATTTCCGTGATTTCATAATTTAGTATATGTTATTGTCTTTTCATTTATTCAGCCTTGTAAATTCTTATGTAAAGGATTTACGGTGCTGTAATATTCCTGAATATAACGGGGGTGCTACAATAACAATTTGAGTTATACGTGGAGATCCGATCTGTATCAACGTTGAATGTTCTGTGACTATACAGAGGAGCAGCAGTGAGCCGTCGGAGGCTATGCTGGCGGATTTTTTTGGGTGGCGGCAGTGGAGCTGTTGACCGACAACAATTGTTTACAGCCACGAGGTACTGTATATATCAATATGTGTGTGTCTATGTTTTAATAAAAAAAAAGAATGGGGAAGAAGCCCCAAGAATTAAGCTGAAAAGAATAAATAAATAAAAAAAGGGAGGACAACCCACATCGTCCATAGAAGAATAACAAAAAAAAAACAAATCAGTTTGAAGTCTGATAAAAAAAAATAATAATAAAATATTTTTTTAATTTATTGAATTATACTTTCGTTTTTCTTACATATAAAATACATATGTTATCATAATTAATTTTTCTTGATACCATCGTAATCCATTTTACGAAAGCTTCAATTTGACACTAATATTGATATGGGTATTAACTCTTTTCATACATGTTATTATTAAATTATTAAAATGTACGAATTAATATCCAACTCTGGAAATCGCAAAGATTTATCAATACATACCCTTATACTTGCTATTAACGGCAGTCGATATTTCGACCTTATCTTGACGATGACTATATTTTGAGGAATTGATTGGACGATCCTGCTTTGGTAGAAGCAGTTAATTATTTTGCAATTTAAATTCTGTTTCTTATTTATCTCAAAGTGGTGGTTTAAAACCACATATTTATTGCGTTTATTTTATAATACCTCCCATGTGATGAGTGCAATTATCACAAGATGGATGGTTTTACGTATGCAATTTAAATATTATATATTACCATCGTGGTTGGTTATACCACAAGAATGGTTCATAAATCCTGCTCTCGAAGAAGCAATTGATAAAAAATAAATCCTACTCTGAAGAAGTAGTTGATCAATGATTCAAATCATGCTCACGAAGAAGAAGCAGTTGGTGGAAATAATATCCGATCTCCGTAATTATTAAACACGAACGGAGAAAACTGAGCAAGTGATACCAGAAGCTATCACCGATTAATTAAAGAAAATCCCATGCAAATACACAGCATGGTGGATCATTTGACAAGTGATATGAAAAACTATCACTGGAAAATAATTGCTCAATAAATCCCATGTTGATTATATTACATGGTGGGATCATGGAAATCATATCTACATGAAAACGCTTATTGAGAAGCATATGTCACATATTCGTGAGAATAATGTATTTGTATAAATGCAAACGATGATCTTATTATTGTTGGAAGAAGCACACAACAGTCGAAGTGAAAATATCAAAACTAGCTGAAAGGCAGTAAACACTCGACAATATAAAACTCCGTAACTCTGCCACCCCCTGGCATAAGGGTTTATAATGAAAGATCTAAAGGATCTAAACTTCTTTTTCGTTTGGCGCCAATACTCTGTGGCTGATGAGCTTTGACTTCCAAATTCTTAACTGAAATATATGCCTGAAACTTTATAAGTAGATCAGCAACAGTGTCAGCATATATTACTATATCTCTTGATGGCTGAGATATAAACTTTTGATCTACTCCTTGATCCAGAAAGGCAAGCAAATCGCTGAAGAAATTATTAATATTAAACAACACTATAGGTTTGGTATGGAAGTCCCGCTCAGCCCATGATGTGATGTTGAATATCTCATTGAGTGTGCCATAGCCACCTGGAAGAACAATAAAGGCATTACTATTATTCACCACATACATGAAACTATCATGCACAGACTGTGCTTGAAGCATCAACCCAGTTGAACCCCCTATACTACTGGTTCCAACTATGGGATAGTGTAAGATGCTTGTTACTCTTATTCTCCCATTTTGTGAAGCCTCTAAAAGATAACCCAAAAATCTATAATTACTCCCACCATACAATATATCGATTTTGTGTTTTCCTAATTCTTTTACGAATTGATATGCCATATCTATATGCTGGATATGACTTATCAGTTTGGATCCACCTAAAATACATATAGTTTTAATTGGATGAGATCTATATGAGGATTCTGAGAACTCCATCTTTCTATACTAGACTTTCAAAATACTTTTATGAGAGATACATTTTCTGATTTGTGGATCCCAAATTTAAAGAACAAACTCTTTTCTAAACGATAAATGACTTCACTATTTTCATTGAAAATGGAGCGGCAGATAAGTCATTAATTTTGACAAAATTGCAAAAGAAAACGAAAGATATGATATTATATTCTTCAATGAAAATGACGTTACCGATTGGCAGCTGAGAAATTTAAATATTGAAAAACAATATTCATCAACTTGCATTATTTTGTTATTTACCTTATACCAACTTTGACAGAACGGACTTACAAACTGGATCTTTTGAGACTAATTTTTCATGACTATAACATTCCCGTTCATCCTTAAATTGTATCCACAAAGCCATTAGTTCACGATGAATGTATCCACTGGGATGTGTATCAAGAATATGTTGGATATCATGATCCATAGATTCCTTACTCAATCCATCCTTGATAAATGCTATTATATCTTCTCGATTTTTGGATACAAACCCCACAAATTTGCATCGTGTGTCACATGTCCACCGAGCACATTTATAGCACCCACCTAATCTTTTTACTCTCCGTTTCTTTTCAAAACCACTCTTACTTGTACGTGGCATATACTTAAATGAATTTGAAAATTCGCCAGATAGTCGAACTTGTGCTTCAATCAACCATCGAATATCTTCTGGAATGCCATTTCTCATTAGAACCCTTAATCTTTCGAGTCCAGCTCGATAAGTTCTTTTTATGATATTCTCTGGAAGAGATGGGTAATATTTACGAAGATTCGAAAGCATTGAATCCATTATGATATTCAATTCAGACCCTCGTTTTGGGTGAATTTTGTGAATATAATGATAATCTATTTATATATTGGAATTACGCGTATGAGATTTGACTCCGCGTCCTGAAGCGTATGAACTACGGCTTTATATTTGAATAATGAACATAATATGACATGTGGGAGCAGCGACTCCATGTTGATAATGATGTGCAATAATGGCACCGAAAGATGATGTGATATGCCGGCAAAATACCTATATGGTGATACAGAGACATCATGTCCTCAAATATTTGTTCTCGATTAATACCACTACTAGCCAATATTGGGAATGAATCCCTAATAAATATGGAATATATTTATGTAATATCCGGATTTATTACAGTGTATTTCATCTGTATTCAACCATGTATTATTTCGGATTGGTGATTTTGATTTTTGGAATATGATATTTAGTGCATTGATATCATTGTGCATAAGTATAGAAACATGCAAAATTGCTCAAGAAACCTTGTGATAGCGCACGCTAAGAATGTATCTTAACGCGCGCTATCGGGCCATTATTAGCGCACGCTATGAAGGTAGGGGTTGCGTGCGCTAAGAACTCAATTATTGAGCGGGACAGCTAACACATGCGCCAGCCGGGACATGGGTCCGGATAAGATTCCCGCTGACGCATCCGGACAAACTCTGAAGTCAACCATTATTATCGCACGCTAAGGGATGCTTAGTAGCGTGCGCTAACTTGTCAATAATGCAGAATATTATAAATGGGACAGCAACCGCTTTGGCTTTCATTTCCTTCGTCTATACTTCACCTTTGAGAGTCCAGAGAGCAAGTATATCCCTTCTAAACACTTAGAACATATATTAGTGATCATTGAATGATTGAGTATCACTTGTGGGTGATCATTGAAGAGAAGTAACACCTTGGAGTGGCACATAACCAAACGGAGTCGGATTATACCTCGTGGTTCAGTGATTTCGGCATTCTAAGGTATGTTCAACCTATCACCAGTCTTAGATTTGGTTTTCCAATGGATACGATGATCATATTACCGAGGTATTGAATTTCATTAGTGAATTATTCAACAACATCATGTTTAGAAGATTGGAATGTCTACAAATACGATATTATTGTTGGAACCTTGAAGTTGGGATCCTAGTACCTCAAATGATGAGAGTAATATTCTGAAGTTAACTATCCGTATGATTTATGTTATCTTTGTGATCATGATTTAGAAGAGATGTTCTAAGAACTTAAAGGAAGAATCATCTTAGGAAATATTCTTTCGTATAAGTCGGAATTGTTAGTTCACCTCAAGATGAAGTCTGAATATGTATAATGATAGTAGCATCTAATACATCAACCGGAGATCACCAACTTTGCATGAGAATTGTAATCAAGATGGATTATGGTGTCATGATGATTATACGTATATTTGCATCTTGAAATTGATATCATCCTGGAGATCATTCATAAGAGTAAGAACTTGGTATTCATGGAAGTAACATGAATTATCACGAAGGATTTCATTGTTTCGTACATGGCAAGAAACGATTCTTGCTCGGTGATGGCGCCATGCGAATAGCGCACGCTATGTTATGCAGTTTAACGTGCGCTATCGAGTACTAGTTAGCGTGCGCTACGTTGGGTACGTAACGTACGCTAGACCATCAGTCGAGTCAGTTGGCTGATCAGTGAAGTACTGACCATGCATTATTAGCGTGCGCTAATATACGAGATTTAACGTGCGCTATCGAGTACGTTTAGCATACGCAACGTTTTGGACTTAGCGTACGTTAAATCATCAGCCGAGTCAGTCGGCTGATCAGTGAGGCACTGACAACGCCGGGTTAGCGTACGCTAGGCAGTGTGTACTGCGTACGCTAACGAGTAACGTGCGTCGCTACATATGATTCGTAGCGTCGTTAATCTGTCGAGCATTTCGTATTAAGGACTTCCTATCGTAATTATTGAATTGTTAGGCGTTAAATGCGGCGCGAAATGAATTACAGACTATTTCTTTTGATAAGGTTCGAGCTTATCACGTGATTGATCGAAGGGCGACCTTGAGTAGTTTGATATTCGTGGAAGTTTATTCTTGTCAACGAACCGAGGCAAGTACTCTAAATTAGAATTGTTTATATTATGACAATTATGAGGTGATTGTATCGTGTAAATATGTTGTGAATATATGTCCACCATGTGTTGATCCGACGGGAATCATCATGGGAATCTATAGCTGTGTCTTATTTGGATCGTTGGACAGTAGTTCCACCATGTGTTGGTCAAGCGGGATCATCATGGGAATCTATAGGCTGTGTCTTATTTGGATCGTTGGAATACCATCGGTATGTTGAAAGCTGTTATGTTATGATATGTGTTGTGGATATTCTCGTTGGAGAAACTTGTTATGATATAATTGTTGATTATATCACTGTTGTATGATTATTGTATTTGTACTAGCATCGTTGTGCTAACCCCTTCGGGGGTGAACATTTGTGTATGTTCAGGATCCAGAAGAGCGGGGAAACAACCACTGGAGATGCATGACGACGAGGGTGCAAAGTGATGTTCTGGCCAGGTTTACCATCTGTTATTTGTTGATTATTTCATTAAGTACTCGAGTACGTCGTCCGTTATAATGATTTGGATTTTGGTGATGTAATAATAACTCTTCATTGGATATTCCTATTTCATTTTCAACGAGACGGTTGTATTTTACTTCAGTAATTTCATAAAGCGGTATCTGTTATTGTCTTTTCTTTTAATCAGCCTTGTAAATTCTTATGTAAAGGATTTACGGCGCTGTAATATTCCCGAATATATTGGGGGTGTTACAGAATATGGTATCGGAGCTAAGATTATGGATATATTGGCCGTTGGGTTAAAATAGGGGTCATTTATGTCTTTTGGGGTAACCGGCCGTGAATGACATCACTGCACTGCCTACGTCTTCATGCGAACAGTGGTTGTAAGTTCCTAAACTCTATCTCGTTCTTTACATATTGTATCTCTTTATACTCGAATATTAGAAACGATCTTTGTTTCTGTATATTGAGTATTTATGCTTACGGTATGTTGAGAGGCGGACGTGGGCGTGGTCGCGGTCGTGGACGCGACGAAGAAATGCCGAAAGGAGGCGTCGCCTTCTAACCGAGCTAGTCATAGCTCCGTGAGCCGCGGCAATCTATTAATAATGAACCAGATCCTGTTGTACGAGAGATCCTTCGTCAAGTGGTGAACCAGATGACTCGGTTCGCCCAGTCGTGGACCGAATGCAAGTGGCGGTGGGACTACGGCAGGGAGAGAGACAGCAAGGGATCCCGGATATGGGAAATCGGGGTGACCGGTGGGTGCAAGAAGTGGCGAAGATGCAACCACCCAAATTTGACGGCTTTTCCGAGACTCCCACTTGGGACCATTGGTTGAAGGAACTGGACAAAATTTTTGCTGGAATTAATTGCACGGACGACAGGAGAGCTCCTATTGCCCAATACTTTTCGATAGGGAAGCATCCGAGTGGTGGGAAGCTATCCGACTGCGAGATCATGATGCCGATTGGGCGAATTTAAAATGATGATGGAAGCTCGATGTGCCCTCGTCTATGAGGAAGCCAAAATTCGAGAATTTTCTCTGCTCGACCATCATATGAACCCGTATCCTGCATTTACGATTAAGATGTTTAACCAAAGGTTAGCATTTGTTCGACATCCGGTGAACAGATGCGGAGATGATGATTCATTTGAAATGAGGATGCAACCGAGAAATCCAGAGGTACATGTCCGGTTTTGAATGTACCACTCTCATGATACCGAGATAAGGCGTTGGCGTACGAAATAAAAGAAGCGGCGATGGAGAAGTTTATGGAGTCGAAGAAAGCAGAAAGTCTCTGGTACTTTTACGAGCACAAGAGCGATGGGCCCGCAAGGCCCAGTCTTCTTTTCTTTCAAGAAACCTCCGCACCCGACTAAGAGCGGAAAGAATTACGGAACAATGTCACCACGACGGATACGGCTAGGAAGTGCTTTAACCGTGGTCGCCTGTGCCACCTTTGGCGTGATTGTTTGCGCACTCGATTACATGTTTTGAGTGCGGACAGAAGGGCACCGTGCGGCGTTTTGTAAGGACGCCACTAAGTATAATGGAACCCGCTCATCACGGCCCGATTCGAAGGAAGCCGGTGTCAGCAGAACCACGGCAAAGTGTTCGAATGCCTCATAATTTTGGCCGCGGGCGAGGCAGAGGACAATGGGACCGAAAGGGGACATCGAGTGCCGGATCTGTTCCCCCACGTTTGTATGAGATGAGGAGGACATATGATCAGGATGCTGCTGTCGCATCAGGTACTGTCCAAATCTTTTCCCAGCCAGTTAGCGTTTTGTTCGACACAGGAGCTACACATTCTTTCATATCTTTGTCTTGTGTAAATCGTTTGAATATTTCCGGTTTTTATACTTGTGAACCTTATGTTGTTGGTTTACCGAGTGGAGAGAGAATTGTCGGAAATTTAGAAACTAGAAATTTCCCTGTATCATTTGGGGGCAGATAGTGGCTCTCAAATCTGATCGTGATAGAAATGCAAGGAGATGACCTGATACTCGGAGACGATTGGCTTAATCGGTATGGAGCAATTGTAGACTACCGAAGGAGGAATATTTCACTGATCGCTGATGATGGCTCCAAGTCTTGTTCAAGGATGGAAACCGGAAGCTCGGGAAAATTGATCAAAGCGATGAAAGTCAGATTGTTGAAACAAGGTCATATCGCATGCTTGGTGTTATGCAATGAAGAAAGAAGACGAAATGGTGGAACTTTCATCTATTCCTGTTGTGAACGAATTTCAGTGTATTTCTGATGAATTACAGGCTACCTCCACGAAGGGATGTAGAATTTACTATTGAGCTGGAACCTGGAGCGACACCAATTTCTAAGGCGCCGTATCGTATGGCACCTACTGAGATGTACGAATTGAAGAAGCAGCTGGAGGAGTTACTGGACAAGGGCTATATTCAGCCAAGCGTTTCACCCTGGGGAGCGCCAGTTCTTTTTGTTCGAAAGAAGGATGGATCGCTCCGACTGTGTATTGACTATCGAGAGCTGAACAAGATGACGATTAAGAACAAATATCCGTTACCATGGATTGATGATCTGTTTGACCAGCTGCAAGGGGCAACGGTATTTTCTAAAATTGATCGAGATCGTGATACCATCAACTGAGGATTAATAAGTCTGATGTTCCGAAATCAGCGTTCAGAACTCGCTACGGGCATTATGAGTTTGTAGTGATGCCGTTTGGTCTCACTATCGCACCTGCTGCATTTATGCAATTGATGAACAGAGTGTTCATTGAATTTTTGGACAAATTTGTGGTCGTGTTTATTGACGACATCCTGGTGTATTCTAAGAGTCCTAAGAACATGCGCGGCATTTGCGGATTGTATTGGAACTTTTGAGAAACGAGCAATTGTACGCCAAACTTTCTAAGTGTGAATTCGGCTAAAGGAAGTAATGTTCCTCGGCCATGTGGTGTCACTAAAGGAGTCCGAGTAGATCCTCGAAGATCGAAGCAATATTGGATTGGAAGCCTCCAAAGAATGTGAAAGAGGTCAAGCTTCTTAGGACTTGCTGGATATTATCGTCGATTCGTGGAAAGGTTTTCTAAAATTTCCGCCCACTTACTCGACTTTTGCGAAAACTCAAAAGTTTGAGTGGAGCAGTCGTGTCGGACTAGTTTTGATGAGTTAAAGAAGAGATTGACGACGGCACGATTCTATCACTTCCGCAGGAATCAAGGATTCATAGTTTACTGATGATGCTTGAATCAAGGACTTGAGTGCGTGTTGATGCGAGAATGATAAGGTGATCGCTTATGCGTCGCGACAATCGAAACCTTATGAAGTGAATTACCCGACACATGATTTGGAGCTAGCAAGAGTGGTTTTTGCCTTGAAGAGCCGGAGGCATTATGCATGCGGACTCACCGTCGATCTTTACGGATCATAAGAGTCTCAAGTACATATTCAATCGAAAAGAGTTGAACATGCGGCAAAGAAGATGGTTGGAACTGATTAAGGACTATGACTTGGAGATTTTATATCATCCAGCAAAGCAAATGTAGTGGCCGATGCACTTAGCCGCAAGCTGTCTCTATTCGAGATCTTGAGACGCTGACATCCCAACTTAGCCTTCAACGAGAGATGATTCGTGAAGGAATTGAAGTATGGTTACAAAGAGTCCAAGGACAACTGTGCGTGATGGAGATAACTTCATCTTTAACCGAAGAAATCAAATCTAGACAGGTAGATGATCCTCTGATGGTTCGGTTACATGATGAAGTGATCAAAGGAAAGGCCTCCGGATTCATAATTCATGACGATGGAGTTTTGAGATTTCAGAACCGACTCTGCGTTCCCGATGTTGATGTTCTGAAACAGACGATTATGAAGGAAGCTCATAGTTTGCCCTATTCTATCCACCCGGGCACCAGTAAAATGTATAAGGACTTGAAGCAGAATTTCTGGTGGGGCAACATGAAGCAAGACGTAGCGGACTATGTTTCAAAATGCTTGACTTGTCAGCAGGTTAAGATCGAGCATCAACGGCTCTTTGGAATGTTGAAGCCGCTCCCGATTCCTGAATGGAAGTGGGAGGACATATCAATGGACTTTATCACTAATATGCCGAAAACCAGGACAGGAATGAACATGATTTGGGTGATAGTTGATCGTTTAACCAAATCGGCTCATTTTCTAGGCATTAAGGATACGTGGGGACCAGAGAGGTTGGCACGAGTCTTTATTTCGGAGATAGTTCGATTGCATGGTACGCCGAAGACCATTGTTTCTGATCGAGACGGCCGTTTTGTGTCTCACTTTTGGAAGGCAGTTCATAAGGCCTTGGGGACCAAATTGAACTTGATCTGACTTATCACCCGCGATCGACGGACAATGCGAGAGAACTATACAAACGGTGGAAGATATGCTAAGGGCCTGTGCCTTAGATTGGTCAAACGATTGGGAAGTTCATCTACCGTTGATTGAATTTACCTACAATAATAGTTGGCATGCTTCCATTAAGATGGCACCGTTTGAGGCATTATACGGAAGGAGATGCAGATCGCCCCTATCTTTGGGACGATTCATCGGACATGATCGGAACAGAACCCGACGTGAACGAGCAGACTCGAGAGACGATAGCCTAGATTCGTGAAAGGCATTAACCGCCTGCAGTTGCGAAATCCTATGCGGACGTACGCCGCCGTCCATTGGAGTTCATCTTGGAGATCACGTACTTTTGAAGGTTTCTCCTACTCGGGGAATCTTTCGTTTCGGAAAGAAAGGAAAACTGAGTCCGAGATATATCGGACCATTTGAAATCCTCGAGAGAGTTGGGGAGTTGGCATACAGATTGGCATTGCCGCCGTCATTGTGTCATGTTCATAACGTGTTCCACGTATCCCAGTTACGGAGATATATACCGGATCCTCATATCATTGATTTCGGCGAGATCGAAGTCGAGCAGGATGGGACATTTGAAGAAATACCAGTCAAGATACTCGAGAGTCGAGTCAAGCAACTGAGGAACAAGTCAATCGTTTTGGTCAAAGTTCAGTGGTCACGCCACGGAATGGAAGAAGCCACTTGGGAAACAGAAGCTGATATGAAGTCTAGATATCCCGAGTTATTTTCGTCTTGAGTTTCGGGACGAAACTCCTTTTTAGTAGGAGAGTATGTAATATCCGGATTTATTACAGTGTATTTCATCTGTATTCAACCATGTATTATTTCGGATTGGTGATTTTGATTTTTGGAATATGATATTTAGTGCATTGATATCATTGTGCATAAGTATAGAAACATGCAAAATTGCTCAAGAAACCTTGTGATAGCGCACGCTAAGAATGTATCTTAACGCGCGCTATCGGGCCATTATTAGCGCACGCTATGAAGGTAGGGGTTGCGTGCGCTAAGAACTCAATTATTGGCGGACGGCTAACACATGCGCCCGGGACATGGGTCGGATAAGATTCCCGACGCATCCGGACAAACTCGAAGTCAACCATTATTAGCGCACGCTAAGGGATGCTTAGTAGCGTGCGCTAACTTGTCAATAATGCGAGAATATTATAAATGGGACAGCACCGCTTTGGCTTTCATTTCCTTCGTCTATACTTCACCTTTGAGAGTCCAGAGAGCAAGTATATCCCTTCTAAACACTTAGAACATATATTAGTGATCATTGAATGATTGAGTATCACTTGTGGGTGATCATTGAAGAGAAGTAACACCTTGGAGTGGCACATAACCAAACGGAGTCGGATTATACCTCGTGGTTCAGTGATTTCGGCATTCTAAGGTATGTTCAACCTATCACCAGTCTTAGATTTGGTTTTCCAATGGATACGATGATCATATTACCGAGGTATTGAATTTCATTAGTGAATTATTCAACAACATCATGTTTAGAAGATTGGAATGTCTACAAATACGATATTATTGTTGGAACCTTGAAGTTGGGATCCTAGTACCTCAAATGATGAGAGTAATATTCTGAAGTTAACTATCCGTATGATTTATGTTATCTTTGTGATCATGATTTGGAAGAGATGTTATAAGAACTTAAAGGAAGAATCATCTTAGGAAATATTATTTCGTATAAGTCGGAATTGTTAGTTCACCTCAAGATGAAGTCTGAATATGTATAATGATAGTAGCATCTAATACATCAACCGGAGATCACCAACTTTGCCTGAGAATTGTAATCAAGATGGATTATGGTGTCATGATGATTATACGTATATTTGCATCTTGAAATTGATATCATCCTGGAGATCATTCATAAGAGTAAGAACTTGGTATTCATGGAAGTAACATGAATTATCACGAAGGATTTCATTGTTTCGTACATGGCAAGAAGCGATTCTTGCTCGTGAAAGCGCCATGCGAATAGCGCACGCTATGTTATGCGATTTAACGTGCGCTATCGAGTACTAGTTAGCGTGCGCTACGTTGGGTGCGTAACGTCGCTAGACCATCGATCGAGTCGGTTGGGCGATCGGTGAAATCGACCATGCATTATTAGCGTGCGCTAATATACGAGATTTAACGTGCGCTATCGAGCACGTTTAGCATACGCAACGCGTTTTGGACTTAGCGTCGTTAAATCATCGGCCGAGTCGATCGGTGATCGAGGCAATCGACAACGCCGGGTTAGCGTCGCTGGCGGTATCTGCGTCGCTAACGAGTAGCATTAACGTACGCTACATATGATTCGTAGCGTGCGTTAATCTGTCCAGACAGATTTCGTATTAAGGACTTCCTATCGTAATTATTGAATTGTTAGACGTTCGTACGGCACAAAATGAATTCTGTACTATTTCTTTTGTTAAGGTTCGAGCTTATCACGTGATTGATCGAAGGGGACGACCTTCGAGTATTTTGATATTCGTGGAAGTTTATTCTTGTCAACGAACCGAGGCAAGTACTCTAAATCAGAATTGTTTATATTATGACAATTATGAGGTGATTGTATCGTGTAAATATGTTGTGAATATATGTCCACCATGTGTTGATCCGACGGGAATCATCATGGGAATCTATAGTCGTGTGTCTGGATCGTTGGACAGGTAGTTCCACCATGTGTTGGTCCGACGGGATCATCATGGGAATCTATAGCTGTGTGCGCTGGATCGTTGGAATACCATCAGTATGTTGAAACTGTTATGTTATGATATGTGTTGTGGATATTCTCGTTGGAGAAACTTGTTATGATATAATTGTTGATTATATCACTGTTGTATGATTATTGTATTTGTACTAGCATCGTTGTGCTAACCCCTTCGGGGGTGAACATTTGTGTATGTTCAGGATCCAGAAGAGCGGGGAAACAACCACTGGAGATGCATGACGACGAGGGTGCAAAGTGATGTTCTGGCCGGGTTTACCATCTGTTATTTGTTGATTATTTCATTAAGTACTTGAGTACGTCGTCCGTTATAATGATTTGGATTTTGGTGATGTAATAATAACTCTTCATTGGATATTCCTATTTCATTTTCAACCAGACGGTTGTATTTTACTTCAGTAATTTCATAAAGCGGTATCTGTTATTGTCTTTTCTTTTAATCAGCCTTGTAAATTCTTATGTAAAGGATTTACGGCGCTGTAATATTCCCGAATATATTGGGGGTGTTACAATTAAGGGGGAGTATGGGCCCACTTCCTCTACATGTGAACTACTAGATATTATGGATCCACTAGATAGTCACATGTGTATATGACTCGTAATCAGAAATTTACAAGATGATTTGCTCACGGTTTGAGCATATATTGCAGATCAGATTAAACTAGTAATATATCCCAAATAAACTTGAATAGATCCCAGAAAGGATCAAGATATGCGCATACAAGTGGGATATTAATTGGCATACTATTCAAAGTCCTCCTGCCAATATCGAGAACATAATATATAAACTCCCATGACTGAAGATGAATACTGAGATTGGTGCTCAAGAAATCTCTTAGCATGAGGGGGAGTATTGATAGTTAGAAATATATGAAATGCATCACACTATATCCTCACAACTGAAATATCAACTTAAAGTTCAAAGATGCATGACAGATTATTCATCTTTGGTACCAACTATAACTTCTTTGATAATTACATAATAATTCCCCGAATATGAATCAAAGCAAATGATAAAAAGGAGGCATATACTTTTGAAGTATATAGACATAACTATAAATGATTGATAAAGAGATATCTCGGCAAGTTATGTTGCCATGGGGAAAAAAATGTTGAAATGTGTCGACATAGTATAGCGCTATGAATGAAATGAGGATATCAGTGATTGGAAAGAGGATATCGATAAATGTATGAGGATGTCCATGACTGTGAAATATTGATATTGGAAATGAGGATATTAAAATCCATGATTTGTGAAAATGAGGATATTGAAATCCATCGAAATTGAAATATATGTAATATCCGGGGATAATTTTTTTTTCGTGTTACTTCTGAGTTGTACGTATTCATTTGGAATTGTACAAGTGTTGTTGTTTTGGACTGATACAATGTATATTGTATTGGAATATTTCGGGATCGAAATATTATACTTGTCGTCGGGTTGGTTTCGTCGTTTGAATGTTGGTTGGAGAGTTTGGATTTTTGGCTAAGTTCATAGCCTTAGCGTATGCTATGGATTTGGCATTACGTACGATAGCGTGCTGCTATTACGTACGTTATGCCTGTAAGGTTACATACGTAATGCTTGGTAGGTGGTAGGAACCTTTCTCGTAGTCACTTTCGGCCGGTGGGTCTCGAGCATCTTCCGATCGGATCTCACTATTGCGGTCAACGGACCCTTACGTACGTTAAGAGGTGAACTCTACGTACGTAATGCAGGTCTTGTTAACATACGTAATATGTTTTTGTTTACGTACGTTAAAGCCTTCGTATTTTAGTCCAGTTAGTTCTGGATTTACATTACGTACGTTAAAGTCTTAGCATAGCGTACGTAATGCCTCTTACGTACGTTAACCATAATGTATAACGTACGTAATGAATTGGTCAGTCTATTTATCTTGGTTTCGTCTTTCATTTCCTCAGTAACCAGAACACAATTTCTCTCCCTAGAATCGTCCGTTTGGACTTGTTATTGATGTTTAGCACCTTCCAACTCGATCTTGATCATCCTAGCTTGGATTGAAGCTTGAAGTTGGAAGCTTGTTGGTGCTCCTTTGGTGTTTGGATGCTTCTTCTTGTTCTTCTTTGGTAAGTTCCCTAAATCTATTGTTCTTCAAGTGATTTTCAAGTTTTTGTTGTTGTTTTCTTCGGGTATTGTTTGATTAATGGAGTATATCATGATTCTTCATGGTTTTGATAATTTTTTGATGAAGAACATGATAGTGTTACTTGATTTGGATTATGTTCTTGATGTTTTAGATTGTTTGGAGGTTTTTAATCATGTCTAGGAAGGATTATGTTAAGATTGTTATATGATTAACATAGCCTTGAGATGATTATTGTTGTTGGTGGTGTTCTTGAAAGATTTTAACCATTTAAGTAAGGATTTATGATGATTTAGGAGGTGATTATCCTAATTTGAAAATGGTTGAGTGAATCTTGTTGTTTAATCCGAATTCATGATGTATTGATGAAGAATTTTTGTTTCAAACATCATGATTATTGAGTTGATGATGTTCTTGGGGGTGATAATGATAATATTGATAATATTATCTTTGTAGGAGGATCAATTTGATGATATTGGTGATATTATCATTTTGAGATGATTGTTTTGATGATTGTTCTTAAGTGAATCATGTTGAATGGATTTCACAAGTGTTAAGAACGTAATGATCATGTTAATTGATCATCGAGGTGTTGGAGGATGTTAGAATTCATAGTTGAGAACTATGATATTCGTTTGTGCGGTGTGATCGATTCGTGTTTGAATCAGGCTTTGTCCTTATCGTTGTTTCTATTGATTTTGTGTTTTTGAATGAATCGTTTTCATTCAAGGTTGTTGGAGTTTTTGTGATCGTCGGGAGGCGCCATTCGTCGTTTCGTGCCAGGACGTTGATCGTGGAAGGACTTTCTCGCCTTCGGTTTGAGGCAAGTTTTATACTTGTACTGGTCAATGAGATTAATGTTATCATATATGTGTATGAATGTATTGTATCATTTCGAGACTTAGTCTCTCCATGATTTGTTGATATTCGGGAATTGTTTGATGCAATACCCTTCGGCAATTGTGATAGATGTTATTGTTATTCGTTAACAGCCGGTTTAAGGCATTGAGATTCTTGTTGATACTGATGTTGTCGACAGCCGGTTCGCGGTATCGATGTATCGATTATTATTGTTGACGTTAATGTCGTTCTGAGGCATCGTTGAATCGTTATTATTGAATTGGAACTGTCGCTATGATGTTGCATTGGCTGATTGAAGGCGTTTGATATATTCGTTTATTATATCTGTTTCGGTGGTCAGTTTAAGATGCCAGGACATCCACTCTACCATATCATTGGTTATCGATTAACCGTTCTAAGGTAATCGATGTATTTAATTAGGATTATCGAAGATAATTCCCTTCCGTTGTATCATTGTGTATCGATTGACCGTTCTGAGGTAATCGATGTATTTAATTGGGATTATCGAAGATAATTCCCATCCGTTGTATCATTGGTTATCTATTAACCGTTCTAAGGTAATCGATGTATTTAATTGGGGTTATCGAAGATAATTCCCATCCGTTGTATCACCGGTTATCGATTAACCGTTCTAAGGTAATCGATGTATTTAATTGGGGTTATCGAAGATAATTCCCATCCGTTGTATCATTGGTTATCGATTAACCGTTCTGAGGTAATCGATGTATTTAATTGGGATTATCAAAGATAATTCCCATCCGTTGTGTCATCGTTATCGATTGACCATTCTAAGGTAATCGATGTGTTGAATTGGGACTGTCAAGGATAGTTTCCATCCGTTGAGTTGTTGTGATCAATTGGCCATTCCAAGGCAGTCGAGGTATTTGAATTGGGACCACCATGGACAGATCCCATCCGTGAGTTATTGTTGTCGTGTTGGCCGACTAAAGGCAGCACACTATTATTCTTGTGAATTTGATAATCTTGGGATCGTTACTGTTGTGATTAATTGGGTTTTAGAGGCTAGTCTCGGCTAGTGCTCGATGGGTAAGTCTGGGGCTTGAACCTTCGCGGTTGGTTTCCCAGCACCTGAAATTCAGCAGGTCACGGTCATTGGATGACCTCATTGTGATACGGCTTCGTGCCGTGGCTTCGGCCCTCATTGTGATACGGTTCGTGTTGTGGCTTTGGCCTTCATTGTGATTCGGCTTCATGCCGTGGCTTCGGCCCTTATTGATACAGCTTCGGGCTGTTTTGGCTTCGGGCCAATGTGGTGATTAATGACGGCCGAAAGTGACATTCGTGGTACTATGATGATAAACGGCTTTGTTTGTTTGTCGAGCCATTGTGATGTATCGGTATTCCTGTTGGAGCCTTCGGGCATTGTGATTCGTATCTATTTCAGTGTTTGGCTTGGTTTACCTTCGGGTGATGTATTGTTGTGTTCTGTATTGATGATTCGCCGTTGGGCACTTGTGTTCTAACCTGTTGAGCAGGTATTGATCGTGTGCCGTGGGCATAGTATTCTACGAATGCTCGATTCTTACTTTGGTTTGTGAGCATCTCGTATTACCATTACTATACTATTCATTCTGCCTTTTGGATGCATATCATGTTGTACATGTATTTGATAATCATTATCTGGATGACTGACCCCGTGGGGGCGGAACATGTTTTCATGTTTTAGGTGTTTGCGAGGAGAGAGTTGAGACACAGGGGCATGACGGTGGCGACGAGGCATTCGAGCGATACTAGTCCGAGATGTTTTGGTGTTCATGTCAGTCAGACAGTTGGAGTACTCCAGTTTTGTTCAGTCTTTGTCATTTTGTATTATCCGAGCAAGGCTCGTGGATGTTGTTGTATCTTATTTTGGCCATGTAGGCCCACTGTTGTCATTGAAATTCCATATCGGAATATTATGTTGGATGTCAGTGTAGGGATTGTGTTTCCCTTTTTGGTCAGTTAATTGTATTTTTGGTCGTGTTAGCCTGGTGGATCTCCTGGTGTGGGGTCCATGGCGCTGTAATGACCCAATGGGATTTGGGGGTGTTACAGAAGATGGTATCAGAGAATTGGGTTGTGAGATACCCTCATATGTGAGTTATGTGGTTCTACCGACGCGGTAGTAGTGGACTGTCAGGTTATGACAATCTGGACAGTCGGACTTTGTGAGTCGTGGTAGTTGAACGACTGTATTAGGGATGGCAAAAAAACACCACGGGTTCTGGTACCCACGGGTTTTTATCCGAATAGGTCCAATTCGAGTAACAAAATTCGAGTCCGGGTCCGGGTCTGGGGCGGGTAGAGAAAAATAAGTTCGGGTCCGTTTTGGTTCCGTGGTATGGGGTACCCACCCCTAACCCGCCCCAATATATATAAATATATATATATATATAATATTAATACTTAATAAATTAAATATATATATTAGTAATTGAATTAGTAATATATTACATATATATATATATATTAAATTAGTAATAAATTTAAATTAGTAATATATTATATATAATATATATAATAATAATACTTAATAAATTAAATATATATTAGTAATTAAATTAGTAATTTATTTTATATATATTAAATTAGTAATAAATTTAAATTAGTAATATATTATAAATATATAGTATTAATTCGAGAAAAAAATTAATCCGCGGGTACCCGCTGGGTACCCAGAACCGAGCGGGGCGGGTCTGGGGCGGACCCGAAAAAAAATTTGGCGGGACTGGGGCGGATCTGGGGCCAATTTTTAACCGCGGGTCCGGGTCTAGGTAGACAATACCCGGCCCCGACCCGCCCCATTGCCATCCCTAGACTGTGTGAGTCATTCTTTCATCGAGTCGTCGTCAGTGAAGACTAGTATCGCAAGACCTCGAAGCTTCGTATGACCTGTGTAAGGACTCGATTCTCTGGTATGTTCATACATTCATTATGCCATTGATTATACATGTTTTGTTGAAATCTGTAGGTAACATTTGTGTTACGATTCATTCATGATTATTTGTTTTGGAGCGTGTGGGCTCAATATTGGCTATAATTAGCATGTTTGAGGTGACTATTTATCTGTTGAGTATGTATATTCGTGTTTGGCTAATGACTTAGCATTGTGGATTGGCCGTTGAGGCATATTTGAGCTTTGTTCATGATCGAACGTTATTCTTTCAGTATGGAAAGAGGAATCCGAGGACGTGGCAGAGGGGGTAAAGGCTACAGAGCAGGCCGAAACCCAGAACCTCATGTTTATACGCGTACGGATGCCGATATGGATCAGAATTATGTCGGAGATATGACTTATGCGACCGGTTCCCCTTCGGAACGTCATACTCGAGGAGTCGATCAGACTGACATCGACCCTTTCTTGCTTATGAGGGGCATGATGACCCAGATGACTCAAATGATGCAGATAATGGAAACCATGCAGACTTCGATGGTTCGTGGTACACAGCAGCAAGGACTCCAGGTGCCATTTTATGGACAGTCCAGGAGAGTGAGTCAGATTATCGGCGACATCTCTCGTCAGAGGCCGCCTATTTTTGAGGGTTCGTCGGAACTAGCTGATATTGTTCATTGGCTTGAACATTTTGATAAACTCTTAGACATGGTTCAGTGTCCGGAAGAGAGTAAGGTGGCAGTAGCGGCTTACTATTTGAGAAAAGGCGCTTATTCTTGGTGCTTTCTGTGAAACCCACCGATCGTGATTGTGTTTGGAGTGAGTTCAAGACTCTCATGTTAGAGAGGTATTATCCGGCTCCACTTCGTGAAGCCAAGATGTCAGAAGTGTTGAACCCCGAATCCGTCAAGGACGAGGGTGTTATTGTTATCGCTGAGAAGTTTCAAGGACTTTTTCAGTTTGCTTCTTCTGTTATCCGTACCGAAGCAGATAAGATCAAGTATTTTAGCAAGAGGTTGAACCAACAGTTGAGGATGCAGTTGTTCAATCATAATTGTAACTCACTTGGCGAATTCATCGAGAAGGCTCTTGGAGTAGAGCTTTTGATCAAGGAACTTGCTCGGAAGAACCCTTCAGTTTCTTTCGGTGAGAGGACTAGGATGCGGGTTCATTCAGAGGGACATCGGGCTCCGATGTCTAGGAGGTCGTTTTCTAGTCGTCCTCGTGCTGGGAAAGCATCTTCTTCTCAGGCGACGAGTTCGACCATTGTTTGCTTTAATTGTGATTCAGTGGGGCACGTTAGCACCCGTTGTACTATACCAGCTATTGCTTGTTTTCTGTGTGGGAGGCAGGGACACCTTCAGAAATACTGCAGGAGTTTTAGTGCCAGTAGATCTCAGGAAAGCTCACGGGCCTCAAGAGATTTTATTACTCTAGTCCGTACTTCATCCAAGGGGTCCTATCAGGCTTCGAGAGCCAGAGGTGTGGACAGCCAAGGAGGAGCAGTGAGTCCAGATTTGGCTCTTCCGTGAGTCGATGAGATCGAGGAGCCCGATGATCTGGAGGAGGTTGATTTCGGGTACGTTTGAAATGTAGTCTTGATTTGTATTTTCCTTGTTTCTCGGATTGATATTTGACTCAGTCTGTATTGTAATATTGTGGTTGTGAACCATTTATTATTGATCTATCTTGTTATGATAGCTTTTGAGAATCTTGAGATTTGACGTCGTCTGATGCGTTATTCTTTTCCTTTCAGTATTATACCCGAGATTTTTGTGGTGATCTGGGTAAACGTTCATTGTGATTCGAGGTGTCAAGTTGCGAGGACTAGAGTGTGCATTTGATATGGTCCTGAGGACTATATTTGTGCGTTGTTATTCTCTTTTGTGACGTAAGTCAGTGATAGCATAGATGTTCGATGCTAATGAGAACAAGGAAAGTGTACACCGATGGTTGTAGGCATGTACAATGGGCGACTCCCGCGGGATGTGTATGCCGGTGCTACTAGTCATGCGGTTGGTATGACTTCCTGGCTGGTCTCTAGTGGGAGAGTTATGATTCGGCTGATCTCGCAGTTGGTTGAGTGTTTTTATCCCCTGTTTTCGCTGTGATCGGACAGGAGACGCGGGAACCCGTGGGGTTGGCCCGATTACTCAGGCGAAGTGGTTCGCAGTGAGGAGTATTCCTGGAGATGTTGTTTTCTTATCGTGATGGATAGTCTTTATCCCTTGTTGCGTACCCTGAGTTTCGGGGACGAAACAATTTTTAAGGGGGGGAGTATGTAATATCCGGGGATAATTTTTTTTTCGTATTACTGCTGAGTTGTACGTATTCATTTGTAATTGTACAAGTGTTGTTGTTTTGGACTGATACAATGTAAATTGTATTGGAATATTTCGGGATCGAAATATTATACTTGTCGTCGGGTTGGTTTCGTCGTTTGAATGTTGGTTGGAGAGTTTGGATTTTTGGCTAAGTTCATAGCCTTAGCGTACGCTACGGATTTAGCATTACGTACGCTAGCGTGTTTCTATTACGTATGTTATGCCTATAAGGTTACGTATGTAATGCTTGGTAGGTGGCAGGAACCTTCCTCGTAGTCACTTTCGGCCGGTGGGTCCCGAGCATCTTCCGATCGGATCTCACTATTGCAGTCAACGGACCCTTACATACGTTCAGAGGTGAACTCTACGTACATAATGCAGGTCTTGTTAACATACGTAATATGTTTTTGTTTACGTACGTTAAAGCCTTCGTATTTTAGTCCAGTTAGTTCTGGATTTACATTACGTACGTTAAAGTCTTAGCATAGCGTACGTAATGCCTCTTACGTACGTTAACCATAATGTATAACGTACGTAATGAATTGGTCAGTCTATTTATCTTGGTTTCGTCTTTCATTTCCTCAGGAACCAGAACACAATTTCTCTCCCTAGAATCGTCCGTTTGGACTTGTTATTGATTTTTAGCACCTTCCAACTCGATCTTGATCATCCTAGCTTGGGTTGAAGCTTGAAGTTGGAAGCTTGTTGGTGCTCCTTTGGTGTTTGGAGGCTTCTTCTTGTTCTTCTTTGGTAATTTCCCTCAATCTCTTGTTCTTCAAGTGATTTTCAAGTTTTTGTTGTTGTTTTCTTCGGGTATTGTTTGATTAATGGAGTATATCATGATTCTTCATGGTTTTGATAAATTTTTGATGAAGAACATGATAGTATTACTTGAGTTGGATTATGTTCTTGATGTTTTAGATTGTTTGGAGGTTTTTAATCATGTCTAGGAAGGATTATGTTAAGATTGTTATATGATTAACATAGCCTTGAGATGATTATTGTTGGTGGTGGTGTTCTTGAAAGACTTTAACAATTTTAGTAAGGATTTATGATGATTTAGGAGGTGATTATCATAATTTGAAAATGGTTGAGTGAATCTTGTTGTTTAATCCGAATTCATGATGTATTGATGAAGGATTTTTGTTTCAAACATCATGATTATTGAGTTGATGATGTTCTTGGGGGTGATAATGATTGATAATATTATCATTGTAGGAGGATCAATTTGATGATATTGGTGATATTATCATTTTGAGATGATTGTTTTGATGATTGTTCTTAAGTGAATCATGTTGAATGGATTTCACAAGTGTGAATAACGTAATGATCATGTTAATTGATCATCGAGGTGTTGGAGGATGTTGAATTCATAGTTGAGAACTATGATATTCGTTCGTGCGGTGTGATCGATTCGTGTTTGAATCAGGCTTTGTCCTTGTCGTTGTTTCTATTGATTTTGTGTTTTTGAATGAATCGTTTTCGTTCAAGGTTGTTCGAGTATTTGTGATCGTCGGGAGGCGCCGTTCGTCGTTTCGTGCCAGGACGTTGATCGTGGAAGGACTTTCTCGCCTTCGGTTTGAGGCATGTTTTATACTTGTACTGGTCAATGAGATTAATGTTATCATATATGTGTATGAATGTATTGTATCATTTCGAGACTTAGTCTCTCCGTGATTTGTTGATATTCGGGAATTGTTTGATGCAATACCCTTCGGAAATTGTGCTAGATGTTATTGTTATTCGTTAACAGCCAGTTTAAGGCATTGAGATTCTTGTTGATACTGATGTTGTCGACAGCCGGTTCGCAGTATCGATGTATCGATTATTATTGTTGACGTTAATGTTGTTCTGAGGCATCGTTGAATCGTTATTATTGAATTGGAACTGTCGCTATGATGTTGCATTGGCCGATTTACGGCGTTTGATATATTCATTTATTATATCTGTTTCGGTGGTCAGTCTAAGACGCCGGTACATCCACTCTACCGTATCATTGGTTATCGATTAACCGTTCTAAGGTAATCGATGTATTTAATTGGGATTATCGAAGATAATTCCCATCCGTTGTATCATTATGTATTGATTGACCGTTCTGAGGTAATCGATGTATTTAATTGGGATTATCGAATATAATTCCCTTCCGTTGTATCATTGGTTATCGATTAACCGTTCTAAGGTAATCGATGTATTTAATTGGGGTTATCGAAGATAATTCCCATCCGTTGTATCATTGGTTATCGATTAACCGTTCTAAGGTAATCGATGTATTTAATTGGGGTTATCGAAGATAATTCCCATCCGTTGTATCATTGGTTATCGATTAACCGTTCTGAGGTAATCGATGTATTTAATTGGGATTATTGAAGATAATTCCCATTCGTTGTGTCATCGTTATCGATTGACCGTTCTAAGGTAATCGATGTGTTGAATTGGGACTGTCAAGGATAGTTTCCATCCGTTGAGTTGTTGTGATCGATTGGCCATTCCAAGGCAGTCGAGGTATTTGAATTGGGACCGCCATGGACAGAGCCCATCCGTGAGTTATTGTTGTCGTGTTGGCCGACTCAAGGCAGCACGCTATTATTCTTGTGAATTTGATAATCTTGGGATCGTAACTGTTGTGATTAATTGGGTTTTAGAGGCTAGTCTCGGCTAGTGCTCGATGGGTAAGTCTGGGGCTTGAACCTTCGCGGTTGGTTTCCCAGCACCTGTCATTGGATGACCTCATTGTGATACGGATTCGTGCCGTGGCTTCGGCCCTCATTGTGATACGGATTCGTGCCGTGGCTTCGGCCCTCATTATGATACAGCTTCGTGCCGTGGCTTCGGCCCTCATTGTGATACGGCTTCGTGCCGTAGCTTCGGCCCTCATTGTGATACGGCTTCGTGCCGTGGCTTTGGCCCTCATTGTGATACGGCTTCGTGTCGTGGCTTCGGCCCTAATTGATACAGCTTCGGGCTGTTTTGGCTTCGGGCCATTGTGGTGATTGACAGCTTCGGCTGAGGGACATTCAGGGTACTATGATGATAAACAGCTTGGTACTGGCTCGAGCCATTGTGATGTATCAGTATTCTTGTTGGAGCCTTCGGGCATTGTGATTCGTATCTATTTCAGTATTTGGCTTGGTTTACCTTCGGGTGATGTATTGTTGTGTTCTGTATTGATGATTCACTGTTGGGCACTTGTGTTCTAACCTGTTGAGCAGGTATTGATCGTATGCCGTGGGCATAGTATTCCACGAATGCTCGATTCTTACTTTGGTTTGTGAGCATCTCGTATTACCATTACTATACTATTCATTCTGCCCTTTAGATGCATATCATGTTGTATATGTATTTGATAATCATTATCTCGATGACTGACGCCGTTGGGGCGGAACATGTTTTCATGTTTTAGGTGTTTGCGAGGAGAGAGTTGAGACACAGGGGCATGACGGTGGCGACGAGGCATTCGAGCGATACTAGTCCGAGATGTTTTGGTGTTCATGTCACTGATCAGCTTGGAGTACTCCAGTTTTGTTCAGTCTTTGTCATTTTGTATTATCCGAGCAACGCTCGTGGATGTTGTTGTATCTTATTTTGGCCATGTAGGCCCACTGTTGTCATTGAAATTCCATATCGGAATATTATGTTGGATGTCAGTGTAGGGATTGTGATTCCCTTTTTGGTCAGTTAATTGTATTTTTGGTCGTGTTAGCCTGGTGGATCTCCTGGTGTGGGGTCCACGGCGCTGTAATGACCCAATGGGATTTGGGGGTGTTACAATATATGCTCTTATAATAAAATGAAACATATGGGCTTATTGAAAGTGACTCCTCAGGAGATTTTAAATATATTATCAATACGTGCAGTCACTCAAAATAAGGTGTTGTGAAAGAAAATTATCTGCTGTACTCTTTTCCTTGACTGAGGTTTTATCCCACCGGGTTTTTCCAGCAAGGTTTTTAACGAGGCAGCTTAATCACAACTAATATGAAATTTCCAAAAGAGATTTGGAATATATCGCAAAGAATATGAGTTCGATATTACAAACTGCACTGAAGATGATACTCGTACTAATCCCTGGAGGATTATTGAAATGCTTGGGGCATATTTATAAAATACGCGTTGCACTCCTTTTCCCTTGACTGAGATTTTGTCCCATTGGGTTTTCCTAGCAAGGTTTTTAACGATGCAACTGGAATGGTGTATTAGTATGAATAATGTACTCTTTTTCCTTCATTAGGATTTTTTCCCATTGGGTTTTTCCTAATAAGGTTTTAACGAGGCATATTCATGGCATAATGAGGACCACTACAAAGATCAAGATTATTCCTCAAAGCTTGAAAATAGAAGGAGTAGTTGTACTCTTTTTCCTTCGATCAAGTTTTTCCCACTGGGTTTTCTTGACAAGGTTTTAATGAGGCAACACATAGATACTCCAACAACGAATGATATATATGATAGATTCACTTAGTTTTTGTCCCACGAGGTTTTACTGAGACGGCACAAGTGTAACACCCCCAATCCGCTCAGGGATATTACACGCCGTAGAATCTTTTCTCAAGGATCTACCAGGCTGGTAACAACATCGAACAACTCAACAATGCCTTTAAGGCTAAAAAATGACTCAGTAGACCGATTTGGTCTTTCAATAAATACATACAACTCAAACACAATACATGCCCACGCAGGGGTCGAATACAACACACTCCCGTACAATGGGGAAAGAATACCGCAGCGGAAATAAAATACAACTAAACCAATACGACAATGTATGGGTCCTCATGTGATTAGTATAGATCATCTTTCATCATCCTTCGTGCCGACCCTGTGATATGCTCCCAAAACCTGAATGCAAAAATAGACATCCACCCCCTGAATACTCGGGGGTTAGCAAAACTCTACTGTTTCGCTAGTGCAAATACAAAGTGCAAAATACGAGTCATACAATCCACATTCCATGAACAACAGGAATCCTCAAAGATCCAAACATAACGAAAAGTACTTCCCGAGGCAAGAGTTTGGGTAAAACATTCCAAAACCGAAAGATCACAGATCAAGGGAAACAATTTACAAAACGGTTTAATAAACCATCGGTAATTTTAGTAGAAAACAATTTAGGATTATCGAATCCTTCTCTTACCAAAATCAACAGGGGTCACAGCCCAAAGGTTTTGTTTTCACAAATAGAAAACCGACAACAATTCACAGGGCCAAAACCCAAGTCACGTGTCCTCGACGGACATAAAATCAACACGACATAATCACACACAAGCATCGCCTAGCACCGGGACGAAGCCACGAATCCCACTCGAGGCCTCTAAGGACCCTCCTGAGCTGGCCATATCATAAAACAAATCACGCACATGCATCGCCTAGGACCGGGACGAAGCCACAAATCCCACTCGAGGCCTCTAAGGACCCTCCCGAGCTGGCTAGCTAAACAAATCACAACATCTCACGGTTGGATCAATCACTTGTTGCATCCTGGCCACATTATCACATACCATGTGCCACCGTAGAATATCTTTGGTGCTCACGGTTGGATCAATCACTTGTTGCATCTTGACCACATGATCACAGGCTATGTGTCACCGTAGTTCATCTTAGGCTCTCACGGTTGGATCAATCTCTTGTTGCATCCTGGCCATATGATCACATGCCATGTGCCACCGTAGGCCCCGCCCACATCCACACAATCACACACATAGCACAATGCAACAAAGATATCCAAACAATTCACCCAGAGGCATCAAACACTAAACAAAACACCACGTCAAACCACAATGCACCGAAATGAAGCCACATACGTACACACGCATTACCAAGCATAACATCACACCAAACATATCTAAAGGATTCACGTAGTCGCTTACAACCCACACAATTTACAAAGCACGCGCGTTTTGAAAGTGAGCCGCTAACGAGGCTAAACCGAATCTTTTGAAAGTTCAAATTAAACGATCAAACAAACACATAGAGACGATCACTAATTATCATATCCACAAAACAAGAATTGTATGGACAAGGTACTTGCCTCGAATAATCACAAACGCGAAGAATCGACCGAAGTAGGTTGGCACGAACCGACCACCAACCCACCGACTCCGCTGAATGGCAACCCGCGACAATAAACCACGAACGAAAACAATAACAAAGAAAATGAATTCCAAAGTACAACCCAAAGCTGCTGATTTCAAGTAACAAACGATGAAGGTTCAAGAGTTTCCCCCAAAACGGCCAAGAACACGAATCGACCCGACAAAAACATGAAAATGGAATTCCCAACCGAAATATGGATGTTCAATCCATAGGATATGTTTAACAACATCATTTTACAACAATCGGTTCATCAAAAACGGATGGAAAACGAAATCAAGAACAAATCCCCCAAAAAGTCAATTCGAAGGAAATCAAGAAATATACCTTGATTCGACGAAGAACAATGGATGAAATGATGTTAAACACATGAATAATATTAAGATTAATCATACCCATCATAGATTAATCAACAATACGGAACGAATCGGACAAAAACCTAAAAACCCCAAAATTTCCCAAAGATAGGGTTCTAGGAAATCTAACCTTGATTCGCTGGATCAAAAGATGTTATAGGATGATCAATCACTGATATGAACTCAAGAACTTCATGGATTTGTTGTTCAACAACATGGCTTCGCCTCCTCCGAAGCTCTGTCCGCGGATCGAAAAGAAGGGAAATGAAAAATGAGTGAAAATGCGACTGCTCTGTCACATTTATACTGGTGCAGCCTAGCGTGCGCTAACGGCCCGGGCAGCAATCTAGAGACTTCCTGGACTAGACTGCTCGGCCAGGTAGCATGCGCAGCCTTTCGGCCGTAGTGTGCGCTACCTGCCGATCGTAGCTTGCGCAGTGTCCGACAGTAGCATGCGCTACCTGCCGATCCACCCGAGTCCAGAACCTCTCTGCCCCTACTGTCTCGGCCGACTAGCGCGCGAAGCTAACCGGCCGTAGCGTGCGCTGCCTCCCGGCCGTAGAGTGCGCTACCTTTCGGCCGTAGCGTGCACTACGCCGGTTCCTACCGCACCCGTCCGGCCAGTGCCCGCAACCGTCCGGCCAGTGCCCGACCACCATGACTCGACGACTCGATTATCCAAAATCGCACGGAACGAACACGACAAAATGCTCGTGGGCAACATCATCGATCCGAAACGAAATACCATGCAACAATTAATCACACGCGACCATGAAAAGGGTCAAGACAACAAATACGAATGCGGATACCCACAACTTTGGGTAAATTACAAAATAGCCCAAAACATCCGAAAATCACGATACGTGATCGAATAACCAAACCGAAGTTCAAAACATGGCTAACAAAGTTAAACGGACTTATGGGAAACTCGAAACAGCAGTTTCGAACGAGATTCGCAAGAATCAAACTCAAGTGCGGAAAAGTCGCCAAAAAGCACGGAACTCAACAAAACGACACCGAAACGAACTCGGATGTCAAAAAGTGTAGAATTAATCATTCTCAGAATGACGAAAAGGTCACAAACGAGTCGTCAAAACGGACTCTCTCTAAAAAAAAGAAAATTACCGGAAATCTAAATTGCGGATTTTACAACAAGAATATTCATACAAGAACTATCAAAATAAGGGGGAGCAAATTTATGAGATCAGAGATTGCTGAAGTTTTATCCCACAGGGATTTCCTAGCAACATTATGATGCAACATGATATGATTGCACAGTTCTCCAAACAACAAAGTTTTTCTCCCATCAGTTTTTCTTCAAACTAGTTAATAGATATTTATGTAAATAGTCATTCAAGGGGGAGTGTTATAATATACCACGAAAATGACGTTTCAATTACCCCTTTGTTTTTATATAGTGTGAATGACTATTATGCCCCTGATGTAATTATGTATTTACGATTGTGTCATCTGAAGTTTTTCTATAAATAGGACTTCAGTTATTAATGAAAAACACACTTGAGAATCATTCTCTATTCTCTCTCTCTATAATATTTCGATTTTATAACACAGACATATTAAAGATGGGAGACAATATTTTTCCTCATCTTCGTATTCATTTTTTATTTATTACACCCTCCTTCCCAATTTAAGATCTGAGCTAATCGTCATGTAAGTCCATTAATAGCAACTGCTTTATTTTTTAATTAGCCTCACTTTTCGAAAATAAACACGGTGTAAAACTATTAACTATTTGTTGAATATTTCTCCCCATATGTCTGTATTGTATGTGTCCCCCGGCTCTAATCGAAGAACTGAAGAACAAATGATTAGGGGATTGTGATAGAATATCTTCATTTCTGATCATTTTTGAATCCACTAGATTAGACAATACCCAAGGTTAGAATCAAAAAATCAAGTTCTTGATTTACAATCATTAATAACTGGAAAAAAGATAAAACCTCCCACTTGAAGTATATATGTATTCATAACATAAACCCAAGTCCATGATACCAAAAATGCATGCACAATCTGATCAAAGAACAGGCACTACCCAACAACATGTAGAAACCAGATTAGTCACTGGTTCACCCCTCGACTTTCAACAACTCAGAGATATGACGGAGTGCCCATTTTTTACTCTGAGATCAACCATTTAATGCCTTTACATTCTACGTTTGAAAATGGCCACATCTTTCCTAAAAGGGGGTACATCTTGGGGGTGTATCCCCCTTTTAACTTCCCACCCCCTAAAAGGGAGATCAACCATTTAATGCATTTAGTTGTTCTCTTGGGGGTATGTCCCCCTTTTTTCTCACCAATTAAAAAAACAGTCAAAACTCAAGTTTTTGCTATTTGCAATTCATTTACATATCATACAAAAGACATCATTATGTTGGGTTTGGTACCGCCACTTGAAGGTGGGATAATAATGCGGAATAGAGTTTTTAAACTCTTTTTGCGTTTGCGGAAATATATTTAAATTTCGAAAGATAAATGACACAAGATTTATAGAGGTTCGGCCAAATGTGCCTACGTCCTCTCTTCGTATCTTTTTCTATAGGCTTAAGATAAACCTTTGCGTCTTGTCTTCTATCGGTCCAAGATAAACCGTACAATCTTGTCTTTATGTCGGTCCAAGATAAACAGTTTTTCTTTTCTGTCGGGGAAGGAAACAACTTATCTAGCTTTCGATTGGTACTAGACAAGTGGTTTAGATATGATTCTAATAATGCCGGATCAACGATCTTAATAACACCGAATCAAATCTCCAGCCCTTTCTCTCCTCTCGTGTATCGGTTTAGTATATGGACACTCAAACATTTGACAACATAGCTCGATTACAACAACAAATATGAGTATAAAAATATCTGAAGTATATATGCTTTGCTTGGAGTTGTTGTATTGAATGACACCAAATGTATTGGTATTTATAGGCATAAAGCCTCAACTAGCCGTTGGATCTTGCTGTATTATTGGCGTGCGCTATTCCCCTTTAGCGTACGTAATCTAAGCATATAGCGTACGTTAACTGTTGTTTGTTGGAATGTTTTATTCCAAACATCCATTATCGAGTTTTGATGAATAGTTGTTAAACAAAGAAAAACAACAAGGAAGTAAAACAAAACAACGAAGAAGTCGAGGATGCTCGATCCGGACATAATAGCAAACAAATGAAGATAACCTATGTAATACCCACAGTATAACGTACGTAATGCATATCTAGCTGAAGGCAGATGAGTATGACAAGCAGTTAACGTACGCAACACATGATGAATAACGTACGCTATGAAGAACGCATAACGTACGTAACAGAGATTGTATAACGTACGTAATGAAAGTGTTATGAATTCATTATTGGAACCGTTGAATGGAAATATGATGTCATGGAGTACGTCAGCATGCAACGGATATTTTGACTGAAGATAACGTACATAAAGGGAGATATGATAACGTATGTAATGAAAGAAACGAAGCTACTGGACTGATCAAAATGAAGAATAACGTATGTAACGATGAAGAGATAACATACATAACGAAGCTAATGTACGTAATGGAAAACAGCTAACGTACGTAATGCTTGATGCAGAGGCTAACGGCTAGTTGAGCCTTTAAGCCTATAAATACCAAACCATTTGGTATCAATCGACACAACAACTCTGAGAAGATCATATATTCATCTGATATTGTTATATATACTATCGTCGTTGTAATTATGCTTAATTGATATGTGTTTGAGTGTTCATACACGAAAACCATACACGAGAGGAAAAATACGGATTGTAGATTGATTCGGTGTTATTAGGATCGTTGATCCAGCATTGTTTGAATCATATCCAAATCCGAGTGAGGTTTGTCTCGTACCCATAGAAAGCTAGATAGATTGATTCCTTGTCCAATAGAAAAGGAAAACGGTTTAACTTGGACCGACAAAAATACAAGTGTGTTACGGTTTATCTCGGACCGATAGAAGACAAGATTGTAACGGTGTCCCTCTGACCGATAGAAGACGAGGTGCAGAGGTTGATCTTTAACCTATATAAAAGGATACGAAGAGAGGACGTAGGCACGTTTGGCCGAACCTCTATAAATCTTGTGTCATTTATCTTCTACACTTTAATTTGCTTCCGCAACGTGAAAGAGTTTGATAAATCTATTTCTGAACGGTGATGCCGATAAACTTGCTCCAACAATTGGTATCAGAGCGGTTATCCATATAAAGCGGATTAACATCCGAGGAGAAAAGATCCGATGGCATTTCAATTTGCACCGGTCGAAGGTCTTGTATTGAATCGACCACCATTATTTGATGGATCGAACTTCATGACTTGAAAGAAAAAGATGTCTATCTTCATCCGAGCATACGATATAGAGCTGTGGAAAGTCATATGTCTTGGTCAGAAAATTCCAACGAACTCCAACGGTACTCTCAAATCTTTTGAAGAGTATAATGATACGGATTGGAAAAACGACTATTATAATTGTAAAGCGACTCAATTGCTTTATTGTGCTCTAAATCCGGAAGAACACAACCGGATATCATCGTGTGATAGTGCCAAGAAGATCTGGAAAATGTAATACCCGCAATTTCGATTTTCCGGTAATTTTCTTTTTTCGGCGGAAGTCCGTTTTGACAACTCTCTCTTGACCGTATCGTTATTCTGAGAATATTTAATTCTGCACTTTTTGTCATCCGAGTTCGTTTCGGTATCGTTTTGTTGAGTTCCGTGTTCTTAAGCGGCTTTTCCGCACTTGAGTTCGATTCTTGCAAATCTTGTCTGAAACTGTTGTTTCGAGTTTCTCATAAGTTCATTTAATGTTATTATTCATGTTGCGAGCTTTGGTTTGGTGTTTCGATTGTGTATCGTGTATTTCGGACGTTTTGGGCCATTTTTGTAATTTCCCAAAGTTTGGGGTAATCATTTCCGTTGTCGAATTTCGACACTTTGGGTGGTCAGAATCGTGTGTTCTCTTAGCGCTTAGATTCGTATTTGAGAGTACTTCGTAACTATATCTTCAATTCATACTCAGGTTCGGTTTTCGAGCTCGGCCGGGCCGTCGGAGTGGCCACGGCCGAGTCACGGCCGGAGCAGGGCCTGACCTGGCCGAGTTACGGCCGTAAGGTGCATGTTACGGCCGTACGTGCTCGGCAGACTTGGCAGGCCGAATGCCAGTTATGGCCGTAAGGCGTGATCGGGTACGGCCGTACGGGCGCTGGGCATCTTCCGGACGAAGGCCGGTTACGGCCCTAATGTGTGCCAGTTACGGCCGTAACTGTCCGACAGGTGCTGGGCAGATTTTCTGACGAATGCCGGTTACGGCCGTAAGGCCTGCCGAGTACGGCCGTAAGGGCCGAGTTACGGATTTTATGACGAATGTCGGTTACGGCCGTAAGGCCTGCCGAGTACGGCCGTAAGGGCCGAGTTACGGCCGTAAGGCACTGCCGGTTACGGCCGTAACCCTGCCGGCTATATATAGCCTGGGCTTGGCCAGACCTTCATTTTTACTCATTTTTTTCTCTTTTTCGGCGACTGGCGATGGGAGGCTCGGGAAATCGAGTTCTTGGCCGATTATACTCATTTCCAAAGCATTTTGGAAGATTCTTGTTGATTATATCATCATACAATCCGTGTTCTTCGTCGAATCAAGGTATATTTCTTGATTTTCCTCCAAGTTGACTTTTTGGGGAATTTATTCTTGATTTCGATTCTAGTCCGATTTTGATGAATCAGTTGATGTTAGTAAACATTATTAATCGTGTTCTATGGATTGTATATCCATATTTTCGATTCGTTCAACCCAATTGATGATTCTTAGGCTCTTGAGGAACTTTGAACATTTAGTGTTCGATTAAATGCCTCAAAGAGTTTCTTTCGGTCGTTATGTGGATTTCGATTGATATTGTGTATTGAATGAATTGTATTTCATTCAAGGTGGTTCGAGTACTTGTGTTTATCGGAGGACGCCGTTCGTTGTTCGTGGAAGGAATTCTTCGCATTCGGTTGAGGCAAGTTTTATACTTGTACTAGTCAATGAGATTAATGTTATCATATATGTGTATGAATGTATTGTATCATTCCGAGACTTAGTCTCTTCATAAGTTCATTGACATTAGGGGATCGTTCGATACGATACTCTTCGGCAATTATGCCAAATGTTTATTATCATTCATTAATGGCCGGTAAGGCATTGAGATATTCGTTGTTAATGTTATTATCGATCACTGGTTTGCGGTATCGATGTATCGGTTGTTGTTGTTAATATTGATGTCTATCTAAGACTTTGTTGTAATCATTGTTATTAATGTTGGTGTCCTGTCATTCATGTTGTATTAGCCGATTGAAGGCATTGTCGTATTCATTCTCATCTTCGTCGTCGGTAGCCGATTAAAGGTACCGGGGCATTCATTGTATCATTGTCAACGATTAGACGTTCTAAGGCAATCGAGGTGCTCAATCATTCATTGTATCATTGTCATCGATTAGCCGTTCTAAGGCAATCGAGGTGCTCAATCATTTGTTGTATCATTGTTATCGATTGACCGTTATAAACCAATCGAGATATTGAATCATCCGCTGCACCATTGTTATCGGTTGGCCATTCTAAGGCAATCGAGGTATTGAATTGGGGCTGTCGAGGATAGTTCCCATCCGTTGTGTCGTTTTTATCGATTGACCATTCTAAGGTAATCGAGGTATTGAATTGGGACTGTCGAGTATGATGCCCATCCGTGAGTCATCATTATCGTGTTGGCCGACTCAAGGTAGCACACTATCATTCTCGTGAATTCGGTAATCTATGGATTGTTGTCGTTTGTGATTAATTATATTATTTTGGAGGCTAGTCTCGGCTAGTGCTCATGATAGGTAAGTTTGGGGCTTGAACCTTCACGGTTGGGTTTCCAACACATACAATTCAGTAGGTCACAGCCATTGGATGGCCAAATTGTGATACGGCTTCGTGCCGTGGCTTCGGCCCTAATGGTGATACGGCTTCGTGTCGTGGCTGCAATATCCGCATTTTTCTTTTCCTTGTATTTTATTTTTTCGGTATATTTCTCGGTCGTAGTGACCCTCGTGTACCCTTCAGTGTATCTTTCCCGTCATCTATTGATCTGATTCTCGTTATTGTTGTACGGAACGGCTGTTTCGGGGTTGCCGTGGATCCATTTTATGTTTTGATGCGTCTTAAGATGTTCCGTTTGATGTTTCGTTCATATTCCGGTGTTTTGGACCATTTATATTTCATACCTAGCGCACGCTATCTTTTCTGCATAGCGCACGCTAGGGGTCCCTTAGTAGTGCACGCTACGACTGCTTCGTAGCGCGCGCTAGAGAGCAAGCCCTGGGAGTGGCAGTGCTGTTTCCAGCCCTCTGGACTGGAGGATTAGCGTACGCTATGTAGTCTAGCGCATGCTAATGTCGGTGGCTAGCGCACGCTGAGATTCCCGGTAGCGTGCGCTAGCGTGAGTGTCCAGTACTGGATAGTTTGCTACTGGACTCAATCTGATGCCCAGGTAGCGCATGTTATTGGTCGATAGCGCGCGCTACCGATACACTTTAGCGCACGCTATGTTTGGTGGATAACGCGTGCTAACTGGATCAGGTGTGTACTGGACAGTTGCTTCTGGACTCGGCTGATGTCCAGGTAGCACACGCTATTGGTCGATAGCGCGCGCTACCGAGAGTTTATTAGCGCATGCTACGTTTCGAGTAGCGCACGCTAACGGCCATAAATCTGGCTACTGGACTGGGACGCTGACTGTATGGCCTAGAGTTTTATCCCGTTAGCGCACGATAACCTTGAGGATTAGCGCGCGCTAACACTCCCTGGCTATATAAATCAGGGAGTTGACCGAGATGAACACAATTTCTCATTTCTTCCTCCTCTCCACGGCTAAGGCGATTCCGGGTGATTTTCTTGGCGATTTCTTCCTCCAATCATCTCATCCAACATCTTCCTTGAGTTCTTGGTGTATTATGACAACATCAACACGAATCTTTCATCCTAATCCAAGGTAAATCTCTTAGAACCCTACTTTTGGATAATTTGGGGGTTTTGGGATTTTCTTCCGATTCATTCCGTTTTGTTGGTGGATTCATGATGAATATGATTAATCTTGTTGATATCATTAGTTTTCCTACGGATTCATGGTATATTTTCATAGCTTTGCGAAATCAGGAGGGTTTGGTTGTGGTTCGCCCTCGTTGTTATTTTTATACGAATATACATGAATCGTAGGTGGGTTTTCGGGTGTATTCCATTTCCGTAATCGTTTAGGAGTGGTTGTGATTGTGTTATTCGAATCGTTAGGTTCATTTCGTCGGTTCCTCGCGGTCGTGCTTGATTCTTCCGTTCCGTTCGTGTCACCGTCTATTAATCGAGGCAAGTACCCTTATGAACTTACGATCTTAACGTAGTAGTATTGCATGATAATTGTGTGTGTGTGTGTATGCTCACTATGGGTTAGATCCGACGGGGTCTCGGTAGGGGTCCACGGAGGGGTGGATCCACGAGCTTACTTTTAACCACTATGGGTTAGATCCGACGGGGTCTCGGTAGGGGTCCACGGAGGGGTGGATCCACGGTTAATTATGGTGCATTTTACAAATGTGATTTGATATTGGCATTTCCGGAAATGAGTGTTTTGGAACTATGTTTTCTTGATTGCATGCATTTACTATATGTATAAGATGTAAGTCGTTCATTTGGTTACTTGTACTAGCGTAATTGCTAACCCCTCTGTGGACCCGTTTTGGGGAAATTCGTTTTATGAATTTTAGGTCAGGTTCATCAAGACGAGCGGGCGCTGGACCAGTATGTGGATGATGGCCGTGCGTGATGATTGTGCACGAGTGATGTCTTATTGTCTTCTATCTTTTATCTTTTGTGGTTTTTAAACTAATAAAAGTACTCGAGTACTTAAGAGTCCTTGTTCGTCCGAATTGTATTGTTATCTATTATGCTTGTGTCGGATGATGGTGTTATGTTTGACCGGTTGAACCGGGTGGATTATTTTGTTTTGCGTCTTTATGATGAGTATGTTGTTTGTTCAGCGTGGTGGGTCCCATATAGGATTCACGGCGCTGTAATATACCTCGAATATATTGGGGGTGTTACAGAAAATGGTATCAGAGCACTAGGTTTATCGATACCTAGGCTTGTCGGTTTATTGGGTCTTGTTGTGTTTTGTTTTGCACATCATCGTCACGCTGCCATGATTCCGGTACTACCAGTGTCCGTAAGTTTTCCTTCCTCTGTTCCTTATTTCCTTGCATCATACCTTTGATTCTCGATTTGTGATTGTTCTTTTCTTGTACTTACCATCGTATGGCTTCTGCTACTTATTTAATTCCAGTATGGATGCTGGAAGAGGTCGTGCTCATGGTCGCGGTCGTGGTCGTGGACGCGGCCGGGGACGTGAGGCAGCCGGTGGGGCGGCCACGTCGCAGTCTTCGGGAGCCGGCAGTACCGGCGACCGTCACAGTCATGCTTCTTCTCAGGAGCGCGCCGACCTTGGTATTGCGGATGTTATGCAACAAATGGTGAATCAAATGGCGGCGATAGCTCAGGTGGTTCAGAACCCGGATCCGGCGCACGCTAATCGGGGCGGAGTGGATCGCTGGCTTCAGGATGTCATCAAGATGCATCCTCCTCAATTCTCGGGACCTTCGGACCCGATCGGCTGGGAAGGGTGGATCAAGGAGATGTCTAAAGTCTTCACTGCTACCAACTGTCCCGAGGACCGTAAGGTCCCTATTGCCCAGTACTTTCTCACTGGGGATGCTACGGATTGGTGGTAGGCCGTTGGGCCCACAGGCCATGTTGCTTCGTTGGCCGAATTTCAGGAATTGATGGAGACCGAATATTGCCCGTGGCCGGTCAGACAGGCTCGAGTACATGCTTTCTATGATGCTCAACCACGGGATATCCCCGTATCTCAAGCTATTGCCGATTTTAACAAGGAGTTGGGTTATGTGAAGACCCAAGTTGTCGAGGAGAGCGACAAAATTTTCCATTTTTCCAGGCGGATGAAATTGTCGATTCGGGACTATATGTCGGGGCTCGTCTGTACTACCTTGAAGGATTACCAGAGTAGGGCCCTTGATTATGATATGTCAGTGACGGCTAGCGAGGCGGCCTGCGAGAGCAAGAAACAAAAGTCCGCCGGGAATTTTTCGGGGCACAAAGGTGGGGGTCAGCAGAAATTCCAGTCTGCTAACTTTTCCGCTAGCGGTGGCCCAGCCCGATCTACTGGGTTTCCCCGCAAGGCTGCCAGTGCCCTTCTCGAGAGATGAAGTGTTTTAATTGTGGCCAGCCAGGCCACATCAGTCATAATTATCCGAGTCCTTTGCTGACGTGTAATCAGTGTGGCCAGCCGGGCCACAAGGCGGCTTTCTGTGCTGAGAGGGAGAGAATCGTGGGTGCCCGGACTTCCATTCCAGCGCCTAGGGAACCAAGTGTGAATCAAGGATCGTTTGCTTCTCAATCTCTGCCGAGTGCTAGTCGAGGGAGAGGTCGGGGTCAGCCCGCTAAGGGGGGAGCTTCCAGTGTCGGCTCAGCCCACCCGCGTGTCTATGAGATGCGGAGAGCCGATGACCCAGCGGCTACTGTGGCGACAGGTACCGTTCATATTCTTTCTCATCCTGTCAGTGTGCTTTTCGATTCTGGTGCTACGCATTCATTCATATCTCTGGATTGTGTGTGCCGTTTGAGTCTCGACTGTTTGACGCCTTGTGAGCCCTTCATCGTTAAGCTTCCTAGCGGTGATAGGATCGTTGGTGATCAGGAGGTTCGAGACTGTTCTGTACTTATTTGTGAGAGGGCTTGGACCTCTAATCTTATTATTGTGGGTATTGAGGATGAGGACTTAATTCTCGGGGATGATTGGCTCGAGTGGCATGATGCAATCATGAACTACCGCACGAGGGTCATCACCATGCTAGCCGAAGACGGCACCGAGCAGTCCTTCGCCGGGCGAAAGAGGGGGAACCAGAAGTTAGTTATTAACGCCTTGAAGGCGATGAGACTCCTGCGAAAGGGGTGTACTGGCTATTGGTGCTACACCTTGAAGGCGGAGAGTGGTGGAGTCGAGCTTTCGTCGATTCCAATCGTTAGTGAGTTTCCTGATGTATTTCCTGACGAGTTACCGGGATTGCCACCGGATCGTGAGGTCGAGTTTGCTATAGAGTTAGAGCCGGGCGCGGCTCCTATTTCGAAGGCGCCCTATCGCATGGCACCTTCAGAGATGTCCGAGTTGAAGAAGCAGTTGAGTGAGCTTCTTGAGTCGGGGTATGTTCGACCGAGCGCCTCGCCTTGGGGCGCACCGGTCCTGTTTGTGCGAAAGAAGGATGGTTCACTATGTTTGTGTATTGACTATCGCGAATTAAATAAGGTGACCATCAAGAACAAGTATCCTTTGCCGAGAATTGATGACTTGTTCGACCAGTTGCAGGGAGCTGCGGTATTCTCGAAGATTGATTTGAAATCGGGGTACTATCAGCTCCGGGTGAGGGAGTTCGATGTGCTGAAAACAGCTTTACGGACGAGATACGGACATTATGAGTTTGTATCTATGCCCTTCGGGTTAACTAATGCGCCGGCGGTGTTCATGCAGTTGATGAACAAAGTCTTTATCGAGTATTTGGATAAGTGTGTCATCGTCTTCATTGACGATATTCTTATTTATTCGAGAGACGAGGAAGAGCATGCCCATCATTTGTGAGTAGTGTTAGAAATTTTGAGGACCGAGCAACTCTATGCGAAGTTCTCGAAATGTGAGTTCTGGCTGAAGGAAGTGATGTTTTTAGGTCACGTGATTTCAGCCGAGGGGGTTCGTGTGGATCCGCAGAAGATTGAGGCAGTGTTGGATTGGGCGCCGCCCAAGAATGTGAAGGAGATCCGTAGTTTCTTGGGTTTGGCTGGCTACTACCGTAGGTTCGTCGAGGGTTTCTCGAAACTGGCTTGGCCACTTACACAGTTGCTCCAGAAATCCGAGAAATTCGTCTGGAATGACGAGAGACAGTCGAGTTTCGAGGAATTGAAGAAGCGTTTGACTTCAGCCCCGGTTTTGGCATTGCCATGTGGCAACGAGGGTTTTGCCGTTTATAGCGATGCTTCGGGTCATGGTCTTGGGTGCGTATTGATGCAGCACGGCAAGACCATTGCCTATGCATCGAGACAGTTGAGTCTGTATGAGCTGAACTACCCTACTCATGATTTGGAGTTAGCGGCAGTCGTTTTCGCGCTCAAGATTTGGCGCCACTATCTTTTCGGCTCTGCATGTCAGATTTTTACCGATCATAAAAGTCTGAAATACATATTTACTCAGCGGGAGTTGAATATGAGGCAGAAGAGGTGGTTAGAACTGATTAAGGATTATGACCTCGAAATCCTTTATCATCCGGGCAAGGCGAACGTCGTGGCCAATGCCTTGAGTCGGAAACCGGTTGCGTTACGAACGCTTGAGATCCTTACGTCTCAGTCGGAGCTTCGGCGGGCTTTGATCGAGTTAGATGTTGAGGTTTTGTTGCCTGGAGCCGTCGGGCAACTTCGTGCTTTAGAGATTTCGTCGTCTTTGATCGATGAAATTAAGCTGAAGCAGTTAGAGGATCCGATGATTACGCAAATTCGAGAGAACATTCTTAAGGGAAAGTCTCCTGGGTTTGTGATTCACGAGGATGGTGTTTTGAGATTCCAGAGTCGGCTTTGTGTGCCGAACGACTCAGAGTTGAGACAAAATATTTTGCGGGAGGCCCATGCTACACCTTATTCCGTTCATCCTGGTTCGAGTAAGATGTACAAGGACCTGAGAAGGAATTTCTGGTGGAATGATATGAAGGAGGAGGTCGCACAGTTTGTAGCGAGATGTTTGACTTGCTAGCAGGTCAAAATCGAGCATCAGCGACTGGATGGGTTATTGCAGTCACTTCCCGTTCCGGAATGGAAATGGGAAGATATATCGATGGATTTCATTACGAGTTTGCCAAGATCGAGGTCGGGCATGAATATGGTATGGGTGATTGTTCATCGTGTGACCAAGTTGGCACATTTTCTGGGCATCAAGGACACTTGGGGCCCGGAGAAGTTAGCTCGTGTGTTTATCGCGCAGATTGTAAGGCTTCACGGTACTCCGAAGTCTATTGTGTCGGATCGTGATGGCCATTTTGTATCACACTTCTGGCAGGCGGTGCATAAGGCGTTGGGTACCCGTTTGCGTTTGAGTACCTCCTTTCATCCCCAGTCAGATGGACAGTCGAAACGCACTATCCAGACGTTCGAGGATTTGTTGCGTGCTTGTGCTCTCGATTGGAGCAGTGACTGGGAGGAGCATTTTCCATTGATCGAATTCACGTACAACAATAGTTGGCACGCGTCGATTCGGATGGAACCATATGAGGCACTTTATGGGCGGCGATGTCGATCACCGATTTGTTGGAATGAGGCATCCGATTTGGTCGGGACCGAGCCGGATGTCGTTTTAGAGACGAGGCGGAAGATAAAATTAATTCGGGAACGGATGTTGACTGCCCAGAGTCGACAGAAGTCGTATGCCGACGTCCGTCTTCGACCTTTGGAATTCGAAGTGGGAGACCACATTTTGCTAAAGGTGTCGCCGACGAAGGGGGTTTTTCGTTTCGGGAAGAAAGGGAAGTTGAGTCTGAGATTTATTGGACCCTTTGAGATTATCGAGCGAGTCGGTGGGTTGGCATACCGTTTGGCGTTACCTCCGGCCTTGAGTCATGTTCATAGCATTTTTCATGTTTCCCAGCTGAGGAAATATGTCCTGGATCCTAGTCACATCATCGATTATGGTGAGATTGATGTCACCGAGGATATTACTTTTGAGGAGCGTCCTTTGAAGATTTTGAAGCATCGTGAGAAATGACTGAGGCATAAGACCATCCCTTTGGTCAAAGTGCAGTGGTCGAGACACGGTGTCGAGGAGGCAGCTTGGGAAACTGAGGATAGCATGCGTGCTAGGTACCCTGAGTTGTTTGTTTCTTAAGTTTCGGGACGAAACTTATTTTTAGAGGGGTAGAATGTAATATCCGCATTTTTCTTTCCCTTGTATTTTCTTTTTTCGATGTATTTCTCGGTCGTAGTGACCCTCGTGTACCCTTCAATGTATCTTTCCCGTCATCTATTGATCTAATTCTCGTTATTGTTGTACGGAATGGCTGTTTTGGGGTTGTCGTGGATCCATTTTATATTTTGATGCGTCTTGAGATGTTCCGTTTGATGTTTCGTTCATATTCCGGTGTTTTGGACCGTTTATATTTCGTACCTAGCGCATGCTATCTTTTCTGCATAGCGCACGCTAGGGGTCCCTTAGTAGCGCACGCTACGACTGCTTCGTAGCGCGCGCTAGAGAGCAAGCCCTGGGAGTGGCAGTGCTGTTTCCAGCCCTCTGGACTGGCGGATTAGCATACGCTACGTAGTCTAGCGCACGCTAATGTCGGGGGCTAGCGCAATTTCGATTTCCGGTAGTTTTCTTTTTTCGGCGGAAGTCCATTTTGACGACTTGCTCATGACCGTATCGTCATTCTGAGAATATTTAATTCTGCACTTTTTGTCATCCAAGTTCGTTTCGGTATCATTTTGTTGAGTTTCGTGTTCTTAAGCGGCTTTTCCGCACTTGAGTTCGATTCTTGTGAATCGCGTCCGAAACTATTGTTTCGAGTTTCTCGTAAGTTCATTTAATGTTATTATTCATGTTGCGAGGTTTGGTTTAGTGTTTCGATTGTGTATCATGTATTTCGGACGTTTTGGGCCATTTTCGTAATTTCCCAAAGTTTGGGGTAATCATTTCCGTTGTCGAATTTCGACACTTTGGGTGGTCGGAATCGTGTGTTCTATTAGCGCTTAGATTCGTCTTTGCGAGCACTTCATAACCATATCTTCAATTCATACTCAGGTTCGGGTTTCGAGCTCGTCCGGGCCATCGGAGTGGCCACGGACGAGTCACGGCCGTAAGGTGCCTGTTACGGCCGTACGTGCTCGGCAGACTTGGGGGGCCGAATGCCAGTTACGGCCGTAAGGCGTGATCGGGTACGGACGTACGGGCGCTGGGCATCTTCCGGACGAAGGCCGGTTACGGCCGTAATGTATGCCAGTTACGGCCGTAAGTGTCCGACAGGTGCTGGGCAGATTTTCTCACGAATGCCGGTTACGGCCGTAAGGCCTGCCGAGTACGGCCATAAGGGCCAAGTTATGGACGTAAGGCACTGTCGGTTACGGTCGTAACCCTGCCGGCTATATATAGCCTGGGCTTGGCCAGACCTTCATTTTTACTCGTTTTTCTCTCTTTTTCGGCTGCTGGCGATGGGAGGCTCGGGAAATTGAGTTCTTGGCTGATTCTACTCATTTCCAAAGCGTTTTGGAATATTCTTGTTGATTATATCATCATCCAATCCGTGTTCTTCGTCGAATCAAGGTATATTTCTTGATTTTCCTCCAAGTTGACTTTTTGGGGAATTTATTCTTGATTTCGATTCTAGTCCGATTTTGATGAATCGGTTGATGTTAGTAAACATTATTAATCGTGTTATATGGATTGTATACCCATATTTTCGATTCGTTCAACCCAATTGATGATTCTTAGGCTCTTGAGGAACTTTGAACATTTAGTGTTCGATTAAATGCCTCAAAAAGTTTCTTTCGGTCGTTATGTGGATTTCGATCGATATTGTGTATTGAATGAATTGTATTTCATTCAAGGTGGTTCGAGTACTTGTGTTTATCGGAGGTCGCCGTTCGTTGTTCGTGGAAGGAATTCATCGCCTTCGGTTGAGGCAAGTTTTATACTTGTACTAGTCAATGAGATTAATGTTATCATATATGTGTATGAATGTGTTGTATCATTCCGAGACTTAGTCTCTTCATAAGTTCATTGACATTAGGGGATCGTTCGATACGATACTCTTCGGCAATTATGCCAAATGTTTATTATCATTTATTAATGGCCGGTAAGGCATTGAGATATTCGTTGTTAATGTTACTATCGATCACCGGTTCGCGGTATCGATGTATCGGTTGTTGTTGTTAATATTGATGTCGATCTAAGACGTTGTTGTAATCATTGTTATTAATGTTGGTGTCCTGTCATTCATGTTGTATTAGCCGATTGAAGGCATTGTCATATTCATTCTCATCTTCGTCGTCGGTAGTCGATTAAAGGTACCGAGGCATTCATTGTATCATTGTCATCAATTAGCCGTTCTAAGGCAATTGAGGTGCTCAATCATTCATTGTATCACTGTCATCGATTAGCCGTTCTAAGGCAATCGAGGTGCTCAATCATTTGTTGTATCATTGTTATCGATTGACCGTTATAAAGCAATCGAGATATTGAATCATCCTCTACATCATTGTTATCGGTTGGCCATTCTAAGGCAATCGAGGTATTAAATTGGGGCTGTCGAGGATAGTTCCCATCCGTTGTGTCGTTGTTATCGATTGACCATTCTAAGGTAATCAAGGTATTGAATTGGGACTGTCGAGTATGATGCCCATCCGTAAGTCATCATTATCGTTTTGGCCGACTCAAGGTAGCACACTATCATTCTCGTGAATTCGGTAATCTATGGATCGTTGTCGTTTGTGATTAATTATATTATTTTGGAGACTAGTCTCGGCTAGTGCTCATGATGGGTAAGTTTGGGGCTTGAACCTTCACGGTTGGGTTTCCAACACCTACAATTCAGTAGGTCACGACCATTGGATGGCCAAATTGTGATACGGCTTCGTGCCGTGGCTTCGTGCCGTGGCTTCGGCCCTAATGGTGATACGTCTTCGTGCCGTGGCTTCGGCCCTAATGGTGATACGACTTCGTGCTGTGGCTTCGGCCCTAATGGTGATACGGCTTCGTGCCGTGGCTTCGGCCCTAATTGTGATACGGCTTCGTGCCGTGGCTTCGGACCTAATCGATACAGCTTCGGGCTGTTTTAGATTCAGGTGATTGTGATATTTGACAGCTTCGGCTGAGTGGCTTTCAGGCCTTTGTGACTGGCTTGGTAATTTCATTGGAACCTTCGGGCATTGTGATTCATAATTAATTCAATTCTGGTTCGGTTCATGTCGTGTAATTCATTATGGTACTCTATGATTATGATTCGCCATTGGGCACTTATGTTCTAACCTGTCGAACAGGTATTAATAATATGCCGTGGGCATAGTATTTCATGAATGCTCGGTTCTTACATTGGTTTGTGAGCATCTCGTATTATTATTATCATTGTACCGCTTCAATCTGCCTTTGGATGCATATCATGTTATACATATATTTGATGTTCATTATCTGGATGACTGACCCCGTGGGGGCGGAACATGTTTTCATGTTTTAGGTGCTTGCGAGGAGAGAGTTGAGACACAGGGGCATGATGATGGCGACGAGGCATTCGAGCGATACTAGTCCGAGTTGTTTATGTTGGTCATTCAGTTGGAGTGTTCTCCTGTTTGTCAGTCATTGTCATTATGTATTACCCGAGCAGATGCTCGTGGATGTTGTTGTATTTTATTTTTGGCCATGTCGGCCATCATTGTCGTTGAAATTCCTTATCGGAATATTGTGTCGGATATCATGGTAGGGACTATGATTTTCCCTTGTTGTTTAATTTAATGTATTTTAGTCATATTCGCCTGGTGGATCTCCTGGCGTGGGGTCCACGGAACTGTAATAACCCAATAGGATTTGGGGGTGTTACAGAAAATGCTAGAGGTAGCACACGAAGGCACAAACAAAGTCAAGGAGACGAAGATTAACATGCTTCTCCACGACTATGATCTATTCCAAATAAAAGAAGAAGAATCCATTACAATCATGCTCGACCAATTTTCGGTCATTACGAATAGATTGGCTTGTTTCGGAAAACCCCTCTCAAGTAGTGAAAAAGTAAAGAAAATCCTACGATCACTACCTTGGGAATGGGACGGCACGATGACGGCGATTAGAGAATTGAAAGATTTAAATAATCTTGATTTTAGCGCCCTCCTTGGTTCACTAATTAATTACGAGATTGTACTAAAATCTCGGAATGCAAAGCCTAAGCCGAAAGAAAAATCCATAGCTTTGAAAGCAAAGATGTCTCGAAAAGAAGAAATCTCGATAGACGAAAACAACGAAGAATTGGCATATTATGCCAAGAATATAAATAAGTTTCAAAACTTATTAAACCGGAGAAGGAAGGACATCAAATCGGTCTAATCTAAGAAATTCGACAACAACTATCGAATCAGTGGTAAACCAGGCCACTTTGCTAAAAATTACCGAGGCTCAAATCCAAAGAAGGAAGTTCTTATAGCCAGGTAGAGTGACGAAGACGATGACGATGAATATATTCAGAATAATCTCGCACTCATGGCCAGAATAATCTCTTACGCAATGCGAAAGAGTTTGATAATTCTATTTCCAAACGGCGATACCGATAACCTTACTCCAACATTGCTCAGATCAGTCTAGTGGCTACTGCATCTGTCTTTAACGTGCGTTAATATCAACCCTTAGCGTGCGCTATCTTGTCTTCATTTACAACGGTCTGATGCTGAAAGTCTTCTGTCCAACGGACATAATTCAAACTTCGCGTGCGCTATGTAATCTTCATAACATACGCTAATGTTTCTTCATTGCGTGCGTCATAAATGACCATTTGTGATATTTGAATTTTCTTGAATCAATCCAACGGATTGATTACATTTGAATTCAAATTTCATTTACGATAGCGTACGTTAAGTACAGGTTCTTGCATGCGCTATTCATGAATGGTAGCGTGCGTTATTCACTTATTGTAGCGTGCGCTATTCAGTGTTTTTCTATCCATTCTTGCGTCTCCGACTTCTTGATTCATTTTGTTTCCTTTGTTGTTTTGGTTTGATTCCATCAACTTATCATCAAAATCATTAATATGGAATAAATTATTCCAAAAATCTCCCCCTTTTTGATGATGACAAAACAACAATCAATTGACGGGATACCTATAAAAATATAAAACATATACAGATCAAAGTTTTCAGCTTTGTCTGTCTTTGTTAGTCTCCCCATCTTCTCTTCTCTTCTCTTTTTCCTTTCTTCTCCCCATTATATTTTTTCATCTTATTTTTTCTCGTCAATCTTCTCCTTCATCCTCCTCCCTCTTTTTGTCATTAGCAAAAAGTGCATATAAAATCATAAAACCGATAATAAGTAATGAGAAAAAGGGTAAAACTCCCCCTGAAAATTAGATCTCCCCTTTTTAAAATAATAACTACCCCTGAGTTATATACCAATTAATAAAATACCAACTGATGAAATATTAATTTTGAATTTTGGGGATCCAACCGACTCTTGGTTGTTTTTCATTAGGTAAGTGGACAATATTCGGTATTATTGTTCCTTTTAGAATCCATATTTTCTTTATTTTTATCGTTCGTCTTGGGCTTTTAAAATTCGAAAAATGATGCCCGATTTTTAAATATTTACTACAATGTGGTATTTTGAAATTTAAGGAATCATTGGATTAGTTTTTAAAAATCGGTTTGAATCCTAATCTTTGTTTGTTTAACGAAAAATTTTGAACCGAAAGCAATTTTTCAAAATTGTCATTTCCACAGAAAAATTTGTTCGTTAAGTCTTTAAGTTCGTTTTGAACTTTCAATAAATCATTTTTCAAAATATTCTCTTTTTCAAGACATAGAGAATGACCGGTTTTAAAAACTTCCCCTTTTTCTTTCATTTTGGAAAATTTTGATTTCCAATAATTTATTTTTCGCTTTGGGGGATTTATTATCTTTTAAAGAATTTTGGAATCCGAATGTAAAAGTTCGAAAGCATTAAAAAGTTCGTTGTGAGACGAGGTACTTACGTGGCTTTCGATGTCGCTGTCATCGCAAGAGCTTCTTGCTATGAGTGCGAGATTATTTTGAATATAATCTTCTTCTTCATCTTCATCACTACACGTGGCTATAAGCACTTCCTTTTTGGAAGTCGAGCCTCAGGAATTTTTAGCAAAGTGGCCTGGTTTTCCACAGTTTCGACAATTATTGTCGAACTTCTTTGACTCGTAGCGGTCCTGTGTGATGTCTCCTTTTCTCCGGTTTAATAAGTTTTGATACTTATTGATGTTTTTGGCATAATATGCCAATTCTTCATCATTATCATCTAGTGGGATGATTTCTTCATTTCTTGGACTATTTTCTATCAAACGGCGCAATTTTTCAAATTATTTTATAATTTCACACCGCCGTTTCGGGCTATAAAAGAAGACTAAACGTCAGATGTAGGACCCGCTATAATTTCAAAATATGTTGTATAAGATGTACCTGTTACACTCAGTCCATACGGTTCCCATCCCTCAAATATGACCGTTCACTATTTGCAAAAACCCTACAACTTCCACTGCCCACAAATATATAAGGACTGTATCGTGATCCCTTCGATTTTTACGCTTACTGCAAAATTAACCTGTATTAGAGCATATAGCCTATATTGCTTTTTGCAAATTTTCTGCACTCATTCTCTGTAACCCCTATCTCCCTAACAATGGCATGATCTCAAACATCTTCTCAATCGATGAAAAAGAGGGAAAACATCATCGACGGACATCTGTTCGTTCGATCTATCGTCATGGAACGTATCAAATCTGAGGGTGAAGATCTCGACAAAATAGAGCGTGTCATGTCCAGGATTAAGCAACAAGGCTTATACCGCCTTGGTAGCCAGCACCCAGATCTATATGACGAGCGCATCATTGAGGAATTTTATCTCGATGCATCTATGAAGTTATTTTCTTTGAAGAAAGGAGGCGATGTTTGTGACATCACTGCCACATTCCGCGGAGTCCAAATTTGTGTTGACCACTCTATTCTTGGAACTCTTTTCAGGCTACCTTCCGATGGCCTCAATATGGAAGACCTTGAGACCTTCGGGTCACGGATCTTCTGGCTACTTATTGGGGATTGTTTACTGGCAATGCCTCCGACAGGAACGTACATCCTTCTTGCCATAAGAAGCGTTTCTTTTTACCTTATGTTTAGCTGCATGGTTTTTTCTGCCGTGTTGTTGAAAACAGGACCGGTGCATTCGAAATGTGCACCAACTTGAGGTTTATAATGATGGTCGCCATTATGTCTGGCGAAAAAGTTATCTGGTGTCAAGTTATTCTGAAGAGGCTGCAAGAAGAAGTTTCGAAGCCTGCCTCTCAGAAGAAATCATTTGGGCTTTTTCTGAATTCTCTTCTCACGAAAATTATCGTGCCACAGTCTCGTTATGCTAAGAAAATCGGCTCCGGGAAGTTTATTGGTGGGAGTAAGCCCACGGTTTTCAACAAGAATTGTCTTCAAGCCAACCAACCCCATGTCAACTACATACCAACCTCTGATAATCTGAGGGATATCACAGAAATGATTGCTGATGAAAAAAAATCCCACAAGAAAAGGAAAAGGAGCGTGTATGACAGTGCGTCACCGCTCACAGCAAAGAAGAAGATAAAGAAAGCTTCTAAATCAAAATCAAAGGTCACAATGACTCAATCTGTCACTCTCATCGAAGACGTTGCGGCGCAACCCGCAGAGCAACACCCACAGGGCGAAACCCCTACAGAAGAAATAGCTGATGCACATGGTGCAGATCCCGAGCCTATGGCGGCTATGACGGATGATCAACTGCTTGCCAAATTGAAGGAACTGGTGAATTGGCTACATTCACTGAGCCGAAAACCGCATCTCCTATATGGGATTCCACAACCATACAGGATCCATCTCCGACACAGGATCTCATACCTGTCGAGGACCCAATGCCGATAGTAAACCCAAGTGCTGTTCGGAGTCTCTCCCCCACAGTACTCATCAATGACACCTTGTTTCAATTGCAGGTTGAGCAAGCTTTTGAACGTTTCGTTCAGTGGAAGTCATATAGAGTTGCACCATATGACACCTCGTACCATTAAAGCGAATGGAAGGACGAAGAAGCCTTCATTTTGGAAGTCACAGACTGTCAGGACATCTACTTGTTACTTTAATTGGACAACAAGTTCTGTCATGAGCTTATTTCTAGCAGTATTATGAGAAAGGAGAAGGCCCGACTCAAGGGCAAATCAAAATCCACTAACTCAGCTCCAAAAAAATCCCAAATCTGATCATGACTCAGACGATGACGCCGCCGCCTTCCAGGCAGGTCTAAGAATGAGTCGTGAGGAAGCTCAAGCCCAGTAATTCTCAAGAATATCCGACCAACAGGGTCAAGGGACATCCAACCAATAGCAATCTCCTCTCCATCAACAAGAAGCTACACAAGAACAAGAGGACTCAATCCCTCCTGTCACCGAAGAGCAAACAGCTTCTCAACAGGCACCCGAGCCTGTCACCACCCAACAGGACGACCAGACCCGTGCCATCCCACAAGAGGAATCAGTCCCTCTACCGGAGTAGGCAGACGCTGAGAGACAGCAGGAGGAATTAGTCCCACATGTACCTATGTCTACCACATCCATTCCGGAACAGGAGGATTCAGTCCCCCCTGTTTCCGCTATAACATCTGATGCTCCTGCATCTTCACCTGTCTTGGAATCCGATGACAGTCTCCTACCTGAGGATATCCAACTCGAGTCACGCTCCCATGTGGATTTGAGACAGCTAAACGGAGCTGAAGATTTTGCCTAGCCCGACTCTCCCAGAACGATTGAAAATAACGAGCAACTGCATGCTTTAGGCCGACAAACTGTCTTCCTACAGGATGCTTTTAATGCCTTGCATGCTGTTGAAAAAGAAATTTATTGGTTACATCAATCTGCCGTTGAAGAAATGACCGGTATTAGGCATGAAGTGTCAAAAGTGGAAGAAGCCTTCTGTATCTTGCCCACCGTCTTCAAACAGGCACTGAACCAATTTCAACAGTGCCATGAGCAAATTCTGTTGGAAGAACAAGCCAAGCTTCATATTTCTGAGGCCAAAACTGCATCAGCTCTTATTGAAACAGGATCCCACCTTCGAGGCCACGACAAAAAGATTGATGATATGTCACTAGTGCTCAAATCACTAGTTGATAAAATGTCAAGTTTTGAGACCAAACAAGATAACGCAATGAGAATATTTGAAAGCCTATATGAGAAGGTCTCTTACCTTGATGAGGCCAAAAAGGGGGAAGAGGCTAGAGAAGCTGCAAAGAGATTAAGGCTGGAGCAAGAAAAGGAGATGGAAGCTGCATTACAAGACAGCATCAGTACCGCGATCAACCAATTGGCCGCTCCTGCACAAGGGTACATGGTTTTTGGTTCTCGTCCAGGGTTCCATGATCCCAACATACCTTGGAAGAACAACGTGCAGAAGCCCTCCAAAATCCGTTTGCCAACCAACCGCCATCCTACAGCAGGAGAAGTGAAGGAATGGAGGAAGAACGAATTGATGAGATACATTGTAAAACTCATCAAGGAGTCCGCCATCTTCAACAAGTATCGAACACTGGCGGAGGCTGCAGATGTATTCGCAAAAATACTGGAAGAAGGAAACCTCCCCCTACAACTCCAAATGAAATCCAAGCACCAGACAGGAGATCGGATCACCCACCCTGATCACTGGATTCTTGCCTTTGACAAATCGAGCGAAGGAAGAGCGATCTATTTAGATCGAGGCAACGATTCCCTACAGCATTGATGGAACGGAACTGAGAATGATCCTGACAAAAGGCCATGGAGACATGCTAGCTACAGGAGTTAGCCTGTAGGATCCTATTCTGTATTTTTTCTTTAGAATATTGTAATCCTTGCTCATTATCAATAAAATATATTTTGTCTTGAAAGATTACAACTCGTGATCTACGTATTTGTTTACCGTCTAATTACAATTTCAATTAATTTTTGCTGTATAAAAGTATGAAACTTGTTTAGTATACAAAGTTTTAAAGAACTTGTCTGTGAACAGTTCATAGGTTAAGTTGTAATTCAACTAAATTACACTGTAATATTGTGCATGCGCGTTAATCATAAGTTTAAGTTATAATACTCTTTCCTGTCAAAGTTGAAATCGCCTGCGAGCAGTTCATAATATTAGATTATTTGCTGAAGCCCAGAACATTCGATAGAAGACCAAGAAGAATGTCCTCCTATAAGATGTTTAAAAAAGGTTTCAACATCAAGGTTTCGGCATCATCAAGAACTTTTGGCATATCAAGAGGTTTCAAAGAAGATGTGGCAATTATCAAAAAGGGGTAAATTGTTGGGATAATTAACCCTGTCCGATGTTTTGATAAACTGCCAACATACAACAAGCCTTCGCGTTGCCATCATACAGCAACAGTCATATAGCGCTAAGTATGGAAGTTGTCCCTTCATGCAACAACACTCCATACAGCAGCAACTTCTATATAGCCTACAGCATAATTGGATACATCATACAAGCTGTAAGTATTGATTTCCTCAATACTTATCCAAACAGGACTGAAGACCGTTAGAACGGAATCTGCTTCATTCGCTACAGTCAAGTCCCATTTGAAAAGAAGTATTTAAATACTGAAAGGATAAAATATTTAAATACTAAATCCGATAGAGATCTTCAGACAACGCAAAATCCGGATCTTGGTCCATACAAGTCAACCATCCAGTTGAAACGGACTTTTGCTCAAAGGATCTTTCTCAACGGATCTATTCCAAAAAGCTACATATACCCCCGAAGTTTGAAGTTCAAGACAGATATATAGACAGATACACGAACACACAATCATACATCTATGAAGAATATTCCAACTGAGCAAACTGAGATATACTGAGATTCCACGAGATCCTCTAAAGAATAGTATATCAATAGCAATAATATTTCTTCACGCAAACTGCCAATCCTGAGAGAAGAAATATACAAGTGATCATCCCTGAACAACACATCATCAGCCCAAAGCTCAAGAAAGTCAAGTTGTTGTTCAACCAACGTTCTTACTTTGAAGAAAACCATCAACCCTGTATGGACTGAGAAAGCCTTGCTTTTCCTGAACTATGTGTGACGGATCTGCATTGTAGTGACGAAGCTTCGGAACTGTGTGTGAAGAAGCCAGTCAAGTGTTAGCTTTGACCAATCTGTATGAACGGTTGAAAGCTACGATCTTTGTATCAATCTGTATGAACGATACATTGTTAGGTTTGATTATAGACACGTAGTTGTGTATGTAATGTTTATAATAAACTTTTTACTCCTGTGTGGAGGACCAGTGGACGTAGAGGGGTTTACTTTGAACCACTTTAATTACTGTGTTAATTACCTTCTGCATTTACTGTTTTCATAACTGTGATTATTTTAAGTATACACTGCATACCTAGTTGCTATATTTATAGCAACTTACTATTACAAGACTTCTGCTACGCACTTTAATTTGAAAATCATACAGCTTGTTGCTCAAATACTTTCCAAGCTGTATTCTGTATACTTAGTGGCCAGCAAGTCTTAACGCACGCTATACGTGGCCAGCATGACTGAGATAGGTGGTAGGTGATATCGGATCACGGATCTTGGATAAAGATATGTCGGGATGAACCTGGACAGCTTTTGTAAAAGTTAAGTCAATGGTTCTTAGCACACGCTACGAGAGAGATGCTAGCGCACGCTAAGTCTAGTACAGTGAGGTCAGTGAGCTTTCATAAAGCCGTTAGTGCACGCAACAATGGGTGTTAGCATACGCTAGCTATTGTACTTAGTGCATGTAAAGGCTATTTAGCGTACGTAAGACCGAGGATAGAAAGAGACAGTGGGTTGGGAGCCCGTTAGCGCACGCTAAAAAGGAGCAATAACGCGTGCTAATGGTCATTTTCTATAAATAGGACAACACCTCATTTCATTTCTCAGTTTCCACTTCGCCCCACACTTGATTTCTGAGACTTAGAGAGTTACCCTCTCAATCTTAAACCTTTATATTAGCCTCTTAACATAATCATTGAAGGCAAGGAGCTTTGAGGATTGGTGTTCAAGCGTTCGACATTGAGTTCATCAAGTTTTTTCATCTTTTCTTTCCGTATAAGGTTCGATCATTGCGAACAGTTGATTGAAGGAGGCGACCTTCGGGCGTATTGACAGTCGTTGAAGTATTTAATTCTTGCCATCTTTCTAAGGCAAGTATCGTAATTTGACTATTGGTTTAATGTTGATGATTTTTATCATGCATATTGTTATTCATGTTGTTGAACATGAGATCATCCTAGTTGAATTGTCATATTGTCGTTCAGGTTATTGATTCATATGTTGTTCATGTTAATGGACATATCGATTTACATAAGTGTATGCATAGTTGTATTGTATACGTTGTATAGGTCCGAAGGGATCACGTGATCTATGATGAGGGCTCTGGATCAGTTTTCCACCTCGTGTTGGTCCGAAGGGATCATCTTGGGATCTATGCTGAGGGCGCTGGATCATTGGACGGCTTTTCCACCTTGTGTTGGTCCGATGGGATCATCTTGGGATCTATGCTGAGGGAGCTAGATCATTGGATTACCCTGTGTTGTTTTGATGGAATCATGTAGATTCGCATCATTGGATTTCGGTAGAGGAAGTCCGCGTGTTATATTTTGCTATGCATCGTTGTTGCATATATGATTTTGTATATTATGATACTTGTACCAACATCATTTTGCTAACCCCTGTGGGGGTGGTCATTTGTTTTGACGTTCAGGTAGCCGAGGAGCAAGGAAGCAACCACAGTACCGGCATGATGACGAAGGGGCACAGTGATGTTGTTGGCCACTAAGTATACATGATATAGCTTGGAGAGTGTTTTAAACGACAAGCTGTATGGTTATTCAAATCTGAGTGCGTAGTGGAAGTCTTGTCAAAATAAGTTACTGTAAATACAGCAACTAGATATGAAGTGTATACTTAAACATAATCACAAATATTAAAACAGTAAATGCAGAAGGTAATTAACACAGTAATTAAAGTGGTTCGAGGTAAACCCCTATACGTCCACTGGTCCTCCACACACTAGTAAAAATGTTTATTATAAATACTACGTACACAACTATGTATTTATAATCAAACCTAATCAGTATATCGTTCACACAGATTGATATAATGATCTTAGCCTTCAGCTGTTCACACAGATTGGTTTGAGCTTTCACTTGACTAGCTTCTTCACACACAGTTCTGAAGCTTTGTCTTCTTCAATGCAAGTCCGTCACACACAGTTCGGGAAGAGCAAGGATTCTCAGTCCATACAGGGCTGATTGGGTTGTTCAAGGGTTAGAACAATATTTGAACAACAACTTTGACTTTCTGAGCTTTTAGTTGATGATGTGTTGTTAACGGTTTTGAGCACTGTATATCTCTTCTTTCAGAATAGCAGAATGCCTTCGGAGATATGTTTGCTCTGCATATTCGTGTAAGCACTTGTTTTACTTGCATATATATTCGATCGTTTGTTTGCGGGTTTGCGTGTATATGTCTGTTGTAGATCTTCAGAGGCTGGGGATATATATAGCTTTCTGAAATATATCCATTGATATAAATCCGTTCAGCAAGATTTCATTCCAACGGGATGATGTGTTTGAATAAAACACGATCCGGATTTTGCACTAGATTGAAGATCTCTGACGGATGGATATTTAAATACTTTATCCTTTAGTATTTAAATATATCTTCTCAAACGGGACTTTGACTTGGTGAATGGCAAAGATTCCTTCTTGTCCTGTTTGGATGTTGTATGGAATGATAGTTGTATTGTCGATTCGAGACAGCTTCCATACTTAGTCTTTATAAGACTCCTTTGTTGTATGATTGATTCTGTATGATGGGGCTACGAGAAGTCTTCGATACAGGTTTATATCTTTTGATCAGCTTTCGATACAGCTGCTTGTTGTATGCTGGATTGGCATATTTATCAAAACATTCCGTCATGATCTTTTTGATACAGGGATTGATTGTCCTGACAACCTCGATATAGAGATTGTTATCCCAATAATTTCCCCTTTTTTGATATTTGCCAAGTCCTTCCAAGTCTTCTTTTTAAAGCTAAGTGATGTTATCGAAAACATCCTTGATGATGCCAAAATGTTGACATTTAGCGTCTTGAAGGAGGGCAGACTTCTTGGTCTTATGTTCGAATGATTTGGTCTTCAGCATTTAGCCTAATACTAAGAACTGCTCGCATGCAAGTTCAGCTTTTATCAAAAGAGTGATACATGTTTGAACTTATGATTGGCACGCAGGCACAATCTTACATTGTATTCTAGATACACACAACTTAAACTATGTACTGTTCGCAGACAAGTTCTTTAGAGCTTATGTATTAAGATAGGTTTTATATATGAATACAGCAAGGATAAATTTAAGTGTTTGTAACATACAATAACACAGTAGATTACGAGTTGTAATCTTTCAAGACAGGCAAAAAGTTTATTGATAATGAAATGAAGAGTACAAAATTTTGCTGTTCTGAAAATAAGATTACAAAAATAATACAAGTAAATTTTAACTCCTGTAGTCTGAATGCCTCCATGGCTTTTTAGGGTCATTCTTGGTGCCCTTCCACCAGTTTTGATGTGCTTCCCTGTCTCGATTCAGATATAAGGCTCGACCTTCATATGATTTATCGAAGACTAGGATCCAATCCTCTGGATGGATTACCAAGTCACCATTTTTGTGTTTTGACTTCATCTGCAGCTATAGCGGGAGCGTTCCATCTTCTAGCTTCTTCTTGAACTCCTCTGCCGCTTCCTGTACAGTCCTGCATCTATTAAAAATTGAGGAATCCCTCATAAGTACAACAAAGTATCTTAGCAGTTCATTTCTCCTCCAGTTCTTGATCTCTGCAGCAGTAGGTTGTCGGTCCGCCGGGAGGTTCATAGCTTGTGGCTTTCGGACTAGGCTATTCCAAGGATACTTAGGATCATGGAATTCTGGTCGATATCTCTGTATCCTAACATTTGGAGATGTGATACGGGCTATATCAGCAGTGATGGAGTCTTCAAAAGGAGCTAACATTTCTCTCTTGCTCCAACCTCGTTCGCCTAGCAGCTTCCCTCGATTCTTCCCCCTTTTTGGCGTCATCAAGGTATGAAACCTTTTCATCAAGGCGTTCCAGGATTTGCAAGACAGCATCCTGTTTCGTCTCAAGAAGATGCCATTGTTGATACTCGAAGAAAAGTTAAAAAGGTTTCAAGCAAGAATGCAGTAAACACAGAAAACTTGTAGGATGTATGCTCAAGAACTCTTATAGTATGCAGAAAGTGTAAAGAGTCTCAAATGGTATTTTTAGTCCTTTTATAGTAGGCGGCGAAGAAGGGTTTTCAGAGACTGAACGGCCAGATTTTAGGGATGGGAACCATTTGTTTAAAATGGAAGATCACGATTGGACTGAGTGTAACCGGTACAACTTATCCAATTAATTTAAAATAGGAGCGGGTCCCACTTCTGACTTTTCGAATTACCCTTATTGCATGAAACGCGGTGTACAATTAATAAAAAATTAGAAAACATTGTGGCTTGAAGATACCAATGTCCAGATGTCGTGTAAAGCATTTAATGCAAACGGCTTGTAATGATAACAGGGCACGTGGACATAAAATATTTTAAAATAAATAACATGATAATTGGTTTCCCTTTGTATGTGTTGTATCCGCGAAAATACAACGTTCCCCCTTAAAAGGTACATACGGGTTTCAATTCGATACAGCAGCTTTCGGATTAAAACTGTATTCTTGGGTCGTACGACATTCCTCCATAATTATTGCACACGTCAGCTGTAGGATAATTCATATCACTTTGTTCCTACAGTGCTATTCTGATGGACTGAGCGTACAGATAACTAACGGTGGTTACTGTATTCTTGGGTCTTACAACATTCCCCCTCAATTTACTGATTAAAAGTATTAAAAACTTACAGGGAGTCAGGCTGTAGCAATCCCAATTCATGTCGAAGCATGCAGAATCTTGCTGTGTCGAGAGGCTTGGTGAAGATGTCGGCTAACTGGATATCCGTATGAACTTTTTCCAGCCGAACATCCTTGTTCTCAACATGATTCCTAATGAAGTGATGCTTCATGTGAATATGCTTGGTGCGAGAGTGCAATACAGGGTGGTGAGTGATAGAAATTGCACTCGTGCTATCGCACATAATTGGCGTTTCTTTGGCTTCAATTCTATAATCTGACAGCTGTTGTTGCATCCAAAGAATCTGCATACAGCAACTACCAACAGCATATTATTCTGATTCAGCTATTGAAAGCGAGTTAGCCAATTGTTTCTTGCTAAACCAAGATACAAGTCTAGGGCCAAGAAAGTGACAAGTTCCACTTATACTCTTACTATATAGTTTGCAACCTCCGAGATCCGAGTCGCTGTAGCCAACTAAATCGAATCCGCCTTCTTTAGGATACCACAGTCCTACATCGATTGTTCCTTTGACGTATTTCAGGATTCATTTAGCTGTTGCGAAGTGTGATTCTTTAGGTGATACTTGATATCGCGCACACACTCCCACAGCAAACTGGATATCGGGCATGCTAGTTGTTAGGTACAGGAGTGAGCCAATAAGCTTCCTGTAGAGTTATTGATCAACCGGCTTTCCAGCTTCATCAGCACTAATTTGCACGGAAGTGCTCATGGGGGGTTGACGATAATTTGGAAGTATTCATTCCAAATTTGTTGAGAAGCTCCTTGCTGTATTTTTCCTGGTTGATGAAAATCCCTGTAGGCAACTGCTTTACCTGCAAACCTAGGAAATAACTAAGTTCTACCATCATACTCATTTCCAATTTACTTTGAATGAGATGAGAGAACCTTTGACATAAAGCAAGGTTAGTTGAAGCAAATATTATATCATCTACATAGATTTGAACCATCAGGAGGTCATCACCTTCCTGTATTTTGAACAAGGTCTTGTCCACCACACCTTTCTCGAATCCATTATTGGTTAGATACTGGGACAGGGTCTCATACCATGCTCTAGGGGCTTGCTTAAGTCCATACAGTGCTTTCCTTAGCCTGTATACTAGGTCTTCGCCTTCTGGATTGACAAACCCTGGTGGTTGTTCAACATATACTTCTTCAGCGAGGTCTCCATTTAGGAATGCACTTTTGATGTCCATTTGGTATACAATGAAGCTCTTATGGGAGGCAAAGGCTAAAAATATCCTAATGGCTTCTAGTCTGGCTACAGGGACAAATGTCCCATCGTAGTCTATGCCTTCTTCCTGTCTGTAGCCTTGGGTGACTAGTCGGGATTTATTCCTGATAATGAGTCCATTTCTATCCTTCTTGTTTCTAAACACCCATTTGGTTACAATTACTGATTGGTGCGAAGGTCTGGGTACAAGATACCATACGTTGTTTCTTTCGAAATCGTTAAGCTCTTCTTCCATAGATGTGATCTAATGAGAATTGTTGAGAGCTTCTTTGATAGAAACAAGTTCGGATTGGGCTAAGAATACAGCAATAGTGCATATATTAAGTCTTCTAAGCTCGGATTGAGATTTCCATTCAGGAAATGGTGATATCTCAGTATCGGGTTCTTCTTACGCACATAGTACATTTCCTTGTGCACTCTGTATTCTCCTACGGGTAGAAACACCAGCATCAATGTTTCCAATGATCAGCTCTTGCGGGTGATCTCTCAACTATCTTCTTTCGGGTTCTAATTCGGGGTCCCGTACTATATCTTGAGTTGTTGTAGTTTCGGCTTCAGCTTGTACAGCATCGGCTTCATCTATGTTAGTTCTTACAGCTGCGGGGTTGATTTCTAGGTCAACAATAGGTTCGATAGGAATTGGTGGATCTATGATGGAAAGTTGTTGGATGTTCTAAGAAAGGTCTTCTACTCCTGTAAGATCATGGTGAGGTTCATCAAACACTGCATGAACTGATTCCTCAATTGTTAGCTTCCTTTTATTGAAGATCCTGTTAGCTTTGTTAACATAGGAATATCCTACAAATATCCCTTCATCCGATTTCTCATCAAAGGTTCTAAGTTGATCCTTACCGTTGTTCAAAATGTAACATCTGCATCCAAATATGTGAAAGTACGAAACTAACGGAGTTTTGTTGTTCCATACCTCGTATGCTGTTTTGTTATGATGCTTGTTGATAATACAACTGTTTTGTGTGTAGCACGCTGTATTGGCGGCTTCGCCCCAGAAACGCTGTGGCAACTTGCTTGCGGCAATCATTGTCCTTGTCGCTTCCTTCAGTGTCCTGTTCTTTCGCTCGGCAACACCATTTTGTTGAGGTGTACGGGCAGCTGAGTATTCGTATTGTATCCCATTTTCCGAACAGTATTGCTCTATAAAGCGATTAGTGAATTCTGTACCTCTGTCGGAATGAATGGACACGATACTCGACCCTTTTTCATTTTGAAGCTTTCTCAGGTGCTCGGGCAGATTTGATGTTGTTTCCTTCTTCTTGCTTAGGAAAATTATCCAAGCATACCTGGAATAATCATCAACAATAACGAGACAGTATTTCTTACCTCCCAAACTTATCGGGTCTACGGGACCATAGAGATCCATATGTAGCATTTCCAACACTCTGTGGGTTGAAAGGTAGGATTTGCTTTTCAGGGTGGTCTTGATTTGCTTGCCTTTCTGACAGGGTCCACAAACGCTGTCTTTCTGGAATGAAACATTTGGCAATCTTCTAACCATTCCCTGTCTGGAGAGTTTGTTGATAGTCTTGAAGTTGATGTGTGACATCCTTTTGTGCCATAACCAGCTTATATCTGCAGTGCCTTTGGCAACAAAACAAAGAATTGTGGAGCTCGTAGGCATCCAGTCAGCAATATACATATTACCTGACCTGATTCCTGTGAGCACAACTTCTTTGGTCAGGATGTTCTTGACTCTACAGTGATCTATATAGAATTTCACCGAGAACTGTTTGTCACAGAACTGGCTAATACTAAGTAGACTGTACTGTAAGCCTTCAACATAAGCTACATCGGCGACTTTGAATTTTCCGACAAGTAGGTTTCCCTTCCCTCTTGTTCTTCCTTTAGATTTATCACTGAAGCGCACTTTTGGACTGCGACCTTCTACGAAATATGATAGCTTGCTTTTATCTCCTGTCATGTGCCGGGAGCATCCGCTATCGAAGTACCAGATGTCCTTATCCATAATGTCATGTAGCAAACAAATTAGGTTGATTTAGGTCCCCTTTGATTGTTGGGTCCGTGGATGTTAGTGCCTTTAGGTACCCAGATTTTCCTGACATCAATAGGTTTGCTGTAGGATGGTTTAGGTCCGTAATTGCAATTTCTACGTGGGGCATATACGTAGTTGCTATAACCATTATAATTATTATGCATGTAAAATTCAGGGTTATTATTAGTCCAGTACGAATGCTGTCTTGGAGGTGGAGCCATTTTCTTCGGCTAACAGCTTGCCTTCTGGGTCTCCAGTTAGATTCCCAACGCTGTTGTTGATACTGTGCGGAAACTAGCTGTCGCGATGAATGACGAGGATCATGTATCCAATACCTAGGCGTGCTGTACTGAAAGTACTACCTTGCGGACCTTTGGTATTTGGATACAGCCTTCCTTCTGAACGACTGTTGGCACTGCTGATATGCTCGGGGAGCATGCTATTGGATACGCCTTACAGGTCTGAATGGCTAGTGATTCCATTGTATGGAGTAGGACTGAGGTGGCGGAATGGCAGCTTTTGCTGTTCGCGGTGCAATGGGTTCCTTCATAGGACTCAGAACTTCTTCCGATACAGGAATGGGTTCCACATCCCTAACTAACACAGTACTAGAAGTTTTCCCTTTATTGGAAAATGAGCTATATCCTAAGCCAGTTTTATCACGAGCATGTTTTGCCCAGTGCTTAGAATTTCTTCCATTCTTTTGGATGATTTCTCGAAAGATTTCAGAATGATCTCAAGTTCTCCTTCTCGTTTTTCGAGAGTTTTTACTTTGGCTTGAAGTAGAACAAAATCATTTGTATTGCTCTCACTATGAGATTTACTCTCACTTAGGTCATGATCAAGTTGATGATTGTTCTCCATGAGTTTTTCATATTCGACTTTGCTGTTTTCACAATCAACAGACATATTTCGTAATTTACTTTTAGCAAGACGTTTTCTTCTTTCATCTCTAAGTTAGAAAGTTGGAGCTGTATATTTTCATTTTTTAATGTCTCATGGGCCATTTGAATGGTCTTAAATTCATTCATCATGTTTGCAAAAGTATGAGATGCATTGGAGGGAATAGCTGAAGTTGAGCTAACCTCATCATCGCTATCTTCATCTTCCGGAATGTCCTTGGCCATAAAGCACATATAGGCTTTATCTTCAAAGTCATCATCAGATGAATCACTGTCAGTGACTACCTGAAGACATTTTTTGGATTTAGATGGAGCAGGGGCGGCTTCTGATTCACCAATCAGGGCTTTGAGCTTGTTTTTCCAAGCACGTCTTCTTTCATCTTTTTCTTGTTTCTCGGCTTCCGGCAACCTTTGAATTTTGGGATGAGGACATTTATTTGCATAATGTCCAGGTTTCCTACAATTATAACACATGTTAGCATCACCAGAGGAAGTTTCAGTACTTATCTTGTGTACAGGCTTGGGCCTGTATGGAGTCTTTCCCGATTGCTTGATGAACTTCTTGAACTTATGCATGAGGAGAGCCATTTCGTCTTGCGACAGGATGTCATCGTCCTTGTCAGCATTCTTATGAGTGGGCTTTGATGATCTCGGCATGCTGTGTCTTCGATTGGATACAGCGGCTAAGGCTGTAGTCCTGGTGGGAGATTCTTCAGCTTTCTCTCTCCTGTTTATATCGTACTTAAATGCTTTAAGGTCAGAAAAGAGATCAAAAGTAGATATTTCAATAGGATTGCACGAGACACGCATAGCTGTGGTCTTAATGTCCCGGCGGGCAGGGAGAGATCTGAAAATCTTTAGGTTTTTCTCCCTTTGAGTATAAATTTTGCCTAATGCTTCAAGTTCACCAACAATCCCAGTGAATCTGAGGTCAAGTTCCTCAAGTGTTTCGGTTGGTTTCATTTCAAAAGATTCAAATTGCTGAGTTAATTTTGAAATCTTGTTTTCTTTTGAGAGCTGAGTTCCCTCACAAATTAACTTGAGTTTATCCCAGATTTCCTTGGCTGATTTACAGCTCTTTACCTTAGAGAATGTGCCTTTGTCAAGGGTGACAAATAGTGCATTATTCGCAACATTGTCGAGGTTGGCGCGCTTTCTTTCGTCAGAAGTCCATTATTCGCACTCTTTCTCGAGCGTCTCTGCATGAGCCTGGCCTTCAATCCTTGGGATCGGATTTACCTTCATAATCTTTATGGGGCCATCCTGTATGACAAAAATCATCTCTTCGTGCATTGCTGCAAGATGAGCCTCCATCCTAATTCTCCAATCATCAAATTCATTAATAGAAAACATTGGAACTTTATTGATCAATGATGAATCCATATGAGAGTATAAGGACAAAAACGACTGTTTTATAAAAATAAGTGATTTAAGGATCTGATTCAATCAAAAATACGACTGATTCTTTTTAGAATCAATCGCCCGATACCACTTGTTGGCCACTAAGTATACAGGATACAGCTTGGAGAGTGTTTTAAACGACAAGCTGTACAGTTTTTAAAATCTGAGTGCGTAGCGGAAGTCTTGTCAAAATAAGTTGCTGTAAATACAACAACTAGATATGAAGTGTATACTTAAAGATAATCACAAATATTAAAACAGTAAATGCAGAAGGTAATTGACACAGTAATTAAAGTGGTTCGAGGTAAACCCTTCTACGTCCACTGGTCCTCCACACAGGAGTAAAAATGTTTATTATAAATACTACGTACGCAACTATGTATTTATAATCAAACCTAATCAGTATATCGTTCACACAGATTGATATAATGATCTTAGCCTTCAACCGTTCACACATATTGGTTTGAGCTTTCACTTGACTGGCTTCTTCACACACAGTTTCGAAGCTTCGTCTTCTTCAATGCAAGTCCATAACACACAGTTCGGGAAGAGCAAGGATTCTCAGTCCACACAGGGCTGATGGGTTTGTTCAAGGGTTAGAACAATATTTGAACAACATCTTTGACTTTCTATGCTTTTAGCTGATGATGTGTTGTTCACGGTTTTGAGCACTGTATATCTCTTCTTTCAGAATAGTAGAATGCCTTAAGAGATATGTTTGCTCTGAATATTCATGTAAGCACCTGTTTTACTTGTGTATATATTCGATCGTTTGTTTGCGAGTTTGCGTGTATATGTCTGTTGTAGATCTTCAGAGGCTGGGGATATATATAAATTTCTGAAATATATCCGTTGATATAAATCCGTTGAGCAAGATTCTGTTCCAACGGGATGATGTGTTTGAATAAAACCCGATCCTGATTTTGCGCTAGATTGAAGATCTCTAACGGCTGGATATTTAAATACTTTATCCTTTAGTATTTAAATATATCTTCTTAAATGGGACTTTGACTTAGTGAATGGCAAAGATTCCTTCTTGTCCTGTTTGGATGCTATATGGAATGATAGCTGTATTGTCGATTCGAGACAGCTTCCATACTTAGTCTTTATAAGACTCCTTTGATGTATGCATTCTGTATGCTGGGGCTACGAGAAGTCTTTGATACAGGTTTATATCTTTTGATCAGCTTTTCGATACAGCTGCTTGTTGTATGCTGGATTGGCATATTTTTCAAAACATTCTGTCATAATCTTTTCAATACAGGGATTGATTGTCCTGACAATCTCGATACAGGGATTGTTATCCCAACATATGTTACCTATTGTATTGTTTTGGTATTCTTGGTTGGTATTTAGTACTCGAGTTTGTGTGTTTTTTGATGATTTGGAAAGTTTGTAATAATGGATGGTTGTGGATTGATTAAACCGGTTATTAAATTACTCAACTTTTGGTGGTACTTTCGTATTGTTCAGTATTTCTTTTAATTTAGCCTTGTAAATTCTTATATAAACACTACGCCATAGATGGCTTTCTACAACACTTATGGAGGGGTGTTACCTTCTTTGATGTTACCATAGCTATGAAATTTTGGACCTACCACAACGTTCGGGTTATGGTGTTACCAAATCCCGAAATATATGTTAATCTAGATATAAAAGGTGTAACTCTCAGTAACACCATGAGATGTGTTACCTTAGAGTATTAATAAACAAAATTTTGAATTTTATATAAAATTAATGATTTAATAAATTTTTAACTTTAAAAATAATTATTTTTAATAAAACATTGAATCTATTTTTATAAAAAATTATTTTATCAAATAATGAAATATATATATATATATATTTTATAAATAATAAATTATTTTTAATAAATTTAAATTGAAAAGGTTTTAAAATAAAGTAGTATTTGAAAATTAATAAATTTTGATTTAAATAATTAAAAAATTATTAAAAAATAAAAACTTGTAATAACTATGAATAATTACAAAATAATTAAAATAAAAAATTTAATGTCTACATATAAATGATTGAAAATGAAAATATATTGCATAAAATTGAACAGATTATTAATATTAATTGAAGAGTTAACATTATAAATGCCTTGGGTCAAAATAGGACTGGATTTGAAGGTATTATACGTTGTCTGGGTCAAATCTATGGATGGCAATAAAACCTGAACCCGCAGAGAAAACCCGAAACCCGATCGTAATGGGTCGGGGCGGGACAGGCATTATCGAGTTATGAGGCGGGGATCGGGTCGTTAACGGGATTTTTTCGGGGTTCGGGGTAGTGACCGGGTGGCCGCCGCCCGCCCCGCCCGATTATGTTATACTCCCTTCGTCTCATACTTAATCGCAACCTTTCTATTTTGGTCCGTCCCATACTTAATCGCTACTTACTATAAAAGGAAATACACCAATCATTCCTCTAAATATACACCCCCAATGATCGTCTATTTACCATAAAATGCCATTACGGGCCCACCCAATTAAATGCAGACAATACTAATAAATAATACTAATATGATTTGATTTCCATTATCACACACAATACTAATAAACAACTCTAACATTAATACCCGTGCCCAGGAAAAGATAGCAATTAAGTCTGCGGAGGGAGTATATATATATATATATATATATATATATATATATATATATATATATATAGGGCTTCACCGCTTCACCGAATCACTCGAGTCTTGACTTCCCGAACGAGCCGCACTGCCATGTAGACATCCTTCCTCACAGCCGACGAGTCGATTTCTTCCTTAGATCCATCGATCGCCGCCGGCGCCTGACACCACCCTCATTTCTGCTCTTCATTATCGGCATTCTTGGTCTCAGCATCACTGGTAGCCCATTTTTCAACCTTTCCTTTCGGGTTTAATAATTATTGCATCTTGTTTCAATTCGTGTGAAGTATGCTTTTATTTTTCGTATTTCTTATTTCTTATTTCTTATTACAAGTCTGTAAGTATGTAATCTTCTTTAGACATGCGTTGGTTTTGTATTGTCTCCATTATACATCTCGAGTTTATCTGTAGTAAATATATATACAAAGGATCATGTGCATATCTCATTGGAGTATGGGACGGAAACTGGAGGGTTGACATATAAAAGCTTTGATTACCATTTGCAGGGGTTAGGAAATAGGTTTTCTATAACACAGTGTGATGAATATTTGTCGTTAAACTTCTATTTTGGACTCTTGGTTAATAAAGAAGAATGACTGCAATATCATTCTTGAAGGTTTGAGGTTTATAGATGGACTGGCTACAAATGTTGTCCACCAAGGAAAGTAAATGACACTCCCTTCGAGTGAGGAAGTCATCCTTTCCTTGGTGGCAAGGGTATGGAGATCCCCCTAATGTGATATGGCTTTGAGCTGAACCTCGTCTTGGGGAAGAACGGTGGCATAATAGCCACATCTCTGCGTAACCTACTAAATTGTACATATATAGTTAATTGCATTATTCATATTGAGAGCATATGAGTGTGATATTTTTGCTTTGATCTCATTTTAAAACAAATAATATTATGATTTCATCAAGTGCGAGTATTGCAACTTGATAGCCGTAAATATGATAATGCACAAATGTCTTGCATCTTATCTCCATCAAGATTACTTAAAGAGTAAAATTCACTATATAGGTTCATGGCGACTCTGTGGGTTATAGAATATGTTCCACTGCTGAAGGAAAAGTGAAAGAGAATTCGTTTGTTTCAATTTCTTATTTGATAAAAGTGAAGCAATTTTAGCAGAGGAAGAATAAACCAGTTGTGGTCATAGTTGATGGCTTTGTGTCATAAAGTAAAGGACAAAGTTTCATTTACCATATCACAAGAAGCATTAGTCCAGATTTATTCTATAACTTCACAGTACAGGACAGGTGCCTCTAACATGGCAAATGACATCTTGCACCTCTTAAAGAAGTTCACGAATATGTGAAAATCTTCTTGAGCATAATCAGTATCCACCAAGGCTACGAAGTTGTTCTTCTCATAGATGAAGCCTGCACTTGACTGAATATTTGTTGTGGGTGCCATTGCTATCAAGTTACTTGTAGAAATTGAGAAAGGTGTTTGCGAGAGAGAGAAGTGCTTTGTAAATTTGCCTTAGAAAATTCTGAGAGTATAAAAGTGAAAAATACAAGTGAAAGCACTTATATATTTTCAGAATTAAACAAATAATTTATAAAATATGAGCAAAGTTTATGACACAAGCCATCAACTATGACCACAACTTAAGGAACATCAACTTAAGGAACATCTTAGGCATTTAAATACATACCACATTTATATACAGAGAACTTAACTTTTTATACAAAATAATTTTGGTTCATCTTGTTATCATGAGAACATGTTTTTTATAAACTTTTAGAACTTGTTATATAATTTGTTACTAGTTTCACTTTTTGTATGTTTTTAATATTGTAGGTGATATGGATGCACAAGGTAATGATTCCAATAGCTAATGTCTTTTCTACGAGGTAACCGTTATGTTTTCTAGTTCAAAGTATCCAACAGCTAATGTGTTTTTTTTCTTTGATTTGTGAGGTTGGATATTCCTTATGCGATTGGGCGGAATCACCGGATGTTATGATAAAGGATATGGCTACCTGCATGCTTGTTAAGTTTGATAAATATTGGTCGTAATTCATGGAATAATGCAGCAGTTTTAGATCCGCAATACAAGTTAAAATTTTAGAAATATTTCAGAATATTTCTTATTTTACAATTACTCTGATTAGTTGTTTCATTCTGCAGCTCTCTCGTTCAAAGAAAGTGAAGTTTGTGAATGGACACCAACTCAGGCACATTGGCTAATCCTTGGTTAATTGAATAAGTGTTCCACAGAATAGTTTTTTAGAGTCTTTTTGTATATTAGTCTTAGACGTCCACTGCTTTATGACAATACCTTTTGAACTAGTATTGGTTTTTCTATCTTGCTTATGACATTGCCATGTGGTTGGTTAAAAATGACCAAGTTATTTTTTTCTAGTACTTGTATATATGTAGTTGGTGATGTAGGTTGGTTGGTTTTGTGATTGGATATAGTTGATTTTTTTATGATGGGATTATGTAGTTGGATGATGTAGTTGGTTTCTGTGAATTGGTTTGTTGGTTTTTTTAATGGGAAATGCTAAATTTAAAATTTACATTTTTATTTTGTTAAAATGAAGGTGTTACCTTAAGTACTATATATATGTTGCAAATGTCTTTAATTGGTAACACTTGTAACACCTAGTGTATTGCAATTGATAATATAGGTGTTGCAATACACTAAAAATTGCTGCACATTTTGTGGCCCCATCCTTGGGCCCCACAAAGTAGGCCCACTAATAGGCCCAGCAAAAGTGGGTCCCACACACGGGATCCACTAACTGACCCCACTAAGTGGGTCCCACCGGTGGACCTGGCCTGTGGGACCCACAAAATGGCCCACATGTGGAACCCACTAAATTGGCTATATATTTTACAAAATCATAAAATCTATTGCAACACGAATATGATGTTGCTGTAGGGTCCTTAAGATGTTGCTGTATAGTTCTTTTGTAACAAATAATCCTATGTTAGCTTAGGATGATCCACATGTTGCCTTTGAGTCCAAAGGCTACTGCTCACAGAGCAACTTAGCTAAAATGTTACCTTTGCTCATTTTGGGTCTGTGGCAACAGAAAATTGGGTCTAAGGTAACACAGTTGTGTGGTTGCCGAAGGCCATTTATGGCGTAGTGAAAGGGTTTACGGCGTTGTAGTTATTTCGAATATCTCAGGTTGTTACACATACATTAAACCGACACACGAGAGGAAAGAAAGGATTGGAGATTTGATTCGATGTTATTAGGCTCGTTGATCCGGCATTATTAGAATCATATCTAAATCCAAGTGGTTTGTCTAGTACCAATCGAAAGCTTGATAGGTTGATTCCTTGTCCGATAGAAAAGGGAAAAGGTTTATCTTGGACCGACATAAAGACAAGATTGTAGGGTTTATCTTGGACCGATAGAAGACAAGGCGCAAAGGTTTATCTTAAGCCTATAGAAAAAGATATGAAGAGAGGACGTAGGCACGTTTGGCTGAACCTCTATAAATCTTGTGTCATTTATATTCCGAATTTTAAATACGCTTCCGTAAACGCAAAACAGTTGAAACACTATACTACGCACTATTATCCCACCTTCAAGTGGGGGCACCAAACCCAACAATTGGTATCGGAGCGGTATCTCTAAAAGTTGGCTTTACATCCAAGGAGAAAAAGATCCAATGGCGCTTCATTATTCCACGGTCGAAGGCCTCGCCTTAAACCGACCTCCATTTTTTGATGGATCGAACTTTGTGACATGGAAGAAGAAGATCAATATTCGTCCAAGTCTATGATATTGAGCTCTCGAAAGTTATATGTCTTGTTCCGAAAATTCCCACGAATTCCAACGGAACTCTCAAAATCGTTGAAGCGTATGATGATACAGATTGGAAGAACGACCACTAAAATTGTAAAGCAACACAATTAATTTATTATGATTTAAATCCGATTGCCGGATATCATCATGTGATCGTGCCAAAGAGATTTAGAAAATGCTTGAGGTAACTCATGAAGGACCATCACAGGTCAAGGAGACGAAGACCAATATGCTTCTCGATGACTACGTTATCTTTATGATGAAGAACGAAGAGTCCATAACGAACATGCTCGACTGATTTTCGGTCATTACAAATGGACTGGCTTTGTTTTGGGAAACCATTAACAAGTTATAACGGAGTTGAAAGACCTTAATACGCTCGATTTTAGCGCTCTCGTCGGTTCGCTAATAAATTATGAGATTGTTTTAAAATCACGAAATGCCAAGCCGAAACCCAAGGAGAAAACAATAGCTTTAAAAGCTAAGATGTCAAGAAATGAAGAAATCATCCCGGTAGATGATAATGATAAATAATCGGCATAATATGCCAAAAACATCAATAAGAATCAAAACTTATTAAATCGGAGAAAAGGAGACATCTCGCAGGACCGGTACGAGTCAAAGAAATTCGACAATAATTGTCGAAACTGTGGAAAATCAAGCCACTTTGCTAAAAATTCACGAGGCTCGACTTCCAAAAAGGAAGTGCTTATAGCCACGTGGAGTGATGAAGATGAAGAAGAAGATTATATTCAAAATAATCTCGCACTCATGGCAAGAAGCTCTTACGACGACAATGATGTCGAAATCCACGTAAGTACCTCGTCTCACGGTGAACTTTTTAATGCTTTAGAACTTTAACATTCGGATTTTCAAAATTCTTTAAAATATAATAAATCCCTCAAAGCGAAAAATAAATTATTGGAAATCAAAATTTCCAAAATGAAAGAAAAGGGGGAAGTTTTTAAAAACGATCATTCTTTATTTCTTGAAAAAGAGAATATTTTGAAAAATAATTTATTGAAAGTTCAAAACAGACTTAAAGACTTAACAAACAAATTTTCCTGTGGAAATGACAATTTTGAAAAATTACTTTCGGTTCAAAAAAATTCCTTAAACAAACAAGGCTTTGGATTCAAACCGAGTTTCAAAAGTGAATCCAATGATTCCTTAAATTTAAAAATACCACATTGTAGTAAATGTTTAAAATCCGGCATCATATTTCGAATTGTAAAAGCCCAAGACGAACGATAAAAAGTTAGAAAATATGGATTCCAAAAGGAACCATAATAGCGAATATCGTCTACTTACCTAATAAAAAACGACCAAGAGTCGGTTGGATCCCTAAAATTCAAAGTTAATATTTCATCAATTGGTACTTTATTAATTGGTATTTAACTCAGAGGGAGTTATTATTTTAAAAGGGGGAGATCTAATTTTCAGGAGGAGTTTTACACTTTTTCTCACAATTTTATTATCGATTTTATGATTTTATATGCGCTTTTGCTAATGACAAAAAGGGGGAGCAGAATGAAGGAGAAGATTGACGAGAAAAAAAATAAGATGAAAAAATATAATGGGGAGAAGAAAAGGAAAAAGAGAAGAGAGGAGAAGATGGGGAGACTAACAAAAATGGACAAAGCCGACAACTTTGATATGTATATGTTTTATATTTTTACAGGTATCCCGTCAATTATTGTTGTTTTGTCATCATCAAAAAGTGGGAGATTGTTGGAATAATTTATTCCATATTAATAATTTTGATGATAAATTGATGGAATCAAAACAAAACAACAAAGGAAATAAAATGAGTCAAGAAGAAGTCTAAGATGCAAGAATGGATATAAAAACACTGAAGAATAGTGCATGCTACATGAAGTGAATAACGCACGCTACTGTGCATGAATAGTGCACGCAAGAAGCTGTACTTAACGTACGCTATCGTAAATGAAATTCGAATTCAAATGTAATCAATCCGTTGGATTGATTCAAAAAAGTCAAATATCACAAACGGTCATTTATGACGCACGCAATGACGAAACATTAGTGCACACTATGAAGATTACTTAACACACGCTAAGTTTGAATTATGTTTGTTGGACAGAAGACTTTCAGCATCAGACCGTTGTAAATGAAGACAAGACAGTGCACGCTAAGGGTTGATATTACCGCACGCTAAGGACAGAGGCAGTAGCCACTGGACTGATCTGAACAATAGTTAACGTACGCTATGTGTTGAGATTACGTATGCTAAAGGGGAATAGTGCATGCTAAGACATTGAATAGTGCACGCTAATAATACAGTAGGAGCCAACGGCTAGTTGAGGCTTTATGCCTATAAATACCAATACATTTGATGTCATTCAATACAATAACTCCAAGCAAACCATATATATACTTCAGATTGTTATACTCATATTTGTTGTTGTAATCGAGCTATATTGTCAAGTGTTTGAGTGTCCATACACTGAACTGACACACGAGAGGAAAGAAAGGATTGGAGATTTGATTCGGTGTTATTAGGCTCGTTGATCCGGCATTATTAGAATCATATCTAAATCCAAGTGGTTTGTCTGGTACCAATCGAAAGCTAGATAGGTTGATTCCTTGTCCGATAGAAAAGGGAAAAGGTTTATCTTGGAACGACATAAAGACAAGATTGTAGGGTTTATCTTGGACCGATAGAAGACAAGGCGCAAAGGTTTATCTTAAGCATATAGAAAAAGATATGAAGAGAGGAAGTAGGCACATTTGGCTGAACCTCTATAAATCTTGTGTCATTTATATTCCGAAATTTAAATACGCTTCCGCAAATGCAAAGGAGTTGAAAAACTCTACTCCACACTATTATCCCACCTTCAAGTGCCGGTACCAAAACCAACAATTGGTATTAGAACGGTATCTCTAAAAGTTGGCTTTACATCAAAGGAACAAAAGATCCGATATCGCTTCATTATGCCCCGGTCGAAGGCCTCACCTTAAATCGACCTTCATTTTTTGATACACTTGCAGTTGATTCTTCCTTGGCCAGAAGAGGAGCTATTTTGATAGTTAGTCAGTGGATTGACCTGGTGCAACCTGTAACTTCAGAGGAAATATTTGATGCTTTGGATTCTATAGGGGTAGCAAGGCCCCTGAGGCAGATGGATTTTCATCCAAGTTCTTTAAATCCTCTTGGTCTATAATTGGGGCAAAGGTAGTGGATGCAATGTGACATGGAAGAAGAAGATGTCAATATTCATCCGAGCTTATGATATTAAGCTTTGAAAAATTATATGTCTTGGTCCGAAAATTCCCATGAATTCCAAAGAAACTCTCAAAAGCTTTGAAGAGTATGATGATACAGATTGGAAGAATGACCACTATAATTGTAAAGCAACACAATTACTTTATTTTACTTTAAATCTGGAAGAATACAACCGGGTATCATCATGTGAGAGTGCCAAAGAGATTTGTAAAATGCTTGAGGTAACTCATGAAGGAACATCACAAGTCAAGGAGACGGAGATCAATATGCTTCTCTATGGCTACGAGCTTTTTATGATGAAGAACGAAGAGTCCATAACAAACATGCTCGACCAATTTTCGATCATTACCAATGGACTACCTTGTTATGGGAAACCATTAACAAGTAGTGAAAAAGTGAAGAAAATATTACGATCACTACCTGTTAAATGGGACGGAACGATTACGGCTATAAAGGAGTTGAAATACCTGAAAACTCTCGATTTTAGTGCTCTCATCGGTTCGCTAATAATGAGATTGTTTTAAAATCTCGAAATGCCAAGTCGAAACCCAAGGAGAAAGCAATAGCTTTAAAAGCTAAGATGTCTACAGCAATCTTCAGATTAATACTGTATTCATGGGTTATACTGCATTCCCCCTTAATTAATGCACACGGCAGTTGTAGGAAAAGTGTCTTCGTTATCCTACAGGGAATGTCTGAGTGTATAGATAATTAACGGTGGATACTGTATTCATGGGTATTACAACATTCCCCATTAATTGTTGAGTAAAAAAATTAAAAACTTACAGGGAGTCAGGCGATAGCAAACCCAATTCTTGTCGAAGCATACAGAATCTTGTTGTGCCGAGAGCCTTGGTAAAGATGTCAGCTAACTATATATCTGTATTAACTTTTTCCATCCGAACATCCTTGTTCTCAACATGATTTCTAATGAAGTGATGCTTCATATGGATGTGCTTAGTGCGCGACTGCAAAATAGGATTATGTATTATTGCAATTGCAATCGTGCTGTCGCACATAATGGGTGTTTCCTTGACTTCAATTCCATAGTTTGACAGCTGTTGTTGCATCCAAAGGATCTGCATACAACAACTACCAGCAGCATATTATTCTGATTCTGCCGTGGAAAGCGAGTTTGCCAATTACTTCTTACTGAACCAAGATACAAGTCTAGGTCCAAGAAAGTGACAAGTTCCACTTGTACTCTTCCTATCTAGCTTGCAGCCTCCGAAATCAGAGTCGTTGTAGCCAACCAAATCGAAACCGCCTTCCTTAGGATACCATAGTCCTACATCAATTGTTCCTTTTACGTACTTCAGGATTCGTTTGGCTGTTGTGAAGTGTGATTCTTTAGGTGCTACTTGATATCGCGCACACACTCGTACAGCAAACTGGATATCGGGCATGCTAGCTGTTAGGTACAGGAGTGAGCCAATTAGCTTCCTGTAGAGGGATTGATCAACCAACTTTCCAGCTTCATCAGCACTAATTTGCACGGAAGTGCTCATGGGGGTTGATGATGATTTGGAGATATTCATTCCAAACTTTTTGAGAAGCTCCTTGCTGTATTTTTCTTGGTTGATGAAAATCCCTGTAGGCAATTGCTTTACCTGCAATCCTAGGAAATAACTTGTTCTCCCATCATACTCATTTCAAATTTACTTTGCATGAGATGGGAGAACCTTTGACATAAAGCAAGGTTAGTTGAACCAAATATAATATCATCTACATATATTTGAACCATCATGAGGTCATCACCTTCCTGTATTTTAAATAAGGTCTTGTCCACAGCACCTTTCTCGAATCCATTATCGGTTAGATACAGGGACAGGGTCTCATACCATGCTCTAGGTGCTTGCTTAAGTCCATACAGCGCTTTCCTTAGCCTGTATACAAGGTCTCCGCCTTCTGTGTTGACAGACCCTGGTGGTTGTTCAACATAGACTTGTTCGGCAAGTTCTCCATTTAGGAATGTTCTCTTGACATCCATTTGATAAACAATAAAGCTCTTATGGGCGGCAAAGGCTAAAAATATCCTAATGGCTTCTAGTCTGGCAATAGGGGCAAAAGTTTCATCGTAGTCTATGCCTTCTTCCTGTTTGTAGCCTTGTGCTACTAGACAGGATTTGTTTCTGATAATGAGTCTATTTCCATCCTTCTTGTTTCTAAATACCCATTTTGTTCCAATTACGGATTGATGCGTAGGTCTGGGTACTAGATACCATACATTATTTCTTTCGAAACCATTAAGCTCTTCTTCCATAGATGTAATCCAATGAGAATTGTCTAGAGCTTCTTTGGTGGAAATGGGTTCAGATTGAGCTAAGAATATAGCGATAGTGCACATATTAAGTCTTCTAAGTTCGGAAAGAGACTTCGATATAGGAAATGGAGATGTCTCAGACTCTGGTTCTTTTTGCGCACATAGTACATTTCCTTGTGTACTCTCCTACGAGTAGATACACTAGCATCAATATTTCCTATGATCAAATCATGTGGGTGGTCTCTCAGCCATCTTCTGTCGGGTTCTAATTCGGCATCCCGTACTGTATCTTGAGTTGCTGTAGTTTCAGCTTCAGCTTGTACAACATCGGCTTCATCTACTTCTGTTCTTACAGCTGCGGGGTTGATTTCTGAGTCATCTACTTCTGTCCTTGTTGCTTCTTTTAGCGTCCTGTTCTTTCGCTCGGCAACACCATTTTATTGCGGTGTACGGGCAGCTGAGTATTCGTGCTGTATCCCATTTTTGGAACAGTACTGTTCCATAAAACGATTAGTGAATTCAGTACCTCTATCGGAATGAATGGACACGATACTTGACCCTTTTTCATTTTGAAGTTTCTTCAGGTGCTCGGGCATTTTTGATGTGGTTTCCTTCTTCTTGCTCAGGAAGATTGTCTAAGCATACCTGGAAAAATCATCAACAATAACGAGACAGTATTTCTTAACTCCCAAACTTACCGGGTCTACAGGACCGCATAGATCCATTTGTAGCATTTCTAGAACTCTGTGAGTTGAAAGGTAGGATTTGCTTTTTAGGGTAGTTTGAATTTGTTTGCCTTTCTGACAGGGTCCACAAACACTGTCCTTTTTGAATGACACATAGGGCAAATCTCTAACCATTCCTTATCAAGCGAGCTTGTTGATCGTCTTGAAATTGACATGAGATATCCTTTTATGCCATAGCCATCTTAAATCTGCAGTGCCTTTGACAACAAGACAAGGAATTGTGGAGCTCATAGGCATCCAGTCAGCAATATACATGTTACCTGATCTGCTTCCTGTGAGCACAACATCTTTGGTCAGGATGTTCTTGACTCTACAGTGATCTATATAGAATTTAACCGAGAGCTGTTTGTCACAGAACTGGCTAATACTAAGTAGATTGTACTGTAAGCCTTCAACATAAGCTACGTCATAGATTTTGAATTTTCCAATGATCAGGGTTCTCTTCCCTCTTGTTCGACCTTTGGATTTATCACCGAAGCGCACTTTTGGACCGTGACCTTCTACAAAGTCTGACAGCTTGCTTTTATCTCCTGTCATATGCCGAGAACATCCACTGTCGAAGTACGAGATGTCCTTCTCTAAGATGTCCTCTATGCAAATAAATTAAGTATATTTAGGTCCACTTTGATTGTTGGGTCCATGGGTATTAAGTATATTTAGGTCCAACTTGGAAGGGCAGAGGCCTTCGCCCCCAGCTTGATTTTTAACGCCAAGAACAGCTCGATCCTTTATTCACTGCACTTCCACTTGACACCTATCGTAATTATAAACGGCTCGTCTCGTCGTGACCTTCTCTTTAATTCTCAAAACTTCTGCCGCTCCATGCCCCCAGGGGCAGAGAACCCGTCGCTGTCTCGGCTGTGCTACCTAAGCTGCTGGGAAGTCGGAATAGGAGAGCACTCATCTTGGGGTGGGCTTACTACTTAGATGCTTTCGCAGCTTATCCGCTCCGCACTTGGCTACCTGCGTTCTACCGTGGGCACGATAATCGGTACACCAGAGGTGCGTCCTTCCCG